>OY804521.1:17695941-18090637 GCA_963680855.1 Lepeophtheirus nordmannii
ATATTGGCTCTTCATCAATGGATTTGTCTCTTTATTTTTTTATATAAAGAATTAAAAAAAATGTTTAAAGAACCAAGATCAACGGAGATATAAAAGAGAAAATGGAGACAAGGGTATGTTGTTATGATACTACTTCTGTCTTTTAACTCAAATATTATGCTCTTATTAGATGGAATTCCCCCCAAAAATAGGGCCTATTATAAATTAGGGCTTATTTTGAATCCCTTACTTAATCATTGAATGCACTTTGTAGTGTGCAATTTGGATTTTAATGAGAAGATGAATACATATATTAATTCCTATTAATATTTATTATTGGAACATTTTCATGATTAGCGATAAGCCAAATACTCAGTAAAGAAGCTCAAAACGCATTGCTAATCCAACAATATACATATATTTTGTACAATTAAAAGAACACAAGTTGAAAAGTACTTCATGTTTGTTTGTTCCTCATATAGTACCTATGTGATGTGTGTCAACAAAAAAGCAATATTGAATAAAAATCTACATAAAATTATAAATTCATAATGTATTTTTATGTCATTCATATAAACGTTCCAATATTTCAAAGAGATTATAGGTATTATTTTCGTCAATTATAAGCTTTATATATTATACACATTTTTGGGATGGGTTGAGATAACCATAAATGTAATTTATAGTCTTGACTGATCAAAAAAATAAAAATCACGCTAAATAAATTTTGTTATGGGATGAATCGTATAAACGATTTCTAAATCATGACTCGACTTAAAGGGCTATAAAAATGGTTCGCAGAAAAAAACAACTATGGGGAACAATGGGTTTGTATACTAAAACAGTTGAGAGTCCCTGGTCTAGAGCATCTTTTAGAACTCTATAGAACAATATGTCGATGCAGAATATTAAATGAAGGTAATTCTTTCATTTTTTTTTTAGCGACTACAATTGGCTCATGGACCACCAGTTGTGAACCACTATTCTAGAGTAAGATTAGCAGTTACTTTGGCAGTGAAAGGGCCAAATGAGATATGTAGTGCTATGGTTTAAAATGATATAAAAATACATTTTCTTACATAAGAAAATCATTTTATCAAAAAAAAAACCCTGAGTTATTTTGATGGCATCGTAAATTATAGTACTCACCCTATAAGAGGTCCGTCAAGAAACTCCAGAAGTGCAATAAAATTTTGAATCAATAGATTTATTAAAATAATGTAAACTTTTTTTCTTAGAAATGTTATTTCAGAGGGGGGTCAAAAAGATTGAGAAGCAATGGTTTAACAAAGGAAAAGGAATTAACAAATGATTTTATTTATCATAGTGCTAAAGGACCAAATTAAAATCTCTCAATTACCGAAAAGTGACTCATAGGCCAGGAACTGTCGACCACTCTTCTAAAGCCTTCATTGGATATTTATGAGACTTTATTTATTTGACACTGAAAAACAGAACATTTACAATTTACAGTACAATTTATGAAGAATTAATCAGGATAATATACTGATAGCAATGGAAGATGATTGGTTCAAAAATCATTCCAGAATTATTTCAGATAAAAAGTAATTCTGGTTTGATTTTGTATTGATGGGCCACATATATCAGTTGTATAAATTACTCGTTAGATGTATACATATATTTAATGTATAGAAATGTCGTGTAAGATGTTTCTTCACTTATTTTCTAATGTAAACACACATAGTTTTACCCAGATTTGTATGAAGATATTATATTCATAAACTGTCTAGTCAACGTCATCACTTTGAAGAAATAGAGAAATATATTTTATGTCTATGAATATTTCTATTTTTTTTTAAATGACAGTTTAACATATTTTTCATATTATGAAGAAAAAAAATATGTTAATGAAATAATTTTTTTTCATTATTATTTTTTTTTTTTAGGTGAGTAGGATCTGTGTTAAAGGAAGTTATATTTAGAAAGGATTGCAACCTTGATCGTTTCTATGTTTATCATACATATTGTGATACCATGAGCAAATTATTCTTCAACAAAAATGAGATTTGTACCACAAATTTGACACATATGTACATGTTAATTATGAATTTAATTACGCGGATCGACCATCTACGATGTGTAAGTACGATATTTCTCTAAAGTATATCATAGGATATAATTAATAGTGTTAAAAATAAAAGAATAATTATGAGACTATAAGTTGTTTTGTTGTTTTATCATTAAATGTGTTTCTGCATTTAAAGTTACAATTTTTTTTATAATAATTTTGGCACTTAATAAATTTGATTGTACTTTTTTTAAGGAAGAAAATATACATGAGGTTGAGTGGTATATATGTAATTCCTTGGAAATGAATGATTAAGTATTTTCAAAAAGGAAGAGAATGGATTTTAATAATTGGATATGTGGGCAGACTATCCCAATTATGTATAGTGGCAAGAACTCTGTATATTTGGAGGTAGACTTTTTCTAACATACTTTTTAATGAAACGTTATTACTTGATATTTTACAAGTCCCTTGAGAGTATACCTTTAATTATGAAGAAGATTGGGGTTAAGGAGTGTCCTCAAACCCCCAATTTATATATCTCAATATTTTCATAAAATAAGTGTATGTGACTTATAAGACAAGAAAAGTTGACTGTTTAAAATACAAGTCAATTTATTGGGCTGTTGGGAGTTCATCAGCCTTAGATGTACTCCTCTTAAACTTCATTTCCGATTTTGATAAAACTTTACATGTAAAAACCATTTAAATATGGCAAAATGAGAGTTCCATTTTAAATAAGGGTTAAATCATTTTTAATCCTTAGCCCCCATCACATCGAATTAAAATGATTATGGACTCAGTTAAAATCCCAAAAAGGCGAATGTGCACACATATGTACATATGTTTGTACATATAAGTAGTTTTTATATAAACTTTGTTGCATGACTCATTTGTAAAACATTTTAATTGTGATTAATTCCCTAATGAGGGCTCATTAGAATAGAGAGAGAGAGAGAGAGCCCTGGATTTTTAAATATCTAATCATCCATCTTATTACCCACTTATTTAAAAATGTGAACATAATTTGCTCTTTATTTCGTATCCCAGAGTGGATTTTGATTTACCCATCATTAAGTATGATCCTGTAGAAAATGATACACAGAATAAAGAGAGTTCTTATAATTGCAGCAGAGATGAGAGAAAGGAAGAGGCAGTCAACAATGGTCTAATGTTAAATAAAACTGCATTTCCATGGTAGAAGGACTGAGTTTATTACGATAGTGCAACATCCGGATTAAGGGTACTTCCTTCACATCCGGCTTATACGCATTCCTGGTAAAAATACTTATAAATCTAGGTGTAGTATAATTAAGCATCTCCATAGTTGACCATTACGTCATGAATACTCAAGGAGACATACTAATTTTTGGCCCTTAACAACAAAAAGAATCGTAAATCGTGCCTTTGTTAATTTTTTGACGTTATGAAACCACTTGATCAATGGTCAGCAACTCTCACCCTGCGGATCATTATCCAGTCATTCACCAGTCATGTATGTAAAAACATGATTTCCATAAAATGTCTGAGGCCACTACACTTTGTAGTTATATAAAACTTATTTGAAGCTTAAATTCGTCTTTTCTCTGTTAGAGCCAATCAAAAAAGAAAGAAAAATTGGACATAAAATATTGAATTGCTCAAGAAATCTAAGGATATTTTTATTGGAACCCTCAAAATTGAAAATGTAGGCCCTTCAATAGGCACTATGTAGTATACATAATTGTATTTTCTCATTTCGAAACGGTACCGATGCCTGAACTACATAGATCATTTTTTGTACATAGCTTCCTTACACACTGATTCAGCTTTGTTTTTGTTTGGGATTTTAGAAGTTTTTAAAGTGAAACACGTGAAAGGACTCTTATGTACAAACAAATATATTTATCAAACAAACTTTTTTTTTTTCATCTATAAAAGTAGAGTCTACATACAAACTTAATATTAGTTTTTTTTTGTCTGTACATACTAGAACAGGTGTTTGTGCATTTTCAATTATGTCTTTATTCATTACGTTTGCACTTTTTGTGAGATTTGAGATTGAAGAAATCAAAAGAAATCATGGAGATTAATTTATACCCTTTTAAATTAAATTTACATTTTGAAGAGTGAGTTAAATTAGTTCCAAGAAAAATGAATGTTAAGGAGAGGCATCCTCTTTTTTTAACCTGAGTTATTTGTTTTTGTTTTTGAATCTAATGTAAGGAACAATTATGACTTGAAATGAACTCCAAACAAATCTGAGGACTCAAATCGAAATTAATAAACCTATTTTAAGGTTTGAACTTAATTTGGACTTGTGAGCAAAGACTTAAGGCACGAGGCATAGACTTTGGAATCTTGTTGAACTTGCTATGTATGAATATTCTTTCTCTGGTAGTTTCTTTCGACTTAAACTAATCAATGTTCTGAACAGTAATAATAGCTATAGAGCAAGAGTAGTAGAAAAATCAACAGCTGACAAGAAAATACATACATTCTACAAACCTTTTGTGTAAGGTTTTATTTAATTTTACAATTATTGCAATTTGCTTATTTTATTTTAGACATCTATACCTTTTCAAGTTCAAGTTCAGTTTATTTATTCCCATATTGAACTTTCTTATTCCCAAATTGAACTTGAAAAGGTATAGAGAATTCCTTTGTGGACATCTCAAGGACTTTGTTGTCCTATATATAATATTATGTAAAGCATGCAACTATACAATTTGTGGAGTCTCCTTCCTCCATAGTTCAATCCCGAGCCTATCTTCATATTGTGCATACCTTATTTAATCAATAATAACCTATATGGACATGGAATAAAACAAAGAAAAACCCTGACTCATAGTTCACTTTTAAAACAATGTTTTGATGGGTTGACCCATATTTTATTTTTATTTTTTAAATATATTTATAAATACTCATATGAGTCCATGATAATGACCCAGCAATTTGAATTTTTTTCCCCTCTTATGTATCCTAAACAAAGGGTAAGTACCCTACATCAAGGTACATCATGCCCCATTTTCGCTCTTTCTTGAGAATCATCCATCCATAGAGGAGGAGGAGGTATGAACAATACAATTAAGGGCTCTACACAAGGATAAATTGAACATCTGTTGAGGAAAACTTGCAGTTTAAAGGTATGTATGTATGTGTAACTAAGTAAGTCAATAACGAGATCAATGTGTAGGCGTTTACATAAATGAGAGAGAAAAGGAATGGCCCATTGTGTCAGGGATTTCATGACCCAAAAGATATCTTTTCATTTCTACTTGCGTAGATACCACGTATAATGTGGTTGATTACCAACCTATCTGTGATTAATCATCCCATGACTACATAGAAACGAAACAAATGGAAGGAATTGACATGAAGAACAAAGTTAATGAATTCTTAATTGTATTTATACTATATATATATATATATATATATATATATCTTTTTCAAGATTGGAATACGAGTATATATACATATATGTACTTTCCTATGAAGTACAACTAACATCCGGTAGAAAATATTTTTTAATACATAATATTTTGTTGTTTAAAAAAATAGATCCCAAATATTGGAAAGATAAGAGACTATGAAAACATACAAAAATATGAATCTTCCTCCTCCACTGAATCAAATTCTAAAACGGAACTTCGCAACAATGATCTATATATTGTGTAGAATATCTATATTAATAATAATTATTATTATTAATAATGTGTGTGTAATTAATGATTTAGACCGCCCAATCAAACATATTTAGTACAAATATATTTTATTTTTATTTTAAAATATATACCTAACGTCAAAATATGTTGAAGTGAGATCCATGAGTATTTTAACATTTATGTATACCATGGAAGTTCTTTTTTCTATTGGAAATGAGTTACCCATTGATTTATCATAATTCCATAGGTTTTTTGTGATACCATGAGGTAGAGTGTATAAGAAGTGCCTTGTCTTGGATTGTTACCTAGTTTCCTCAATTAAACCATAAATATTTAAAGGATGATGTAACGACAAATTTTCGATCTACCAACACTTTCCGACTCTTTTTTCTAGAATAAGTTTTACATAATAAGTAAAAAAAAAACAACTTATGTCAAAAAAAAAAAAATTTTACTCTATTCATTTCGAAATATATAAAAAAAAAAGCTGAGAGTCCCTCTCAGCTAAAAGACACATTGGTGAACTTGTAACCTTGATAAATGCCACAATATCTGCTGTAAATAAGCACATTCTTTGTATCTTTAGAACCAAATTCTCTGACTCTGATTGTTGTTCGTAGTCTAAGGTATAACTTTATTTTTGACTGGAGTTTTCATCCCATTAGAGTATTGAAGTATTTTCACATTCACAAGTTGGACTCAATTTTGAAGTTGCAATTTAAAAGAAATATTTAAGAGCAACTCGCGAGTCCACAGCTCTGATTCAATCAATAATTAATTAATCATCAATATTAAAATTAAACTATTTAAAAATATGTAATTTAGATAATAATAGTAAGACTAATTGTGTTTAAAGGATGTTTGTGAGTCTGAGTTTTCTTATTCCACTACTTGAGACGAGATGTCAAGTCTAAAGTAGCTGTTGAACGACTTGGGCCATGGGTAAGAGTCCCCAGCTCCAAGAGTTTGTAATCCTAATACTCCTCATAGGGAAAGTAAAGGACTACACCCTCATTAAAACACCACAAAGATCGAATGGAATGTCAGTAGTTAGCACAATATACTCATTCCCATAGATAATTAGTGTCAACTCTTATTGTTGAATACCCCTCAATAAACCCCTGATCCCTACAAAATCCAACCATCTGCAACTTGTACCTATGTATATATGTATGTACATTTTGCAACACATCCCCTACAATCCCTTCTTAAGCACAACATATGTATGTTGTTGAATGTACATAGTCCAATTTATAAGCTCTATAGACGAAATAATGAAGAATGAGGCTCCAACAACACCCACATGGTTGTCTTGTTAAGCTTTAAATCCTGCCTTTTCCTCCCTCCTCAGATGCATACATACATACATTCATACAACATGTACATATATGTATATAAATAATAAATATGTACATACATACATATGTCTGTAGGTACAGAAATCAAGAAAGAAGATAATATCAAGATTTACTCTGAAGAAAATGATCGCTACATACGTAATTTAAAAGTGTATTTCAAGGAAGGGATCTCAGAATGAAAAGTTCATTTATGCAAGATTACGATGCAAAAAAGAAGAAAAAATCTGACAGGTACAGTCAATGGATTTATGAGGATCACTTATTTACTTTTCACAGACTGTAAAAATAAATCATAAGCTGGAGGTAAAGAGTCTCATAGAATTGAGGAATAGTTTGTTCGACTAAAATTTAAAAAACAAGGTAGGTAGTAGCGTCAAGAAGCGTTAAGAAAACTATATTTATACTCTATGTATTTATGTAAATGTCAAACACGTTTTAAATCCACGTTATTTACTTTTGTATAACAATTTAAGTAGAAGTCGACTCCATCATGTGCCCAGAAAGACACTTTTGCCACCATGGATATTTGTTTCAAAGCTGTTTTGCAGCTGATCCATTGATGGACAATATATATGGTTGTAAAACATACAAGGAAAGGCTCAAGTGGCCCCATATTCAAAAATATAAAAGCAGTCTTCTTTTTAGGTCGAACACAATGTGAGTATTTTTGTTGTGTCTCCCAACATTTCCTTCAAGAAAAAAAAAAAAAAAAAAAAAAGAGTACGAAAAAAGAGGCCCAAAATCAGTTGATTGTAGTGGTTATTCAATTCTTCTCCACTGTGAGTCTATTATATAATACTGATAGAAGGGAACTCTCTTCAGAGTTTAGCAAGAAATGATTCAAGTACTACTAACCAACGTTCAGAACACTATTAAGGGGAAAGAGACTGATGCTCTGGTGATCATCTTCTTTGAGTTACAGGCAAGATCGCAAATCGTTAGTGATCAATTATTATTTATTTATTTACGTATATTCCAGTTGCTTTGATTTTGATCAAGTAGTAACGTGACCAAGATTTCAAAGGGTCAAGATGAAGATCTTAAAAAGTTAATACATTTGCATATGTCTACCTTTTGTAAAGAACCAAATATTCTGACTATAAAACAATAAATAATAGATCGACAACAACTGTAGAGAATGACGTCATTGGTCAGCTATCTTTTTTGTAGGAAAGGTTTATATATAGATACATAGAGTGTAAATAGTATATTCCTATCATAGTATGTATGTATCTATTTATTTTCCCGAAAAAAGTTAGAATATATGTATAATATTTTTTTGAGATTGAGTGACTTTTCATTTATTGGATATTATAGACTTTTGATTGCAATTTCGTATCCATCATTTAAATGCATACTTATCTTATCCCTTCTTAATGAACATATTTCTTTTCTTTTGTAATGATAAGCTTAGACGTTAATACAAGGAGTAGTAAAACTCATTAGTATGAGTTCCATGCCACTCAAATTGCAAAAAAAAAAAAAAAAAAAAAAAAAAAAAATTATCACACAATAGGAATGAGGAACCATATTTTATGTATTTGGTAAGGGAATCCATAATTTTGATATGTATCGTCATCACATTAATTTCAATCAATATATAAGTTTCTATTGTTGTCATGAACACAATTATTTTTCTCTGTACCATACCTATAAAAAAAGAGGGAACAAAGAGGAAGGTGTCTTAGTAAACAAACAGGGATCTGTTTGTAAAGAGAAAAAAAAATCAATATGAATAGATATTTAGTATTGTCACAACATGGAAATAGATAGAAGAAAAAAAAACTGTTGATACCTTTTGTGAAGACATTGATTAAAGATTCAAAGAAGGATCCATAATGGGAAATCACATTGAGGTCACTGATGATGAAATGACACAAGAGTTTTCTTTTGCCTATATGAATAGTACCCCTAAATATTCATATAATGAAGAAGAAAAAAATCATTGTAAGGCAAATATTAATATTCAAATATAAATCTACAAATACAGATATAGAAATATTTTTCTTTTCATTTCCATTATTGTTGAGAGCATTGAGTTTTCAAAGCTCAATGTAATTGAATTTCAAAGAAGAAAACCTTTTCAAAAAATAAAGAGGGAACCAAAAAATGCAAAGGGGTATGAAGCTAAACAAGTTGCTCTCATCAAAAAATATCAAGTCTTTGAGTAGGAGTGGGATATACGGAACATTACTAATTGGCCCTGGGAAGGATCGACTAGATATGTGAATTGAAATGTAGCCTAAGGTCCCATTCCCTTGAAAAGGTTGTACATTCGTCTCCTCTCATGGAGTATCAAAGGGGACTCAGAGTGGATCCGTGGATCAGGGATAAGCCTGGAGAAGGATCATCTCTCACTATATCATATACTACGATTCTTTTATGCATCTGCTATGAATCATGACATCATATTTACTTACAGGACTAACTAGTAGTTATCCGAATAATTCATTCGTAAACAGTAGATGCAAATACTGGTATTTCTTTGAGTATTCGTGCAAATGCAAAGATTTAGGAATGGAATTAAGTATCCTCATATAGAGTAACTACCTGGTTTAAAAGTTTGAAAGGTCTGGTGCACAATATTTAGACACATATTTGCAATTTGATTATTGATAAGGATATTTGATTTACTTTTTGCATTAAGATTACAGATAGAGGTCAAAAGGGTCATTTAAATATGTATATCTAGCATCGTTTAAGGAATCCAAGGAGTGGAATCCTTGTTCAAAGAAGGAAGGAACGTCTTAGAGTTTAATTTGATAATCTCTCTACGATCCGGGATATATGTATTTAGTTTTATCGTTTGATCAACATCAAATGCGTTATAACTGTTTCAAAATCCGATCAAAATTTGAACATATGAGTGCAATTTATTTGAGACATAACTATTGAATCAAGTGACCGTTAAATTAAATAAACAGATTACAAATTTTATTAATTCAATTTTATCAAATAATCTTTGGTTCTTATTTGACTTACTTTTTTTAGATGTAAAAGTCTCATGGATAACCCTGTACACTTTTATATTATACCTACCTTTTCTATAAGCCAATAAACTAAAGATAAAAAAACCATTTCGATACATTCTGTTTGTGTTTATTTTTGCCATTGCAAAAAAAAAAAAAGTCATAAAATATTTATGTTTATTTTTTTCTCCTTTAGACCCACAAAGTTTGTTTGCAAATATGTACATGATACATAACATCCTCATCAATGTATTGGCTATGACATTGCAAATTGTTGCTAAGTTGGCAAATCATTCTGTTAAAAATCATCACTTAAAAAAATATTGGTAAAAAATAATTTACATCTACTTTGTGGTTAATGAAAAAAAAAAAAAAAATCGCCCACATTTTGCAACAATGGTGTAGGCCACACAACTTCTTCATCAAGTGCAAAAATGATTTTTAAAAATCCATGAATGGACCAAAATGCTTTAAAAACTACGTTTATTTGAATTCAAGAAAATAAAAATACTCCAAGAGTTTCAAACTCCAAATACTTTTTAGTCAGTCAGTCATGCAACTGGGTGTCTTGATCCATTATTGATCTGATATTAGCCCAAAAAAACATTGAACTTTATCAAATCATTTTCCATTGTAGCTGCTTCTGTTTTACACTCGAAACAGCCTCTTAATGTGTTAAAATGCTTCTAAATATTTTTTTTTTTTACCTGATAGTTATTCTCCTCTTGATTCTAATTAGAACGATCACCTACTGAATTCGAAATTAACGTTGATAAGCAATGAATATCCCTACTAACGACTCAAAAAACACCTTTAACTAATCTCAATTTAATCTTTTTCTTTCTCTTTTTTTTTAAGAAAGGTTGAGAGATGCAATGAATATGACACCTTGGCAGGATTGCTTACCCCCGTCACAAATACAAACGGAGAAAATCATCTCGATTATTTCAATCTCTTCAAGCCTTCTCTCATATTTCACAAAACAAAATAATGAATACAAAAGTACTGATATTTATTGGTATTCATCATTTACTCATTCTAGAGACTCTCAGTAACGTCCTCAAAATCAATTTTTGAAGGTCCTCCTGATCTTGGTCATTGTCTTGATTAAAACCAAAGCAACTTCATTGATTAAAATTACTCTCATTAAGAACCAAAATCAACTTTTTTTATCGTTTTAATCTTGGTTTTGGGTAGCCCGTTCTTGCACATTAAACTACCTTCAATTAAGGCTAAAATCTGGAGTAGAAGAGTTGTATTGTAACATTCCTACTAATTATAATTTGTGAAAAAAACAACATCCTATTTCTGGGTATATTGTATATATATATATATATATATATATATATATATATATATATATATATATATATATATATATATAAAACAATCAATTAATCAGGAAGAGCATGAGGGGTTTATTTAAAGGAAGGAGTTATTATATGCACAAGGGCTCATACCTTGCTGCTCCTTATATGGATTCAAAGAAACAATGCCATTGCATTGAACACAAAATAGGATTTCGTTTTTCATTGCATTTTAGGTAGAGTTCAAGAATGTAATTATAGTACGTACATACATTAATGCTTGTAACAAATATGTTATTAATAACAATAATTATTATGAGAAATATTTTGAAGAAGAAGAAGCAATTGGCTACATGAATGTGTTTATGCTCTCTGAAATATTTTACAATAATTTACAACTTTTATTCAAAGCAGCAGTGGTTCTTGTTGTTCTAATAGACAAAAGTTGTACGTAGAGTAATTATCGTCTAATTACATAAAAGACGTACTAATTATAGCTATTTATTTATAGACTAAATAATATTTTTTTTTTTAGCTACATAGTTTAAGTCATCATGAGTTCTAAATCCCTTATATTTTAATTTATGTACAATGGAGCAAAAACTCATTAGTCAAAAGTTTATAATTGCATATATAATGAGGTGTACTCTAAAAATCTATTTAGATATTTACAATATTTCAACTTTATGTATTTCTTTTAGTAGTGGAGTGGAGTGTGTAGGTAGATATTCAAAAAAACTATTCACTGTTTTTTTGTTTTTGTTTTTGTTTTTTTTTCAAAGCAGGCTAATATCCCCAAAACATCAGCAACTCCTCTGTATTTTTTATCAACTCTTGATTTATGTACTATGTACTCTGGTATCACGACGAGCTTTTTGAGATAAACAAAAACATGACTACGTATTCTCCCTTCAGCTGATTTTCATCATTTGACTCTTTTGATTTAAAGCAGCTGATTCTACGTATTATGAACTCAAAAAGGGTATTCTTATTATTTATGATTTTGATGCATAAAAAATATATTAAATCAAGGATTGCACGCCCTTTTTTTGAATTTTGAATATATTACAAGTAGTAACGATTGGTTTGTGATTGGTAAAATTTATAAATATGAAGTATATTTAAATAATAAATTTTGTCAAATACTAACAAGTTGGCAACAAGGAAAATACAGAAGGGTAGCAGCTACCAGTTGTTTTTCCAAAATTTTCCTTTCCCTTTTGTCAATCAAGGTTGCGAGTGGACAAAAAAGCTCGACGTGAATATTCTCCTTATAAGTGTACAGCTGAAATTATTCTTACTTTTAACAATTGAAAGAATAGTCTTACAGTTGGAGAGAATGACTTAATTGACAAAGACTTCCAGTTGCTTTTGAACCTTATTTCTTTTTCTTCACATTCATAAAAAGTTTTCTATTGTAATTTGCCATTACTTTTGAATTGCATGTTTTATAACTTGATTTGTGTTTTTTTCTTATGTATAAATATGAAAATGTATATTTCAATATTATAATGCAGATCTGCCCAAGCGATTGACTCCATTTGACTGGCTGCCCCGCGCGATGATTTAAAGTAGACTACAAGATAATTTCAAGAATGTGATTTTAATATTATATTTAACTATGTCAATTTTAGTATAAAAAGTAACCAATGAGGAAGGACTCTTATGAAATTCATTCATAGCCCACGGCAAGTTAGTAAATTGAAATGTAGCCTCTAGTTTAAAAAAACGTTTGACAACACTGATCTAATGATTAAAAAATCTATAAAAAATGTTCAAAACATATTCAAGAAATGAAATCGAGAAACTAATTAAAAATTTCTATGTCATGCATGGTTCAAACTATTTTAGAATCAAATCCGAAAGTTATTACTTTTTAAGGACTGAAGAGTCATGTATTCGCTCTTTATTTTCAAAAACCGACTATATACTAGTGAAACACATATTATTTTAGGCACAATAAACAAGGACTCAAAACATTAACTCTTCATAGTTTTATTATTTAGTTAAATTAGTTATTATTTTTTTGTTCCGGGACTTTAGGTTTAAATGACCCACTTAATATACTTAATATACTATATAGACTTCCAAAAACTATGCATATTTATTCATCACGGAAGCCTTGCAGTATAAAGTTTAATTAGTCGTGGATCCTTTTTCTAAGCTTTTGTGTCTGGTTTAGTATACATATATATTACAATTCCTGTTATGGCACTTAAAAGACTTCCAACCTCAATCCATATACCCATAGTCACTTAATCATTTGCATTTATGTATGTATGCATATTCAGTGCAATGACCTCAATTTCATGTCTTTTTTTGTGTCGCTCTGATTTTGATTGGGCACAAATGAGCAATGATATCTCATTCTCTTTCGTGGAAAACGAATTTCTAAAAATTTATTACCATAAATAACAATTTAGCATTTGTCAATCTTCAAGGGAAAGAGAAGACTGCAAAGAGGCTCAGTTGTTGTTATTCTACGGCTCCTGTAAGTCGTTCTTTTACAGCCCTATCGATAGGCAATCATTTCTTGTACCCCTTAGATGTTAAATGGGAGGGTCATTCCCCTTTTTTTTTATTGTGGCTATTATTCTTTCTCATCGGACACCTTCTTTTAGCTACATAGTAAAGGGATGTTAATTAATCTCTTGTATTTGTTTCACTCAGGGGTATCCCTCTGCCTCGCTCCCTCCATGAATTAATGGAGATTAAGGGAACTTCTCCATTTATATATATATATATATATATACTTATATTAGAGTTGTTAGTAGTGTGTAGGAGTTGCCCTGACTATGACTCATCTACCCCACATTGCCTTTCTAATACACACGGCATGAAAAATGCTACTCTTTTATGAAGCTTACTTCTGTTTCTTCCTTTACATTATCCCCCCCCCCCCTCTCTCGTTTTTCCTTATTCTTCCTTTTGGGAGATTCCCCTCTCCTCCTTTTTCTTCTCCTTTCTTTCTTTCTTTCTTTCTTTCTTCCTTTCTCTCTCTCTATTTCTTTTCCATGAGTCATGTTTAAAATGTCTACCTACTACTTACATAAAATATTTATAATATGTTTTTCTCGTGTTGGGACTTGGCCTACAACGGGCAAATTACAAGATTTGCAAATTTATACGTCTGTTTGCCTTTGATTTAGTTGTTACATCATCCCATTGGCAGAACTTGGGGGGAGGGAGTATGGGTCATCGTTCATACGTTCTCGAAAAAAGAGATGTCCAACTTTTTTATATAATGTATATAATTATGAACTTAATTATATTCACTGTGGCAAAATGATCTCATATTTATATGTATATTTAGCTTTTGATAAGTTCAAAAGAAATTAAACCAAACTTTAAGGGACAAAAATATTATACATAGCAATGTATATTTCTATATAAAATTCTTTTTTATACCTATATTAGTATAAAATACATGTTAATCTAAGGATGCATTTGGTTGTAATGTGTATTTTTTAGTTTGTAACCATGCAACATATTCACCAACTCTAGAGCATGCTCTTAAAAAAAATAATTAACTGTGCCATTCGAGCAGACAGTTCTAGAGTATTACATGTTCGAGTGAGTGATAATTTATGGGTCATTGTGTCCAGCTCATTCGTATATTTCATAATTTCGAATCAAATGCTGAAATTTTAACATGAAAAACGTGATTTTTTGAAATCGACATTTTTTTTCTGGGTGGGTGTTTTTTTCCCCAACAAAAACAATGATATAGGTTTTTTGAGACATTTCACCATGTGAGCATTTATCCGATCTTTGAAAGTGACTATTTTTATTTTATGATTAATCAAGGATCACAGTTCGCTAGGGATGTAAGATGTGGTATTAATTAAATGCATAGCTATGTGTGAGATCGCGGGGGAATCATCAAGGCATTGGAACGATCATATTATTTTCTTCCTCATTGAATAATAGTTTTATTTTTCTTTGGTATTAGGCAAGTAAGAAAGAAAGAAAAAATCCTAGTCCTAGAGCAAATCACAGTGTCAGAGGCATGCTTTAAGTCCAGGCCTGTTTGGGATATAGCCATAGCTTAATGGCTGAGGGATGTAAGTTAATCTCTTGCCAAAGAAAAAGGTTCTTATATGTTATATTAAAAAAGCCCCAAGTATTATAAGCATATTATTATATGAGACCCACCACGTTATCAAGAATCCCAAAGCCTCTCATCCCCAAATATATGTAAGAGAGCTGAAAACTCGTATTCGAGAAGTATAAAAGTTCCATTAAACTGCCACTTTAGACTAGACCCGGACTCAAACATGAAATATTTTGACTCGGACTTGTAAAACTGATTCGTGCACGGAGCAGAGCAAGGACTTGATATACATTTAAGGCTCATTATATTTCGACTTTATTTTTACCTAACTAGGAGTACTCTAAATGAAAAGATTATAGGCTTGATTTGAACTCGTGGCCAAAAAATGGCTTGTAAACTACTTTGATAAGTGTAGTTATTCAAATGAGCACCTATTAAAGTTTGACATATGTTTAATTACCATTACTCAGCAATAATATCTTTTTTATTAAAAAATCAATTATGGATCAGTACTCAAGTACATAGTGTCAAATAAATTTCAATGACAGAGTCTCATTAAAATTCATTCTTTTTCTCTATTATCTTGTTTAGTTCATGTTACGTAGGAGCTAAAATATGATTACAAATTATGTTCATCTAAATTAACCATTAGCTGAAATAAAAATGTATTATCGACTAATTTGTAGTCGTAAAAATAAACCAATTTTTGATGATAAGGTACATTTTAAATGGTGCAATTAACCCTTTACAAATAATCCAATAATCTTTTGCTAATTGTCTAATTTTATAAACCATCCGATTCACAAATTATTAAAATAATTACAGCCTTGAACCTTCTGAGTCTTCAAAATAATAATGTACACATAGTATACATACATACAGTAGGCCCAATAAGTCTATTGATATAAACATAATAATATGTGTAATAAAAAGAAATCAAATATTTTTGCATGAAATTGAAGGCTTTATCTAGCATAGTTAGAATGATCTTATCTAGGTCAAACATGCACTGTTTTGTTTGATAGATTGATGTCATCTTGAAGGCAATTCCATTATGCCTCTCTCGATTTTTATAAGCTTCTATTGAGGAAAATCATCTGCCATAGACAGGAGCAGGTGGTAATCACTTGGTTCCAGGTCAGGACTATAAGGTGGATTCATAAGAATCTCCCTATCAAGCTCCTGGAGCTTCTGGCTAGTCAATATCAATGTGTGTTGCCTGCCTTTGCCATGATGGAATTCATCTCTTATTGGCCAAAGCTAGCCACTTTGACCACGATTGATTCCTTCAGACGGTTGACAGAACATGACCGAATTAAGAGTTTGGCCGTTGGGTAGCAGCTAATAGTGGATTTTGCTAGTCAAAAATTCGCCTCACTAGAAGCTATTGAAAATCGACTATCCCAGTTATTTACTAATAGGGAGGAGGGTTTCTACTATTGAACAAAACGGTGCATATTTGACCAAGATCGGATCATTCTAACTATGTTAAATAAAGCCTTCAATTTCATGCTAAAATAATGGATTTCTTTTTACTTCATCTATTATGAACCATGATAGAGAAATAGTTAAAGGTTGCGTGGTTTTATTTATAAACTTGCGTTTTGAAAGAAAAAAAACATTCAGTGATCTTTGCATAATACGTACAATGCAGTGATAAATACAAATTTTTGAGTTGTGAGTTGCACATTTCATGCATTGTTTGC
Organism: Lepeophtheirus nordmannii; assembly: GCA_963680855.1. Lineage (NCBI taxonomy): Eukaryota > Metazoa > Arthropoda > Copepoda > Siphonostomatoida > Caligidae > Lepeophtheirus > Lepeophtheirus nordmannii. The sequence continues at coordinate 17,712,988 of OY804521.1, forward strand.
TAGGCTGTAACAAAACATAGTTATGTTATAAGTAATATTTTGCTTGTCTAACTGATTTTTAACTTCCACCCTGCTTTTTTCTTTATCTAAAATGGTGTGACGTCACAGAGTATGAAGTGGAAGCACGAAATTTAAGTATATTAACTATAGACTATAGTCAAGTAATAGACTGTAGCTACCTATGGTTAAGTTGCAAAGGATTTAAATGTTATGATTATATTATTTTGATGATCCATTTGTATCAAACTGGAGGCAGCAAACTATCAGCTAATGATTACTCTATTTAATACCATCAAAATTATAAAAGTACCTTTAATTGACAAATTTTCCTATACTTAATAAACAATTAATTGAAAAAATAAAAATATTTATTTAGTTTAATAATGTTGTGAATAAATTATGACATTTAAAAAAATCTGTAGTTTTAAAAATTCAGACTTAAAACAAAAGTGTAAGTTGACAAAAAAGAGGGGTATTTGTTTCAATTTAAACTAATGAAATTAGCCGTTTGTTGTTTTATATTTTTGGCTAGTTTTCCTTTGATCAGACTTTTGTTGAGATTGTTAATGTATGTACTTAAACCGAATGAAGTATGAGTGGAATCAAATTTTTTGATCACTACAAATAATTCATTTGTACTCTTGTACTATGTTGATTGATCGATCCATCCATAACATTTGATTCAGCCTAAAAAAAGTTTACATGAAATTTCCATTGCTTATACAGAATGAATTAATCTGGTTTGTAATTAACTTAAACTTTTATTATTGTTAATTATTTCTTTATATATGAGTTGTCAAAAAAAAAGTAAATAAATATGTGGCAGGGAAGTTATGTGCCAGGATTGAACTAAAATTTTGTTCATAAGTTGATAACATTCTTTATAAGTTAACAGAGCTATAAAATTGCAGCCCCTACTCAATTTCTTTCTTTTCTTTGATGCCTCATATAGTGCATTCATTATACTTAATAGATAAACACACAATATTTTGATCTAATTGATGAATTATGTAATTATATTTTATTATTTAAATCAAAGCCATTCAGTACGAGTGGCTAAATACAGCTTATTATTATTATATTATATTGAATAATATTTAAAGTTAAAACGAAATTATAATAACATTGTTAAAAGTCGGAGTTTTATTAGACTTAAATATAAGGACGTCAATTCAGAAAGTCAAAGCTAAGATATGGTAAATTCTATGCACGTTAAAAATAGGTTCTTATCCATCAATTTAATTTATTAAAATGTTTTCTGGGAGTTGCATTTCGTAACATTTGAGGAATTACATTCAAATGTAATTTGAAGAAAAAAGAATTACTTACTGATATAATCTATAGATGAGTTCAATCATTAACAGATAGTGTAAGTATGTTGTGTTAAATTTAGGTGCATCTAGCACCTAACCTTCACTCGTAGTGAAAGGACTCACCACTTGATTATGACTCGAACTCAAAGACTCAAGACTTCATTCAGACCTGTAAGCAGCTCTGATAACAAGGTAAAAATAATTGCTCAAAACATTTTCCAATTAGAATCCAGACACTCACAAATCCAACTGTCTCATAGTTCTAGGATTTATGGTAGATATGGTTCATGAAAATTTATGTAACTTTCAAACATATGTATATGGTATACATAAGTATAATAGGTTAATAAACGAAAGTTAGGTATTTCTTATGTCAGTGAGTCATGCATTAATGGGGTTTGGGTGTGCCCACTCTTACATGTTATCATCTGAGATTTTTGTTTGTATTGATTTAGCTTAGCTATACATAGGTATAAGCACTATTATCTACATATTATATGCGTTTTAGAGACAAACTCTCTATTTTTATCCGTCCTTTATTCATTTGTAGGCCTTTGTGAGGGATTATATATCCGTCAAGACAGGGAAAAATTTAACTTATGGTAAACTGACTTGTTGAGAGAGAAAAACTATTTATATATACATACTATAGGATTATATTTTACTTCCGAGTAACATCATATTATTTACATATGTATTATCATGGGTTATTTCTAAGGTGTTCTTTTTCGGCGTCGCTAACCGTTAATGGTTGAGAAACAGGTAGAGGAATGAAATATCTATCTACTTTACATTACTCGTATTGAATGATTGAAAAAATGCATGAAATATATAGATATTCTTTGCTACGTAACTCACATTATTATCTTATTAACTTATCAATCAAATCCTTTAGCAGAAATGATATTCATAGGGAAATTAGTATGAGCTAAGTACAGAACTAGGTAAGAAAGTTTTCTGATTTCTAATATTTTTTTTTTATTTTTTTTAGAAAATCATTTATAAATGCATCATGTGCATTTTAAGAAGTAACAAAAGAGAGAAGATAAAAGAGATTATGGATGATTCAAGAGTCTTTAAAATAAAGTCTCTTGATTGACATCGTTGTTATTTCGGATCAGAATTATAAAAAGTTCCTCAATAAAAATTCGACTTATATAAAGTTTAAATATCCTTTATTTTGAGTATTAAACCCAGCATCAGTCAGCATCACCGTTGACTAGAGATTGCAGTAAGAAGTGAATAAAGTTTTATTTTTTTCTTTGGAGCTGAGTAGAGATGAGAATAATGGAACTGAGGATTATTTTGACTCTAGTTTGCTTGTTTTCTTGGGCAGAGTCCCAAGAAGAAGATCCATGCAAACAGGAATACAAGTGTCCACACAGCTCAGGGAACTTTGCAGATCCCTGTACTTGTCGAAGATTTTATAAATGTGACGGCTTTGTAGCCTATAAAAACATTTGTCCAACTGGTCTGTACTGGGATGACCTTCGAAAGTATTGTAATTTTAAAACTGAAGCTGTCTGTGGTCCATTACCAGAGGGAGAACAAAAGGTAAGTCAATCTATCTACCTTTATAGTTTAAATGTAATTAATAAACTTTACGGATTTTAATGTTTTATTATGGGAAAATATTAGGTTGAAGAGGATGTCGAGGCTGCTGATAAGTGCGACCCTGAAAAGTGTGTATTGCCCTATTGCTATTGCTCTAAGGATGGAACAAAGGCACCCAGTGACAATCCACCCCAATTTATACTCCTTATGTTAGACGGAGCAGTCAACCAAAATAATTATTTCCATTATGTTAGATTACTAAATCATACACAGAGAGATACAAACTGCAAAATAAAAGCAACCTTCTTTCTCCGTCACGAATATTCTAATTATAGACAAATCCAACAACTCTATGCTGATGGAAACGAATTGGCTCTCTCCTCAATGACTTCAACAACCTCACTTCAAAATGAAAATGCCACTAAATGGAGAACAGAGTTTAATGTTCTCAAGGGTACTTAATTGAATGATTTTTAATCCATTTTAAAATTAATACACTTCCTCTCTCCTTTTTTTTTTTTTTTTTTTTTAGAGACACTCAAACGTTTTTCCGCCGTACCTTCTGAGGATATCTTAGGTATCCGTGCACCGGGATTAAAACCTGGACATAACACCCAATATGAAGTTATGGTAGAAGATGAATATGTATGGGACAGCTCTGTAACAGCATATCCCCTTGATATACCTGTTTGGCCCTATACCCTAGACTACAGAATACCACATAAATGTAAAATATCTTCCTGTCCAAAAAAGGCATTCCCCGGCCTTTGGGAAATTCCATTGAATCTCCATTTCGTCAAAGAAGAGGGTGGAGGTGAGTGTCCCTACTTGGATCAATGCATCTTTACTCATCAGAGCTCAGATGATATTTTTGAATGGTTGAAACAGGACTTCAAGCGTTTCTACGATCAAAATCGTGCACCCTACACGTTTCCCTTCCATACAAATTGGTTTACACATCCCACACAAGTCGAAGGTCTTCAAAAATTTATCAAGTGGTCGCTAAAGCAGAAGGATATATACTATGTGACTGTAACAGAGCTTCTCATTTGGATGACAGAACCCGACAATCCTGAACTCCCCATAACACTTGCACGAGGCTGTGAGGATAACGACAGACCCCAACCCTGCTCTAAAGGGCATACTTGTGAATTAGAGCATACAGAGCCTGGAGGAATTGAAACACTCAGATACATGGCAACTTGCTATGAATGTCCTCACAGATATCCTTGGGTCTAAGAAAGACTTTTTGATTGCAAAAATATTCCATGCTTATTATTTAGAGTACACATATAAGTAAATTTGAATTTTAGAATAAATAAACCTCGGATTAATTCAAGGACGTACAAGGTACGTATTATGTATATGATACTAAGATTCCATCAATTACTACGAAAGTTGATTATACAACTCTCGTTTTAAAATCACTGAGATACTAAATAAACGATAGTAAAGAGTTTATTAACCAAAATCAGAGAAACTTATAACTAATAAAAACCCCTGAGAAATCACACATTAAATTTTTAAAAAAAAAGAAAAAAAAAAAGAAGAAAAGTCAATGTTTTTTCATGTCAAAACTTCATCTTTTTTCCTATCTTCTTTTTTGAGAGACTTTTCGTTAACAGTCCAATAAATGCAAGGAGTTGTTTTGGTTTTTCTAAATAAATCATCCAAAAGTTGGGGTTTTGTACTCTCCTTCGACTCCGTCGTAGTCTTTTCTTTTTCTTTAGAAGGCCGAACTGCTTCTTTTTGTTCCGTTTTAATAGGAGGCGCCTCAAATGAGGTGTTTTCTTCGGCTGTTTCTTCCATTTTTTTACGAGTAGAAAAAGTTACAGAAAGGGTTTTCGGATTGGAGCTGGGCCATTTTACTCCGTCAAGGGCATGCCGTGTCTCTGAGGCTTCCTCCACTTTCGAAAAGCGTACATAGCAATGTGACTTGATTTTATTGATCCAAAAGTCCTGGACGTTTCCTGTGCGCTTGAGAAGCTCTTTGAGTTGTGTGAGCGTAAAAGGTCGAACAAGGTTACGAATGAGGAGAACGTCCGTTTCATTTTCATCAATGACAGGTGGTGGGGGATCAATGCGCGGTCGTTTTGAGGGAGAGACATCACCTTGTGATGGTGGCACAGCATCATAGTTCTCTTTAGATTCATTATTTTCACGTTTGTTCTCAGTGCTCGGTGCTGTTTGAGTCGTCGTCGTCGTCTCTTCTTCCTCATCCATCATGATCCCTGACGTATCATGATCCACCAATTCTTCATCCAGTACAGAAGTATTGGTTTCAAGAAGAGGCTTCAGATTGGGAATAATGTCTTTAATAGACTCTGTGCTAACTGCCTCTGCAGATTCGTCGGGTAGTTTGCAGTCACTCCATGTTCGGGGTTTCCTCTCGTCCTTGGATACGGATTTCGTAAGTTTTCTGAAAGGAATTATGGGCTTAGCAAGAGGGGTGGGCATTGACTTTTTGGAAGTGTTCTCATGGTCAGCAGACCCATTGAGGGGTGACGTGTTCTCTTCCTCCTCCTGCTTTTGTTTCTCCTCTTTTTTCTCGATCGTTGAGTTCTTTAATGCTGCTTCTACTTCGGGAGAGGGCTTCGACTCTTTATTGGTATCCACGGTTTCTCGCGTTCCTTGACGAGGAGATGTACACTTTTCCCCCTGTCTTTTCTCCTTCATCTTTCTGTCGTCTTTATCTCCCTCTTTCTTCTTCCCTCTCCTCTCTTCCTCCTTCTGCTGCTCTTCTTCCAAGTCCTTGTGATCCTCCGTTTCCCCTTCCTCTTTGAAGTAACTCACATCCGCATCTAACATGAGAGGCGACTCTTCTCCATCCCGATTCAAGTCATCATTGCTCAGACTCTCTACACGGGTCACAGAAGGACTCCTCTTCTCAGAGGCAGACACTGGATCTATGGGTCCAGGACACTCTGATGGAGCCTCATCCTCCTCCTCCTCTCTCTCTTGGGGCACTTCTTCCTCTTCCTTCTCCCCTTCTTTCTTCTTCTCCTCCTCCTCGGAAGAGGGAACACGCAGTTCCTCTTCTTTCTCCTCCACGGGAGGAGACTCTTCACCTCTCACTCCCGGTACCGTCGCCGCCGACGCCGCTGCTGCTGCTTCTTCTTCCGCCTTCTCGCTTTCCCTTAGTTCCTGAAGGTAATTCTCCAGCCTTTTGAGCAAGATTGGCTTCGTCCCACTTTTTGATAGATCATACTTACCCAGAAGAAGCCTCAGGTCAACCACACGGAGCTCATCCAACTCCCTCCAATCTCCTTCCTCCAATTCCACCTTCATCTTGCGTATTGCAGACTGATTCACCTTCTACTACCGATTCCCAGATTTGGAATTATTATATGTATTTCAGTTGTATTTAGTCTCCTTTTCAGGGATGTTTCTCCTCCGATCCGGACTCCCAAGAATATATACAGCGCTCAAATCTTCTTTTTCTTCTTCTTCAGCTTCTTCTTCTTCTTCTCTCTCTTTTCCCCTTCTTATCTTGATAGATACAAGATAAACAAGGGAATTATTACAGTATAAACACGCAACCTTTCAAAATAATGAGATAAATAAATAAAAAACAGTGGAGGTCATTGCCATGACCAGTTTTGTCTAAATGAACATCAATTGTCTTCTCTTATGGCCCCCTCCCCATGTTCTTATATCTGTAGATTATACGAAAAACATAAAAAAGCATCCTTCTCTAACCAGCATAATGATGAAATCTGCATTTAAGAAGCAGCTCCGGTTTTTCTTAATAATATATATATATCTATCTTCGACTTTTATTTTAATAATATAATTAGCTAATTATACATTTTTTTAAAAAGAAAACCCTTATAAATAAACCACTCATAAAACTTGAGGTTGCAAGTTCAAAAATTATTTGTCTAGGGCCGTTGTTATTTGTAGAGACGTACTCCCTACTCCTGTGACGTCATTGAATAGCAGTTTGTATTTTTTATTGTTTTGTATTTAAATTATGAACTCTCCAGCGGATATAATTTAGTAATTACATTATTTTAGTTTTTAACTATTATTTTCACTTCCTAATTCTGACTTTCATAAAATGAGTAATATATACTTAGGAAATACTTTTAAGAAGAGTACATTACATGTACTTAAATGATATGAAAATGACGTCATGAGGATATGCCGGCTATGGATGTGTACTTAGTTGCCTACACCAAATGACTTCTACTAGTAATAATTAAGTAATTATGATAATAAATTATCAATAATGATGTACCTCGAAGACATTTTAAAACTCGTATTCTAATCTTTTATTTCTGTTTTTGTTTTAAAATATCTTACAATATATATATATATTATAAAAAAGTAAACATCCTCTTGTAATGGAAGACAACAAGTTAATGAAGGAAGAATTTTTGCAAGATTGAAGACGTACGGAGGTACGTTGTGTGAAATAAAGTTACAAACAAGATATGTGCAATAGAATGATAAATGAACAATGATGAGACAGAGTAACAACAACAATAATAATAATAAAAAGAATAAAATAGCAATAAATATTGAATAAAATGATAAAAATACAAAATCTCTAGTTGAGAGAGAGAGAGAAAATAGAAATACTATTAATTATCATAATACACTATCGCCCCGAACATGCACACATCTCAGCCCTACAGCAAAGCCTGGCCCAAAGATGATGAATATAAAAAAATATAATAATATGTAATTCAATCATTGAAATTTGTATATGTATTGCTTGGAACGTCATTTTGTTTGAATGTTTCTCGAGGTACATTAATCACTATTAACAGCTATTGTAAGCAGCAAAATGAAGAAAGAAAGAAAAAGACAAGTTCATGTCGGATTCATGAGTAGAAATTCTATATAATAGAATTTTGGACGAATGTATATTCATTTAACATCAATTAATTACAGATAGGTAAGTAAGGTTGAAGGTTTTTTATAAAACCATCACGCTTAATTAATTACTAATTACTATGTATTTCCATCATCACCTTCAATAACAGCAGAAATGGATTATTTCCCAAAGTAGTAGAAAAATCCTTTGTTTATAACTTTAAAGAAATGGATTGAGCTAAAAGTATTTAGTGGATATTATTACTCCTAATATTTTTTTTTTCAAACGTCTGATACGGCTAATTAATAATAATTATTAGGTATGTTATTTATCATTACACATTTCTATCTAAGAGCTTTTCTTCAGAGTCATCATGTTTAGAATGAGAATAGGAAGAGTCCATGGAGTCCACGGTGACGTTGACTTGAGAGTGACTTTTGTCCATGGGATTTTTCTCTGTCTCGCTGTGAAGGAATCTTGAATTAGACACGGTTCCTGTATTGGCATCTTGAATTGCATTACGTAGCTCTTTGAGGCCTACAACCCCAATGAGACGTCCTATAGCTGTTACATACGCATGGTTCACTCCTAGCATGGAAAATAGTGAGTGGACTTTAAGGAGAGAGGTTTTTTCAACCAATTGAAAGGGAGCGGGATCGATGTGTACCCTACCAAAATCAACTTCTCTCTCCATTTGACTCTCTTCCCAAGCTTTTTGCTCGTCCAGGCTCATGTCAAAGACCATCACCCGTTTTAGGGAATTTGAACTATAGTTGGCTCCGGAGAAGAGTGGAGAAGTAGTTGTAATATTGATTGCAGAGCCCGGCTTACGGAACAAGGACTGCAAATTGGACTTCCAGTTCCCTGGTCCTGGCCCTGAAATCGTACGATATACACCCTCTTCTTCATCTAAAATCCGTTGTCGTCTTTCCCCTTGGAAATTATGAATGGTGTAGCTATTGCTTTTCTTAAGAATGGATTTTCGAGGCAGATTTTGAAGAGCTTGTACAGCTGGACTAGTAGGATCTAGTCCCAACGACATTGCTTCTTCCTCTACTTTCTTTTTCATATCAGATTCCAAACCCTGCTCCGAGACTGGAGTGACTCCGAATCGTGAGGGTCTCCTTTGAGATTTTGCACTATTCTTCATTTCAAGGTTCTTCCTAACCTCTTCCAACTCTCTGAGTCGACGAGTCTCTTGCTCAATCTTTCGTCTTTGCTCCTTTTCTTTTTCACGAATGAATCTTTCCTCATATCTTTGACGCGCAACTTCAGTTCTACGCTCACTTCCGATTTGATTTTCTATGGCTCCAATCAGTTCTGTCCTTTGGATTGATCCCAAAAGTATCATATGATTGGGATTATCAACGAGAGGAAAGCTTCTCAGTTTTCGTCCATCCTTTAAAATCTGTCTCAGCTCAGAAAACGTCATGCCGTGCCAAATATACTTAATTTGACGCACCATAAAGTCCTCAACGTACACACTATATGCACCAGAGCTGGAAGGGAGGATATCGGGTAGGTAAGGCAATTTCTTGATTAAAATAATGGAATCGTAGCAAGAGGGTTGTAAGAGACTAGCAATAGCATTAGAAATTAACACTGCAATCATAACAGGAACACAATGAGTGATTTGTCCAGTCATTTCAAACACAATCACAGAAATGGATATAGTATGAGTAACTGCTCCAGAGAAGGCAGCCGCTCCAACCGTTGCATAACCACCCGGCATTATAAAGCTGGAAACACTTCCGTAGCGAACTCCATCTGGAAACCAGACGTGCATAGCCTCTCCCACCATTCTTCCAAATGCAGCACCAACTTTAAATGTTGGAATGAGCACCCCAGTGGGTACTGGGAGTGTTGCAGCAAGAATAGAAAGAAAGAAGGTCTGAAAGATGTAAATGGATAAATTAATGAAGACATTGGTATGATCCGTGATCCAATGCTTGACATGTGCATATTCGTCAACGGATAACTGATCTGGACTACTCGTCCAAGTGTAGTTTGAGAAGAGAATTTCTATTTGAGCATGTGTTCCAATGTCTGTTGCAGCATACTTTCCGAGTCCTGGTGGAAATGAGACGGAACTAATGATGAGTGAAACAAGGAATGGGTAGATGAACCGATTTTTCTGAAGGAATTTAGTAAGTTTTTTATTTTTTCTCATCCACAGAACGTAGCAGCGATGAAGGTACACGTAGAGCGCTCCACCCATACCACAAAATACACCAATCATGGCGAATACAAATAGTTCTTGAGGATCATAGGGGAAATCCATTTTAAAACCCGTTAGAAATACAGCAATGATGGTGGTATTATCCTCAAACCAAATAGAGAGTAATCTAAAAATCATTGCACCACAAACTGCAGCAAAGAAGCCCCGCCAATAGTTTCTGACTGCAAAATAGACAGAGGTTACTTCAATAGAGAATAATACTCCTCCAATGGGAGATCCGAAACAGCATGCTACACCCACAGCGCATGCAGCAGCAAGCATTTCACTTTGCCTAGATTCATTGGCATAAATACCCTGAAAGGAGGTGACTAATTTTGTGAGCAGAGTAGCAACGATAGAGGCAATATGTACAAAAGGTCCTTCCTTACCCAGGGGCATACCACTACCCAGAGTAGCGGTCAACCCCACTGCCTTTGCTATAAGTGTTTTCCCAGTCAAGTACTCCTTTAAAACCACACCTCGAAGAATGGTTTTCATTTCAGGAATACCTGAACCAATGGCTTGAGGAGCAATGACATGAACGAATCCAGCTGAAAATAAAACTAGAAACACTGGAAGAGACACCCAAGCTAAATACTGGAGAAAAATATTGTCGCCTAATTGTTTATAAAGAAGTAGCCTGGATTTGTTACAGGTGTCTATTCCGTAATCCATTAGAAATGAGACGAGAGCCATGATGACACCCAAGAGTGCAAGAAAGATCCAATCCTCTCCAATTTTAGCAAAAGTGTGTCTCCAAAAGAATCCGATACATTTTGAGCATTGTCTATAGCACTCTCCTCTCTTCTTATTCCCAGAGAGTTCCCTCTTACGCTTTCGATATTCTTTTTGTCTTTGCTTATCAATGAGTTTAAGCCGTTTTGCTTCTTCTTTGGCATAATCTCCAAGAGATCGAGAGTATCGGCCATACATGAGGGTTTGCTGATACCCCATGGCCTGTTGTCTCTCATCCTCGTCATCACTTTTATTGCCAGAAGAGTTCCCTGGAACAATCACGAGTCTATTCGTTGCCTCACCCATAGTTACACCGTTAATTATCTCTCTTACGACAAGAAATTAATCACTCATAGTATGTACAGTGAATTATCGTCTACTTGGAGAGGAAGTTATGATGACAACAGTATCCAGACTCTGAAACATAAAAAAAAATAACATTTTTAAAAATGTATGGAGTGGGTACAGAGCTTCAGCATTCATCAAAAGTATTTTTAAATACAGAATAAAAAAAAGAAGACATTTATAGATCTATGTAATTAAAAAATCATTTTGAATATATATATATATATATATATATATATATATATATATAGAGAGAGAGAGAGAGAGAGAGAGAGAGAGTATCAGTTTACAAAGTTGGACTTGACTTGAGTAACGACATCAGATATGCATGAATAATGAGAGAAAAATCATTTTAAATGCATTACTTTGTAGACGACGACGACGACAAACCTGTCCCCAAAAGCAGTGCAATGCATAATTATGTTTATTAGAGAGTGTGTTATGGGTAGGAATCAATGTAAGTATTTAGAATTGTTGTCGTGTTCAAAAGTTGGATAGAAGACTTTAATTGAGCAAACAGCAACAATAAAGATAACAAAAAATATTGTATTTTCTATATTTGTGCATCACTCACTCAGTCACTTAATTATTATGTATAGACGACTCCAAAGAGTCTAAGACAGACTCGGGCGAAAATCCCATTACATTGATGGGAGTCCTTTATATTACAGTGTATCATTTGTATATTGTCTTGTATTTATAAAGTCTCAAATTATTCTAGGAGGGTTATGGTTGGGCAAGCTCATACAATTCATTACAAAATATTTGTTTCCATCAAAGAGAAGAAGGGACTTCAAGTTCTCCAATAGCAAATTAAAATGGGAAAACAATAGTCTGTACATGATCTATCCACATCATAGAAATTGAATTAAAAGTTTATTTACACCGTAGATGGAAATTTCGGATCATATCCCCTCTAGAAAATTAAGAGACACAATACAGATACATAGAGTAGGAAATTTCAACAAATGATGTAGGTAATCAACAGACCTGTGCTCAGGATTCAAATAATAATGTACCCTAAATGTGTAGAACTCTTTATAGTTCGTTCCTCTTTCTCGCAATGAAAAGGGATTACCCCTCTTGCTCGACACTACTACATCACATCAGGTGTGCCGGAATGGATTTGTAAGTGCAGATTCTATAATAATGACGTCCCATGTTTATTTATGATGACTGAGTGATCCAAACTATTATTTAACTCAATCAGGAATCCTCATTTTTTCAAAAAGGGGCTAATGTTCCCCCCTCCCTATGAGTCCGGTGTTACAGAAGTGTAGCAACAAATGCATTGTTATTTATTATTTTGAGATATATAATCGGCCATTAAGGCTCGCTCTCAAAATCAAGAGTTTCAAAACTAATCCATTCGCTACATTTTTGTAACGTAAATAGATTTGACAAAGGATCGGTATTATTATTATTATTACTATTGAATATTTCCTTAGAGTGACTATATGTCTATATATATTTGTCAAATAGAGTTTAATGTGTAATGTATAAGTTTAATGTAAGCTTAGAGATCTCATATTTTGACAAAAAGTAACGACTTTTACTCTGGGCCAACACGACGGTCGATATCTACAAAAGGAAGGCAGCAACATCCTATTTGACAATGCGATAAGGAACGGAACAAGACTCGTATTATTATTATTATTATTAAAATAATGTGTATTCATGAATAATGTATCTGTGCCTACATATTACATATTATATGATGTACATATACATAGTTCTTCTTTCTCCCTTCCTTCAAGTTTGCCATTTTATTTTTTTATTTATTTTTTTGCAAGCATATGTGTTTCTGTTGTCCTACTTGAATTTATGTGTATGTCTATTCATTAACTATCTTTTCTCCCCTCAAATACACTTCTTAAAAATAATGATTACTAATAATAAAAAAAATAGTCACTACAAGGGCAATGCATAATATAATTAATTCAATACAGACATAGTCCTGTTTGAAAGTAGTAGAATTGCTTGATGCCATCCCATTTATTGCTATATATTTGTTCGTAGAACCTCAGCTCTAGGCTAAAACAAGAATACGCTCTTGTCTTTGGTGATGGATGAAAGTAAAGACCAATTTTATTCATATCTTAGTTGGCACTTTAGTTACCATTGATATTTGGATAGATATCGTTTTGAGCATCTGAAGCAGAGTTCTTTACGAGTCTGAGGAGTCAAGTCAAGTTGCGAGTCTTTTCACTTTGAGTCTAAATTCGCAGTTTAATAATGAGACTCAAGTCGACAGCCTTGACTCAGTCATCAATATTAAAATATAAAACGATATAAATAGTGTTTAAAATATAATAATATTTTAAAATGGATAAAGATGTACTCAAAGCTCGTGTCTTTTGACTTCGGATGCAAGTCGAGAGCAAAGATGGAGTATAATGAGAATTATACTCTGGCTTAAAGTTTTAATGATAATTTTTTCATATATTGATATGGAAAAGATATTCAAAAATGCTTGTAATTGACTTTGTGAAAATGATTCAAAACAATTAATATTGGCTTCCATATGCATAATAAAAATTATAGTAGAATCCAGGGACCCAATACTTTTAGATGTACTTAAAAGTATAACCTTTAAATTTGAAGTTAATCAAACTCAAGTCACAGTTATGATATTAATTATTTTTTTTTTAAATATAAGTCATCTATCATGGGTGAAAAAGTTGATAATGAACAATAAAATGTTTTATATGAATAGACTCTTATTTATTTAGGCTTGAGCTACAGTTTTGTGAAATGTGTGAATATGTCAACAAATACATAAGGTGAGCCATTATGTGAGGAAGAAGAGATGTAGACTCATTTTTTTAGGAAATTGATAAATGACTAGGGACAAAAAGATTGTTGAAAGGCAAAACTTTTTCAGGGAAAAATAACTTTTTTTGTAGCTCCTCAGAGTTGATTCTAGTTTTCTACTTTAAAGGCTATTTTGATAATAACATATAAGATATTTTTATGACTATACTAATTGTTTTGATAGATGTAATCCCTATCAATCAATCATTACTTATTCAAGACACAATTAACATAATATATATAGTATTCTTGAAATAGTTTTGAGCAAGCTACCAATTGATCATATAAATGTAATCATAATTAAACTTAAATGTCATGCAATAAATGTTGAAAAATGAAGTAGAATAAATGAATAAACATAAAGGGGGATACAAATTTCAATTCCATGTCGACAGCATTTGGTAGATATGACAGAGCAATGAAATATATGTAAGTAACCATAATATAGCATTTGTATGGTTCTCCGTCTTTCTAAAGTTAAAGAGTCCGTTTCAATTCTCACACAAAAATATGCATTAGAACAAAACAATTAGCACAAAGGCACTTTTTATAGGTCTGTAAATCAAGACAAATAATAATAAATAATAAAGTCATTCCGACAATTGGATTTGCTGATAAATATAAGTATGGATAATAATGACGATGATAAATGAGGTCAAACATACAACATTCTTTAATAGAATAAACAAAAATAATCAATCAATAAATGAAGATGACCAATTACTCGACTTATTAAATGCATCGCCGTTGTAATTTCTCGATAATTATAATATATTTATTATGATTATAACTTACTTACTTACTTACTTACAAACTAGCCCTGTGCCCAATCTATTTCTTGGAATCAATTACTATTTCAACTACACAATATGTTGTAGTATGAACATACAGTCAAATAATTACATACAAATTAAAAATGAAGAAGCATGTTCCTTCCACCAAAATAAAGTGGAACTGCATCAAGGAAGCTTGAAGAAGGAGAAAAATAAGGAGCATTGTGTATCAATAAATAAATAATAAAAAATAGGGGTTTGTACAACAAATTAAGTACTACTTAGATATTCGATTATTCATGCATGAATCCACGAGTCACAAACAAAAAGTCTTTTAATTATACGTACATTTTAAATAATAAAAATAAAACAAAAAACACAGGCACAAATTAGTTAGTCACAAATAACAGAACGCATATGTGTTGCTTTTTTTCATCACTCCTATTGCTAAGCCCATTATTCTAACTATCTGACTACATATTAGAATGTATGTTTAAAAGGGCCAAAAATTACAAATGAAAAGAGTACTTCAATCATTAGCTACTGAGTCACTAAAAACAACAATGATTGAATAAATAATCACTGGCCATCAAGGTGAGAAAGCAAGGATTTATGGGGAGCAAGCTATATGTAATTTTCAGACATTACTTGTATGACTGACGCAGCAAACATGGTTCTGTCAATGTTGATCGACTTTTTATTTACTAATAGCTAATAACTAATAGTGTACTAAGAAAATCCACAAGTAGTGTCCTACTCATAGTTTTGTGGTCAAGAACAACATAACCAACATTTTAACCCAGACGAAGATTTAGAAAAGGGAATGTTTGAATAATATAGTTACTTTGGTTTTGGTGTTGACCGCAAAAACCAAGGCTTGGACTGAGGAGTGAAGGAGTCCCGGACGAGATCAAAATCGATTCTACAAATCACATCACTAAAGCTTGATCTAAGCAAACACAAATTTGGACCACACAGCTTTCTCAATAGTAAAAGCTTCCAAACCAGAAATCATGAAAGTCTGAGAGTGTCGAGTTGAGTTTATTATGACTATTATGATGATGGAATTAAATATGTAAATAAGTCTCCTCGACTCAACAAACTCAGTTTCATGCTTTAGGGCATGGAGTCTTAAAATAGGTGTACAAGGAGGAGAAATGTCTAAAGAGTGCAGGCTGTAGTAAATTCTTGTACTGATTCCTAATGTACATGCAGACTTTATCAGACAATTTGTAGCTTAATCATATACAAATCAAGATTGATATTTGTTCATGCAAGAGTTAAGATAAGGGTAGGAGAGTCGTCAAGTATTAAGTATATATGTATGTCAACTCCACCAAGAGGAAAAAAGATGATGATCCTATGTACACACATTATCTATCAATAGACATATATATATATACATTTCTCGATATCTTACACACTAAAACAGTAGAGTGATTTAAAAGACATACAAATTTAATACAAATGTTTGAGTTGGAATGTAGAGCCTATATATTATATTATATATACTAATAGCACATACTTATAAATGGGTCAAGGATGCTTTAGGTTGGTGCTGCAGATCGTGGAGCAAAAGTATAGCATATAGTTAAAAAAGTTTAAAAAGCTACACTTTCACTCTGATATTATGTAGACACACGAGTCCGAGTCAAGTTCTGAGTCATTCAAGGTCAAATCGAGAGTAGACATCTCATGTCGAGTCTGAAGTGTAAGTTTAATAGCATAATATAAGAGTGCATACGACTCGAGTCCCCAGATTTGATAAAGCCAATCCAACTAAAAAAATAATTGACGTTTAAATAATATTATGTAATAACACTACTTCTAATCATAATTTGAAATAAAGGATGCTTGTACATACATGAGTCTCTAGCCTGAAGTCTAATTCAAATCACAATCTCGAGTTAGCTCGAGTCTGAAGTGTCTCATGTCAGTCCGAGTTGCAATGAAAAAGTCACGGCTTAATGAGATGATGTCAGTGCGACTCGAGTCATAGAGTCCCTTCAAATCTATCTCCGACTCCCCGTCATTAATAATGAAATTGAATCAACGTAAGTATGTACATGTACAAATATCGAATGAGGCATTTTAAATGATTTTAAATAAAGGAGAAGGGGTCTCAGAGTGCTCTAAAAACCTGGAGTCCTTTATCTCTGAGTTGAGGTTGAAAGAACTAAGGATTACGTACGTGGAAAGGACTGCATCTCTGTCTACCACCCACAGCCTGACCTATTATGCCTACATGAAGAAAGCAAAAGTGAGAGTAAGGGATTTGTATGTGCAATAATTATTCTGTCAAATAAGAAATGGATGATGCATTGCCATAAAATACATATATATATATATACATATGAATATGTACATGCAGAATGATAAATATAATAATTGCACGTCACTTAGCAAAATCATCCTTGCACAATAAATACATAGATATTGAGAAGGAGGAAAAAAAAATATATTAATACATAAATAAACAAGCATCTTTCAACAGATATATAATTAAAACAAAATGTCCCCCCCCCCCCTCCTCCTCCTCCTCTAGGAGCAGCCACAACATAATCATCATCAAGAAACATACAAAAGAACCTTCTGAATAACAAAAAGAATAAAATCAATTACTACTGCATAAGACTTGGAATTTGAGACGTTTGTGCTTGAAGTATGAATATCTATCTATCTATCTATGTTATATATAGATATACACACAATCAAGTGCATGTCCGTATGTACTGACACGATTCTTTGTTTCATTACACGTTGAATCATGAATGATACTAATGCCTTGGATTTAATTTCTTTCAATATCCTACCTACATAATATTATACTATATACAAAATATGGACTATGCTGGAAACGTAAGAAAACAGCAAAGAACCTCTGGAACAACAGCTCATATGTAGAGTGAGTGATGGATTCAATATGAAAGCTAGAGAGAGTAGCTTTAAAATGCTTCCTAAAGGGGGTCATCAGTCCTATATGTAGAGTCAGTTTCTTCAAATGACCCCAATACTACTCTTAATAATAATAAAATGATGTTTCACAATAATTTGTTGTTTCTTTAATATATATTATTATTTGGGGAAGCAATGCAGTTGTTGTTGTTGCTGCTTCTTTTTTGTTTGTTTTTTGCCCTTCTTAAACTTTACAAAAAGCTTTACAAATAAGATGCAAACTACATACATAATATATAACTTTCTCTATCACACACACACACACACTCTCTCTCTCTCTCAAATACACATCTATGCACAAATGATGCACGTGAAGACAAGGACGGGAAGCAACAACAGCCAGTATATATATATATATATATATAAACGCATGTTCTATGTAGATATCATCTCCTATACCACTTCCTAGATAATAGAAGGAAGTTACTTCAAAGCTAGGTGAGGATGGTTCAATAAATGGAGGCAAAAAGCCGCGTGTTTGCTATTCCTCAGCTCTTTTTTTTTTGCTGCTCTGATTCATGTCTAATAAGATATCATACAAAATGTATGAGCCGACCTTTAGTAAGACCTTCCAATCCAATTAAGTATGTACTTAATATACAATAATCAGAGACTAGAGTAGGTAACTGAGAATGTCACCATTTCGTGGTCGCAAATTACTTTGAGCAATCAATTAAAATTATTATTAAAAATAATAAGGAATTTTTGCAAATGCAACAATTCCTTTGGCGCAAGAAAGAGAGAAACACACATTCAAAGACAAAAAAAAACAAAAAAAAAAACAGGTTTGAACCATTTTTTAAGGTATTTTAATGAAGAAAAAAATATAAATACAAAAAACAAAAAGCAAAAAAAGGAGGTAATTTGATACAACTAGACTCATAGTCCATAGATAGACAGATAGCTAACAAAACACACACGGACAATTAAGTGCCATAGTGAAAGGGAGAAGTAGAGAGAGTAGTCCACATGAATATTATAAATTATATTTAATATTATTTATTTAGTAATTGTATGTATGTATGTATGTAAGTATGTAGAATAAAATTTTGCGTCTTACCTAAAAAAAACAACAAAGGAACAAGAGCAAAAAAATAGTGGCCAGTCAGTTTTGAAATAGCAATTCAAAAAATGTCCTATATGTACACTCTTCTCAAGTTTTATTTATTTATTTATTGTTATTATTCGATAGAAAAAATAAGAGGCAGCAAATATTTCACTATGACCTTTGAGGAGAAGGAGCAGAAGCGTATGTATATGTATATCACGGTATCACTGCTTTTGCAACTACCTCGACAGCAGATAAAAGTCTTAGATTATTAGATGGTAACTAACTTTTTTTTTTGTTTAAAAATGTAATGAGAAGAGGAGGAGGAGGAAGAAGGTGTTCCTCAGAAATGCTTCAAATACTTTGAGTAAATAATATGTAGTAGTAACAAACAAACAAACAAACAAAAATAAATAAATAAAATAAAAAAACAATAACAAGAAATCAGTAATTCCTTCTCTGCACCCCGACCCCACGGAATGACAATAGTGAACTGATTGAGTCAACTACTACTAGTCGATTATTCAGTGCTCTTCTGTCTCGTATAAATAATAATATGGACAATCCACACGCACACACTCAAGTACAAGCATTCTACAACTACATAACTAGCAGCATGCTGATTGTTATAACTTGTAAGTTGTAAGTACTACTACTACAACTAATTCTTCTTGACTACACCACACTCGAAAGACAAACCGCACGCTTTTATACGTTATTATGTTATGTTATGTTACTTATGTTATGTACATCTTACAAAATCATCCAGGAGGCATAAGGAGGGAGATATAATATTAATAACTAACTAAAAGATATTATTAGTACTACTACTTAGCTACATATTATTTGATAGTATGTATGTAGCTAAAGAGAGCAGAATTTATTTCACATTTACGTAGATGGACAACGGAATCTTATTTGAAGTTGCTATAGGTGTCAGTGTGTTAATAAAGTATTTAGTAAGAACAGAGGGCAGACGACTCTGTTTTCAAGTATGTATCCTCATTAGAATAAAAGCAAGGAATAGATAGGGAATGGAATGTACATTCCTCATAGGGAATGGAATGTACATTCCGCAAGAATGTTGCATATACCAGAGCTGCACACGAGTCTTTTGAGTGGAGTCTATGATGAGCTACTCAAGTTTTTGGGGTTTTTTTTTTTTTTTTTTTTGACTTTAAGTATTAATTGAGTCAAAAATTACCATTTAAATAAAATATCTGTAAAAAAAAAGATTAATTAATTAACTACGCTTAAATAATAATCATCATCATTTGTTAAGAAGGAAGATGTTGTTTCGGAAGGCTCTCCTCTATTACTTATAGACTTAGTGTGTGGTGGTTACAGTTGAAATAGTCCTGAGAATGAGTCTCAAAGCCAGTCCTCATCCATATTAAAAGAGCTCATAATTATGAATGTATGGTGCTTTAATATAATTACAACAGTAAGAATGTTTTGACTTGGAGCCCCTCAACTGAAGTCAAAGTTAAACATTCATACTGCAGACTTAGAGAAGAATTCATCCGGGGACCTCAGCTCTTTGGAGGATAACTCGATACGAGAATGGAATTGAAGGATTCCTCCTCACTTCTCATCCTTGGTATAGTATAATATACATAATCATAGTCAAAGAGTATGCCTTGGAAATTCATTGAGTGAAGAAAACGCAGGAAGGAGTCACTCCAGAGTCAATAATACTTAGTATGTTGTACTTGATGGAATAGCAGAAACGGAGGAGAGGAAGAGTAGTGATCGATCGAGCTGAGGGGTTTAATAATTATATTATTATAATTGTCAGATTATTAAATTATAAACATACACTCACATCGATATATTACTATGTACATACATATTTTCTGTATGCATAAAAATATACTTAATAGGGAGTAATCAAGAGCAATTAGAAGTAGTAGTAGTAGAAGAAGTAGAAGAAGAAGAGGAAGAATGTTGATATACATATGTACAGATGATCACTTATCATCTATCTGTAAATATTGTCTACATTTAAAACATTATACATTTATATATATATATATATATATATATATATTGATATAAAAAGACAAAAAACATCAAATGTTTACATTAATTTTGGTTGTTTATCATTCTCCCGTTGTTTTCTAATTTCTTCAAAATTCTAATTGAGATAATATTATATATGTACATATTTATTTAGTTAAAAGAAGAAGAAGAAGAAGAAGGAGGCTAAAAATCAATATTTATGTTAAAGCAGTAAAGTATTTATCCATTTATTCCTAAGTATGTATGAGCATAGATGACAAAAACCAAAAAAACAAGGCAGTACAAATAGTTCGTGCTTCGGTCACAGACCGCTAGTTAATATTGTTGACTCAGAGCTTTCCTATACTCCTTTCAGAATGGTACTAATACAAAAACGGTATCGGGGTTTGTGAAGCCCAAGATCTTTAAAAATGGATCTCGAGAGCCACATCATCCCAATTGGATCCATAATTACGTAGACCAATTCCATTTATTTTCATACTATGTATATAAAGTATTTCCATCTTTAAATTGTATCTCATCCCTCATCCGAATGAATATTTATACCTTCAGTTCACTCGAATGAAATACATATATTCAAGCTGAAGTGGGATTCACTCAAAGGGGGATTTTGATGCTTCACAACAACAACTAACTCTCACCTATAATTTTTTTTAAAAATGTTAGGTAACGTATGTAAAAAGTATCTAGCTTTGTACCTACAGTCAAGAAAAGAAACTTTTTTTTTGGTGCTCTGCTTATAATATCAGGGTTTTTAGAAAGAAAAAAAAAGAAAATCGGACCTCCAATAAAAAATAAAATGTATTTAGCCCAAAGATATGAGCACCATTAAATTACAAATAGAAGCAGAGATGTGTGAAATTTGTGCTTGGAAAGATTATTATGTACATATCATTAAAATACGCTACAATTTCTCTCTCTCTCTCTCTACACACACAAATCCTATTAATTGCTGCTCCCATTTCCACCTCGAACCATTATTTGGTTGCGTATGGGTATTATGAACGTAGTACGAGAGACAAAGGGATCTCTCAACACACGCACACCCAAAGCATCATTTGGCATATATATATATATATATATATACATATATAACAGAAGGAGACCGACTAAAATAAACTCCACTCAAATTCAATCCATGAGGCCTCACAAAATTGTATCATTCTCCGAAAAAGAAATAATAATAATAACTGTGGTTAGAAATTAATATTTCTGTATTTTACAACAATTCCATCCATCAAATTTTTTGAAGAGTCATACTTTGAACGAGAAAATGGATTTATCACCATGGTAATAGATCCATCGTCATTTCAACTCATGGAATAATGATATAAATGACATAATACTTCATCATGAGAAACATTAAAAAAAATAAATAAATAAATAACTGTACAATAACATATAATATTTATTCAAACATAAAAATCCTCTCAAATCTCTTTCAAATCCAAAAAAACAAAAAAACGACTGATCCATGAATTGACCAAATATCATCATGAATATACATCTATTGATATTATAATATTTACTACACACAAATCTCAAATTAATAGCCATAAGTAGGGGTGACAAAGGAAATACTGAGATGTTTTATGCTTTTTCACTTAGACAAGAATGTTTGGACATCTTTAATTAGTATAATATGTACAGAAACAAATTGACAACTTGTTACTAAAAGTCGACTAAATAAAAAATACCCTTATGATATTTTTTTTTTTTTTTTTTGCAATTTGCATTTAAGCGTGAAGTAAAGCCTAAAACCCTCTTCCGATTAAATTTAATTTTTCAGAAATTATGAGGGGCATTTGTAAATGTTCCTACCCCTCAAGAGCCTCAGAACCAGTTCATAAATTCAAAAATGAAGTCAAATATTAATAACAAGATTATTATTATTGTTTTGTTTTTTAATTATTTAATTAATCAAAATATACTAAATATAGAAACGAGAAAAGAGAATGTCTTCAAGAATATGAGTGCAGTTGACACTCATTTTTGAAATATTTATGATAAACTTGGTTTCTTTTTAACTTGACACATATTTCCTAAGAAGACCCTGGCTTTAATGAACTCTAAAGCACAAAGCACCGTTTCTCTTCTTAAAAGAAATAAAAAGAAAAAAGTTTAATGGGTCCAATACTTGACCAATTAATTATTATTATTATTAATCTTACAAACCATATTTAAAGTTCAAGACACACTTTTAAGGGACAAAAGAAGTAGAAAATTAACAGCAGCTGACAAAGGAATAGATGTTATAATAGGAGTTGTGTATGTTTTAAAGGTATTGTGTATAATATTGATATAACTTGAAAATGTCATACAAATTCCATTTAAATTCATAGGAATTGGTAGGAAATGGCCTTTGAGATTAAAAATTTGAGAGGAATGGGTCTCAAAACAATAGTTCATTGCCTCAAAAGCACCTTTTTCATGTCAACGTCTCATGAAGTAAGGAATGAACATATACATATATATATATTTAAAATTTCATCACAAGATTGTATATGAAATTAGACATATTTCAATATGGGATTCTAGAAAAAAGGTGTGCTGTGTCAACTCTTTCTCGTCTTCCCTAGTACAAGGGCTATTATGCACATACATATTATAAAAAGTGTACGTACTACAAATACTCTACTGAACATAATTAATTGAGCGCCTCATCGGAGTGTGCACTCCGATGGAGCAGTCCACTCCAAAAGTGCACACAAATTAATTCCCAAATTACAGAGAACAAATCAGTCGAGGAATACATACATACATACATATTATCATCTTAACTATTTAGGTATGTACATACAATAAACCTAGGTAGAAGTCTTGTGTGGGGAGTACGTAATGTAAGACTCAAGTACGTACAACATGCATACTTAAATACCTAGGTAGATAGGTAGGTAGGTAAGTCAAGTAAGCATGTACAAAATCCGTACGAAAGAATTTCTGAAGAACAAAAAATAAAAAAACCTCAAGCAGACGAGTTCTGAGGAAAAACCCAAGAAAAATACATAGTATACATATACATATATATTTAGGCACTTCTTCAAAATTAATTAGATCATGCAAGAACAAAGATCCTTTCCACTGATTTTCATCCCATTAATCAATTTATGGCATTTTAACACAAAGAAACAGACTTACTCTATGTATGTATATAGATCGATGTGTATCTTTATCGCATATTTTACTCTTTAAATTCCAGTGACAAATCAGTTATGTACATACATATGTATATATTCCTATGTAGTTAGAAGGTCAAAATAAGTTTAATGCTATCAAATCAATGGAAACTATAGTTTGAAATAAATGAGTATAGGGTGTAGTACATACTAATCAGGAATAGTACCTCACCTCTAAGTGATGCTTCTCATTATTAATTAATTATAATCCAAAGGTGTATAAGAATATCCTACTTATGTACAAAATATAACTACAAACGTCAATAACAAGGCAAAAATATCAAACAAACAAACAAACACAAGTCATGAAGGTATTTATATTTTAAACACTCAATGCATGATGCTAATATTAATTATTATTTATTCATATGATACATAAAAGTATGAAAAAATTAAATGCCCCGGGTGAGGCTCGAACTCACGGCCTTCAGATTATGAGACTGACGCGCTGCCTACTGCGCTACCGAGGCTAGATAATAGTAAGTGTTTAAATATTGTAAAAATAGACAATTTTCAATATAACTATCAAGGCTTTTATTCAGATAATTCCATCTCAATATGTTGTAAGAGATTATAATCTATATTTGTAGTGTTGTATAATGAATTATATTGTATTAAAAAAGGAGATAAACAAATATAAATAATATGATAATATGATTTATAAATATAAATAATCTTTTGATAGTAAAATATTTTCTATTTATAAACAAATAACGAAACAAGGCAATATTATAAAAGCATATGCATAGATTTCTACTATTTTTTTCCATACACCAAAATGGCACAAGTAATTAAAATAAAAATTCTCAAAAACTGGGGGAAAAAACCAATTCAAGATTTATGATGAGGAGACACATCAAGTACCAGAATTAAATATAGAAATTAAAAGATTAATTCTTTTTGTTGACTCGACTTGACTTGACATGTTATCAAAGTCGTCTGTCTTACATAATATATTTAATCAGGAGTGTAGAAATGGGAATCATCTCGGAAATAAACAATCATACATGGCCTTGCTTATAATAAATATATATAGATACATCAAGGTATAGACTCCAAAACCATGGATTATGGGATCGACCCTTAAAATAAAAAAAAAGTCAACATTGATACGGGAAAACCATTTAAAACTTGATTTGATGGTCCATTGAGGCCAATAATCTACATACGTTTATCTCGAGAACTATGAGATTAATCAAATATATTTATTAATGAAAAACATTATGTAGGTATATGTAGCGATAAAATACTTTGTACCTAATACAAAAGTATCAAGTTAATAAAAGTAAAACTGCTCTTACTTTTTGATTACTTTTAAAAGAAGTTGTGAATAGACTTGACATTGTGAAGTTCATTTCATTCTTAGTATACTACAAATACTTTCTAAAAACATCTTCATTTATTTTTTAACCTATATCATTCCAACTGCAAGTCCTAATCAAGAATCCCTTGACAAGTCCTAGGTTGAGTTGGTTATAAATATCATAATTCTAAATGTATATTAATCACAATAAACCATAAAATTTGCATAAATCCATCCCATCATTAGATGAAAATGTCACTCACGTGCTATGATTAATTAATTAATTAATTATTATTATTATTTAACATTGACAAACACAACTGTTTAGAGAGTGTCTTAGAAACATGTTGTTCATATGATGGGTTTTATTTTGAGAAGATGATGACAATTTCAAAATGAGTAATTCAATTTGAATTAAAATATAGGAACCTTGTTTTTCGGATCGTATTTATAATAATAATTATATTAATATATAGTATTTTGAACAAAAAGAAGTTCATATTATCATTGATATCATTTTATTTTTATTAAGTGTAAAATATATACATTTACTTATTTACTCCATGGAATGACCAAATAAAAAAGGATTAACACCACATATCTTTTTGCTCTTTTTACAAACAGCCAAGAAAAAATAAAACCATTAAAAGTGCCAAAAAGAGCAAAGAGCTCCTTTTTGCTCTATCAGTGAACCGACTGATGAACGAGTAATGACAATTCCTTCATAATATATCTCGAAAGGGAAATGGAAAAATAACAATGATATTATTACAACTAAATATCAATCTATTTTCTAAATGTCCTTTATGAGTGCCTTCATTGTTCAGCCCTTCAAATCGAACCATATTTTGTGAAGTTTTGAATATATTTACCATAAATTCAGGAAAGGTTTATTTACAATTCAAAGTAAGTATGTGAATTAATTGTTATTAGATATCTGACTCTAGATACTTTTTTAAAAAAGTTTGAGAAACCGTGGTTTCATATCTCTTGACCAAAGCTTAATTAAGCCATATAATAACTGAGACATAGCTAGGAATGTAAATAATATGCAAATCGGACTTGTAAGAATAAAAAAAAAGCTGCTATTCTCCATTATATGTATATGTATACAAATGAAGACATCAATAATAAATAATAACATTATGTTTACCTTAGATGAGAGGCAGTAAATTAACTGAAATTAATGTCAGGAAATTATTTATTTTTAACTAATAATAATTATACAAGGACTTGAGCCCTTTTTGTTTACATTTTATTTGCTTTATTAACCTTAATGCATGTATTCCTTGATGTGAGATCTTTACTATCAGGTAGATGTTCTACCTCAGTAGTAACAAAGGAAAAATGATAACAGCTTTGGAAAACAAAAAAGTACTGTTGTTCGAAGTGCCAACTCCACAAAGTCTCGCACGCGGCATTTTGCATATTATTCACATTCCAAGACATAGCCTACAAGCAATATACCGAATCACTGCTTTACCTCGAAGAGGCTTGGTCGAGGAAGGTAAGAAATGAAAAAGAGAGGAAAACTACGCTAATGAATAGGGATACATAGAAGTACATTGTATAATGACATATAAAACATTCTTTCACATATTTTTTGAATAATTCATTTTTCTGGATCATCTAACTATGTAAATGCAAAGGAATAAAGAACTCACACTCAAGCTAAACTTTGTCGATTTAGATGAGATTCATATTATGACAAGCCAAACAAATGTTTGTTAAGCCTCCAAGAGGAAGAATGGAAATATTGAAAGCTGCTCCTACTCATTTAGCTACGGAATAGGACTCTTGGAAGACGGAAGCTTATTGGCATGTTGAAAAAAAAAATGAAAAAGTGATTGAAATCATTAACAACAAACTTGACTCAGATGAAGCTATTTCTTTTTCGAAAATGTTTGCCCTTATTCAGGACCAACTAGTTAAAATCTGACCTAGAAAAGCATAGACTTCATTTGATCCATAAAAAATGCAGCTTCAAACCCTTATTTTGTTCTAATTTATTGTAGAGTAATCAATGGCACATTGAAAACATTAAAAAGCATTCCAAGATCAAAGAAACTTATAACTTTGAATTTTAGACCCCTGCTAGCAGAAATCTAGGGGGAAGCAAAGATATAAAAAAATTGACACAATTTCTTCTGAGTGGTGGATACAAAGATTAAAATTTTCTCAAGAATTGTTTTAACGTAAATTTTTTGAATAAATATTATTTTCGAAAAATGAAGTGTTTTAAAACTTTTTTAAAGGCACACATTTTTTCCACATATTTTCAAATAAATCACATGTTTTTCCACATATTTTGTCTATAAAATAACATATTTACATATTATGTCTTATTTTAATTTAAAAAACCACATATTTTTCCCATTTCTACTAATGAAACATGCTCTGAAAGATGTATCAATACATTAAAATGGCGCAAACTACATATAATCAGATAAAATTATAGCATGTTCTCAAAATCTTATTTTTTTAAAAAGAATCTTTACAGATAAAAGGAATGTGTTGTATTTGGACCTAATTATGATATCTCTACATCAAAAACTCTGACTACACAAGGTCATTATATAAATCAAAAATCGTTCAAAATGAACAAAATGAGCAAAACGTCCAGTTGACGTCATAGGATTAATGACTGCTGGATACAAGTAAAATGCATCACAAGAAAGTATAGAGGGAACATGCCAACCCCAAGGAACGTAGATGGGGCAGTGTATGGAGGCTATGCCTCCCCCCCCCCCTCAAATAATAATAATAATAATTAATAATGTAATGAGTATTTTGAATTTCAATCATAATAAAAATGTTTTTTTCCTCTTTACTCATTAATTCCTCAATTCTGAAAAAAATTTAGCCCCCTTAACAATTTTAAAACATCAAAAAGTTTCCTCACATAATGTGTTGTCTCACACGACAAGCTTTTTTGTCAACTCGCAACCTCGGCTCACAAAAGAGAAAGGAAAAATTTGGAAAAACAACTGGTAGCAGCTACCCTTCTGTATTTTCCTTGTTTCCAACTTTTTAATACTGGGCAATGTTATTATTAAGATATACTATAAATTCTATCAATCACAAACCAATGGTTATATTCGTCATAATATTCGAAAATTCAAAAAATGGGCGCGCAATCCTTGATTGAATATATTTTTTATTATCTATCAATATCATAAATAATAATAATAACACCCTTTGTGAGTTCATAGCACGTAGAGTCAGCTGCATTAAATCATAAGATTCAACTGATGAAAAACAGCTGAAAGGAGGGAGATTACAGTGTGTTTTTGTTTATCTCAAAAAGCTCCTTGTGCTCAACTATGGTCCAGCACTCATCTCTACCTTTCTTCTTAAAGGTGACTGAGTAATAGTTATAGTGTTTAACTTACACATGAATATGAATAATCTTTCAAAAAGTACCCATCCATCCATCACTCATTTCCTACCTCTTGTTTACTTATGTACGTTTCCTCCCATGATTCAACGATGAGAATTAATAGTAAGTAATAGAGTGATCATCATCATCATCATAAATCATGGAATGAAGGAAATGTCAAGATACAGTTTCATATTTGATAATAAATTCATTTTGAATGGATACTCTCTCAAATCTAAAGAATCAAAGTATTTATGTACATACCTGACTATGTCTTGATTATGTATTAATTCCGAGGAAGCAAAAATATCAAAATACTTTAAATTAAGGACTTGCACATATATCGGTCAAAGTTCACCTATTGTTATTATTACTAGATATGTCACAAATATAGAGGGCGCTTCTTTCAAAATCTTTATCCGGGGGGGGGGGGCATTTTTGAAGTAATAATGTGTGAAAAACTATAGATTTTTCCTGATATATAGTGTAAAACAGGAATTTCAAACTTTTTACTTGTGAGGGAGGGGTTGAGTGGGGGGTACTAACCCACAAGTCCAATGGCAAAGAAGACAAGACGAACCTACGAATTTGAGACCCGATAGTGGGGATCCAAGTTCGGCAAGTCACACCTTTGGATAAGATGTATATATATATATATATCTGTCTAGCTAATCTTTTTGGTACTACAATGCAACGATTAAAAACAACTTATATGCTATAGGATGTATACAAATGCTCCACATCGAATATTGGGAACATGGGAATAGGAACTTAAGTCTTTTTAGATTTGATTTTTAGGAAAAACCTCCTTTGGAAATAATTATATTTAGTATTCAAAATTTTCATTTTGATTTGATATATATGTATTATATAAGACGAATTTACATTTCTTAATTGGACCTTAAGAAAAGGATAGTATCAAGAAGATCCTCCTTCATTGTTGCCTCCTGATCAGAACAAAATAAATTTTATTCTGGAGAACAGCCTTTCGACTCTCACTTGTGAGTATGGCATTGACACTAAAGAGTATGCAAGGGCACGAATGATAAATCACAGGACTTTTGTTTGTCGTATCAAAAGCTGTTTTTCCTCTTAGTCGAGGCCCATCCTCAACATTAGTGATAGTATTCTTTATTGCCATTATTCTTTAATTAAGTTTTAATTTCTTGGAACACCTCGCGTGAATATTCAATTCTCTCTCCACGTCACCTTTTTTTTCCTTGTCACTTATACGGACTAGAGTTCAATTAGATATATTGGTTTTCTTTTTTTCTTCATATAGTACATCCTTTTTGCTGTTTACATGACAGCTTCTCTTGCCAACATTTTATGATTTTCATCCAGTCAAAAAGCAATATCTTGGATCTAATTGAACCCCCCTTATTCACCTCTCATTAATTATCATAGACTTTAAAATTTCTTTACCAAAGACCCCTTCTGTAGGGGAGAACTTTTTTTTGAAAGATTCCCATTCCTTTAAGAAACATTCTGAGTTCAAATATGCATTTTTAGTTCAAGGATATAATTTTATTCTCTAATGGAAGTCCATTTGGATTCTGAAATGTAGAAATTCTTGGACGCTGCTTATACATTAATGAATAAAACAAGAACAAAATTGTGGATTCGTTCTGAATTTTGAGTAGTTCGAGTCTGAGTCATAGGAAAACACGGCAAATTTGCAGGTTTGAGTCCACAGCCCTAGCTTAAACCACATATTTTTTCTTCAGTTAACTGTTTTTAAAGGTTTGTGTGACAATTTTCGATATGAGTAAGTTTTCATAGTTAAATTTAATTTTGAAAATTTTGGTGTCATTTTCAAACTAGTTTGTGGGTACTATTCTCAAGTAAATGTTCACATTCCTTAAGACTTCAGCTTTCATTTCATTTAAAAATATTAAATAAAGGATTGTGCGCCCTTTTTTTTGAATTTGTGAATATTATATAAGTATTAACGATTGATTTGTATATTGATAGAATTTCTAAATTCATAGTATATCTAAATAATAACTCCGCCTAAGGAACTTCGGGCCCCTACTCTAAGAAGATTACGGGATCTAAGAGTGAGTGCTTGCTGAAGAGTCGGTGAGGTTGGATCTGCAAACTTGACTACGGTCCTATTTATGTGTATGACCCTATATTATTTTTTCAGAGTTAATCTACCTTGATCCTTGATGGACAGTGATTTGTTTATAGCACAATTCTTCTATTTTTTGTTTAAATACACATAAATAATCCTTTTAGTTCCTTAAAATGTTCAGCATAACGAAACTTAAAAATAGTTCAAAGTCCTAAATGTACGTTATAAATACAATTTATTTCTAATAAAATTTTTATATGTGTACATAAATGCGTTTAGAATTAACAAACTTAGAAATTATAACAAATATTCATTAATATATTGCCAAAACTTTGCCGAAGTTAACCTCCCTACACTCATTTCCAAAACCGAAACTATGAAGTATCTTTTAAAAATTGAGGCCATCTACCAATTCCTTATACACAATCAGAAAAAATAAATTGTGGTCATTGTGGAGAACAGGTACGTTTTTAAACGTTGAACACGACGAGCTTTTTAGGATAAACAAAAACACTATGTATTTTCCCTTCAGCTGACTAATCAGTTGACTCTTTTGATTTAATGCAGCTGACTCTATGTGTTATGAACTATTATTATTATTTATGATTTCGATATAAACAAAAATATTAAATAAAGGATTGTGCGCCCTTTTTTTTGAATTTGTGAATATTATATAAGTATTAACGATTGATTTGTATATTGATAGAATTTCTAAATTCATAGTATATCTAAATAATAACTCCGCCTAATATTAAAATGTTGGCAACAAGGAAAATACAGAAGGGTAGCTACCAGCTGTTTTTCCAAATTTTTCCTTTCCCTTTTGTCAGTCGAGGTTGCGAGTGAACAAAAAAGCTCGACGTGTGAAAGTTCGTTAAACTTCCCTTTGCAATGTATATATTCGATATGGGTATATTTGATTACATTCGCAAAACCTTGTCAATCTCACTAAAGAGTGCCAGAATATTTGGACTTTGTTCAACAAAAACATATATTACAGTTTTCATTTTTGTGACCTTATTTATTATTCTTTCATTGGAATTTTTATCAGTATGAAAAATCATTGGAAAAAGGGAAAAGGGGAAGAGAGATGGTCAATGTCACAATTGCTCGTTTCTATAAGGATTTCAGATATTTACTACTATGCCCTGGACGAAGAAACATATCTTTTATTTTCCTCAGAGGATATAATGTAGGTTGATTTAACCTTCGTGATAGTATTGAAGACATTATGTCAACAACTTCAAAAAATTTGACTGTGCATGAAGCTCTATGAAAATCTAGGTTTTTAGAAAAAACATGTGTAACTATTGTATAACTAGATCACGAAACCTCATTTTTTCTAAAATGGGGGAGGCAATGGCCCCTCTGGTTTTGAAACAGTGGCGTCGGAACCATGGAGTCCATTGGCCCCCACTTTTTGAATCAATGAGATTTTGCGATCTAGTTATATAATCAAAAAGATCAAAAAATGTTAAGAAACTTAACTCTTACAAACCCAGACCCCTTTTTGAATGTTTATTTTCCCCTCATTTTTAATTAATCATTTTGAGCCTGAGAATCATTGCCATTCAAGGTAGATTTAAAATGATTTGATCATTTATGCATTGTCTAAAAACTAAACACCGGGTATCAATAAAATAAAACGTCACTTTGTTGCTCTCTATGAGTACAACATGAATAAAATAATTAAGAAATTAATTATCAGGGGAAAAATTAATCGGTTTCATAAAATGTATATTGATGGGGCCTTACCTTGAATGTTTCATGCATTATGATGTGGAGCAGGGTATTGAAGATCAGAGTTGACTACTGAAAATTTAGATCAATCCAAACTGATTTAAATGAACAAATGGTTAAAAAATCATTTTTTAATTCCATGATCTAATGCCTTATAAATGGAATCAAAGCAATGAGGTACAAATAGTACTTACACGACATCCCATCATCCTTTGCATTCGTCAGCATAGATTATATCATATGAAAAATGAACTTAAAACTTAAATATATATTATAAATGCAGCTTCTTAATGTAATCTTCAAATTCTTCACATGGGAGCATCTTAACTTCAAAGATCAATTATAATTATTTCCTTCCTCTCTCATTTACTTTTTTTTACTTGTCTGAATACATTGAGAATGATGATTAATGAGTATTCATGAGGACACCTCTTCACTAATTGATACGCGGTACAAATAAGAAAATATTTTAAGAGAGTAAAATTAACGGTGACGATTCATATATGAGTAGTTAAGTGATGAAAAGACGTCATAGAATGTTCCGTTTCATTTATTTTAATCTAGCTACATAGTATCAGTAACAATCTGTTTCTTTTTTTGTATAAATGCACAGTGACTGACAAATTATAGAAAATTATATTTATTCAACAAAACATATATCTTATAATATTATATTGTTGACATGATATCTGTCAGGTCTAAAATCTGAAGCTAATATCAATGTTACAATGTACCTCAGAGCTGCTCAGCTCCTATTACATAATATATGTATATATATACGCAACGGTGTCAATTTACTGTGTTAGATGTCGCTGTTAACTTCAGCTAAGTTTGTCAATGTTGTTAAATGTTATATGACGGATAGATAGCTATATTACGAGACTTGGTGTCTTCGAAGGAAGAAGATTCCATCGATTTAAGGGAATTTGCTTCCTATCCGAGGTATCCTTTTAGTCTTTATAAATACTACTTAATCATTCATATTATCTTTGGACAGTTTTTATAACGTCACAGAAATTGAATTTCTTGCTTAAATGGTTTATTTATTCAATAAATCAAAATTACATTTTCCAATATTTCTGAACTTTGCCTTGAGTCCATGACGCTTTTGACTTGACCATGGTATGCTTAAATCTACTCATTAAACCACAACAATAATATTTGATGGTTCAAATGTCATTCTATAATATACTGATTCAAGCCATTTCATCAGCAATTTTATGATACGTTGCATAAATTTTTTGGCATGTCTATTTTATTTATTCTATGTAAGAACATTCATTTCATATTATTTAGGTTTTCGAATGTACGGAGTGGGTGAGGAGTGCATCATGCTTCTCAACGCCATCGGATTTATTATTGTAGTCTATTTTTTATATGTAATATACAAACACTTTATTCGAAATGAACCATCCGATAGCTCCTCTACAACATCATCGTCTCCCATGTCAAACTTGAATAATCGAGTTCGCTCTGAGAGCACAGAATGTAGCATATGTTTGGAGAGTGTTCGCTTTGCTGTAGAAACGAATTGTGGTCATGTTTTCTGTGGTGCTTGTATTGTTGAATATGTGGATCGTTTAGCTACTTTGTCGACTCCTACATGTCCATACTGCCGGTAGGTCCTTCAATTTAATCATAAGTAGTAATTCCGGGTGGGTGGGACTTCTCCCTATAATAATTTGAGACACAATTAATCAAATAAATATACCACATAATTATGAGACTTTTAATCTTTTCCCTATGGAATGGGATTTTCATCTCTGAGTCTACATCATACTTATGATATAAATAATTGCTTTATTTTATCTTATATATGTATAGCCAAAGGATTACCATGATTCTCCTCTACTTTACTCCAGAAGAGAGTCAAGACTATCTTCCAGAAGCAGATCGTAAATTAAGGGATGATCTAATTGAAAAAGTAAAGAGCTATAATCGATCCCATTCAGGTAATTAATGGCATTCCTTTTTATTATTGTTGTTGTAAATATTATTAATGACTTAATATCCTCCTCCTTTTTATGTATGTATTTAGATGAACCACGCTCCATACTGGAGCAAATCCGCGATTTTCCCATCCTTGCTCGACGACTATGGAACATGTTTTGGGATTACCCCGATAGAACTACTTTGATTTTTAGGATCCGAGTCCTTATTCTGAATTTGATAACCGTACTTTACTTCATAAGTCCATTTGACATCATTCCAGAATTTCTTTTTGGAATTTTTGGATTCTTTGACGATATTTTCATCCTTTTATGCGGCGGTTTCTATGCTGTTAATCTCTATAGAAGCTTGGTGGCTCTACGTGGTTTAGTGTGATACTATTTTTTATTTTTTTTTTTCAAAATATATAATATACATACGTAGAACGTTTATTGATTATTGTGTCCTTAAATAATATGTTATGTCTTTATATCATAATCATGTCTTATTAATTTATGTTGCTCCAAACAAGACAATATTGTTTAAATGAATAGTACCTAATTGTAATCAATTAAAAAGATTGTAAAGAGATATAATTGAGTCATATTTCACTCCTTTTTTTTGCTAACTCTCCATACTAATGTAAAATGATCAGTCGTCTCCTTGTATGTACTGTATAATTTAGGAAAATATTCGGAGCCGAGTTGTATTAATTAATTATTGTTATTATAAGTAACTAAGTCAAGGCAAGATATTTGCTAATATCAATATG
The DNA here is from genome assembly GCA_963680855.1 of Lepeophtheirus nordmannii. Classification (NCBI taxonomy): domain Eukaryota; kingdom Metazoa; phylum Arthropoda; class Copepoda; order Siphonostomatoida; family Caligidae; genus Lepeophtheirus; species Lepeophtheirus nordmannii. Next base: position 17,747,963 of record OY804521.1, read on the forward strand.
TAGTATCACACTTTCTCAGAAAAATAAAGAAGTCTATTTAAAGATGTGACGATGAAAATGAAAATATTTAAATGTCTCTACATATGGCCGGGCAATAGCTAAATATGTCTCAATAAATAAGAGAAAATGCTAGTAAATGTTGTTTACTATATTAATGTCAATGTGTACCAGTAATAATGAATATTGAATAGTGATGTATGTAAAATTCAGTGCCCTGAAATTGAAAGCACACTCCAAGCTTCTACAAAGTGCTAGTTGAGGGGGAGAGAGCTTCTCATAGCAGGTAATCACTAATCCCTAGCCTAGCTAGCTAGGAATAATGTCAGTGTGTATGCGCTACCCAGCTACAGCCCTAGTTGATGCGTAGACAAAATTTCCTTCTGATTGGTTCTTCCTTTCCTCTTTCTTTTTCGGTTCATCCAATCAGAGATCCTCATTTTCGAGTCGCTATATACATCAGTGTTTTTTTTTCTTCTGACGACTATTAATAATATTAATAAATATTGGACTCCTCGAGTAAGTCAAGTGGATTTGTGCTACTGTTTAGAGAGACTAGATACTATGTCGGAAATGGATATGAAGCGAATGCGGGATAGGTAAATATACGAGACTCTGCCCTTATTCATTTCTGTGTTCATTGATTGGAAGTGGGATCCGAGTTGTTTGACTAGATCCATTGTTTTCATTTAGCCAAAGCGATTCAAGATGGCGGAAGAAGCTTTTTTTCTTTTTCTATTTCAATTCTCTTCGTTTCTTAATGATAATAATACTATAATTTAGACTGAGTGGATCGGCCATTTTATCCATCTATGCAATTATTCCTTTACCATTTTTTAAATAATTATTGGAGTTATTTGTGTGACTTACCACCACCCACAATTTTTCCCATCCATTTTTGTCCCAGGTTGATGTTCAGATTTAACTTGAGTTCAAGGATTTCTCAGGATGTAGCTTCCTTCATAAGTCATCCATGTTTGGAGTTCTCTGTGATGTCTTTTCTTTTTATAGGTCACATCTCTCTCTTTGCACAAAGCTCCATTTATTGATACTACGAAACTTCCATGTCCATCGTATCTCATTTTACAGGTTCCAAATTGGAGTGTTGGAGTATTTTTCACACTCTGGAGTGGATTTCTTTTTATATATATATATATATATAATTTTTTTTACTTGAAAATTTGGGATCAGCATGTTGTGATCCTGGACATATTATTTAGTAATTAAGGTCTTTTAATATATTGATATTGTAATTTGACAGATATGATTCAGTCATTTGAGAAGGAGGAACGAATTTGAGGTTATTTTTCGTGTCATTCATTATCCATGATTGTGATGTTCTCAAGGAATTCATATACCACTATTTACTATTTATTTCCAATGGTTTTATGATAATTCAATTGTAGCCCTAATTGTTGTACAGTTAATGTTTTTTAGGTCATCCATTCTCATGTCCTTTTTTTTTTTTAAAAAAAGTCTATTTTGAAGTCAAAAAGGGTGTTGATAGGTAAACAATGGCTTGACTTAAAACGTCATTTTTAGAACAACGATCATGTTTCATTTTTCTATAGAGTTTTATGTATAAATCATTTTGTATTATTAATTATTTTTCCCGTTTATAGAGCCTCTTAATAATTATTTGTTTCTGTTGTTTTCTAATTTCTATTAAATGTCGTTAATTCAAGGGGCTGTCACTGCTGTGACGGATTAAACAAAACAATGATGTACAAATTTAACTTCCTTTGTTAGAGTTATGATGACCTCTAAATCATACAAATAGTTTTGTGCAGTACTACATATTCACTTAGCACAATTTGATTGTAACTTTGTCACTATTTTTATATCCAATTCCATTTTCACTTGTCGTTCCGATTTTTTCCTTCCTATTCTTACTCAATTCCTTCAAGTTTTGAAGAGAGAGAAAGAGGAAGGACCTTTCTTATTCATATTTCTGCTTCGATGTCATCTTGACTCTCCTGGTAAATGACGACACTTTTATAAAAAAACAAGAAGATTTATTTCAGCACAACTATAGTTTTGAGCAACAACTCTACAACAAACATCGGTTGGATCTATATAATTTGCATACACATTTTTTCCAATAGATCTCCACGTGATGATAGAAAAAGGGATCGTAGGAGTGGTCGTGGGGATGGTGGTGGATCCGGTAAACCACTTCGCCGTGCTCCTCCGGAGCGCCGTGTTTTCATATCCAACTTCCCGTTTGAAATGAAGTGGCAAGAGATTAAAGATATGTTTCGTAAGGAGGTTGGCGATGTAACTTATGTAGAATTGTTTAACGATGAGCAGGATCGTCCTCGTGGCTGTGGTATCATGGAATTTGCCACTCCAGATTTAGCGAAAAAATGCATTGAAAAAATGCATAGATTTGAATACAAAGGGCGCAAGTTGGTCGTGAAAGAGGTATACATTATTTTTTTTTCAAATTTTTTCTTCTAAGCAAAATTTGTCGAGTTTCTCAGAGGATTAATTATTATTATGTTTGCTATTACCCATAGGATCTTAACGAGTCATTTTTTTTCATTGTATATTCCGATCATTTAAGTTTTGTGGTGAATTTTTTATCACTTAATTTTTTGTTTTTATTTATAAAAGAAAAGAAGAAAATTACACATTTAATATTGTACCTAGTTGATGTATGTACCCAGTCGTGGTTTCTTGTAGAAAAGGATTATTGACTGACAAGTTTGATTTCAAAAAACACTGCCTGTTGCAACTTACATATATACATACATATATATGTACAAATAATTTATAGTTACGTTGTTCAAGTTATAGTCGATTATTTCAGTTCTTAGTTTTATAAAGAAAACGATGAAGATAGGCGAATTTTCGTTAGTATCATAGTATTTGTCATCCAAATTTGATTGACTTGTAACGAAAATTATCTCGGGATTGAAGGGGATGAAGTTTTATTCACTCTGGAGTAGCAGCTTTGTATTGACTCCGTTTGCTTGCCTGCTTCTTAATTTTAAAATAATCTTTGAATGATTGGAACATACTGTTTTCACTATTATTTTTTCCTCATTTTTTGTTTAAGTATGTGTGTAATACTTTTTTAGGAGATGTGAGTGATCGTATTCACTTCATTTTGCTCTTCTGTTCTTGACAATTATATATTGAAACATATTTAATTTGGCCTTCTGTCATGCTTATAAATGTTTTTTTTTCTTACTAAACGTTTTTGGCAATTTATTTTTAGGATTTTGACACACTGCGAGACAAATGTGGTCGCATTGTCGGTAGTCGAGTTGCTAGGGAAAGAAGTAGAGATAGAAGTCATGAAAGAGACCGTAGTCGAGACACTCGTCCTGTGACAAATGAATTTGGTAATACATTTGGACTTTCTCCTCAATTTTTGGACTCATTGGGAATTAATGGTCCACTTCATACTAGAGTATTTGTAGCCAATGTAAGGTTTTTGTTGTCTAAATTACATATCTGTATTAATATTAATCGTTTGTTCAAATTTATAGCTGAGTTATGAAGTTGACGAGAAGAAGTTGAAAGAAGTATTTCGTCTGGCCGGGAAAATTGTTATGATAGAACTTAACCGTGACAAGACCGGGAAAAGCCGAGGCTTTGCTGTCCTTGAATACTCTCACCCAGTTGAATCTGTACAAGCTATATCCATGTTTAATAATCAAGTTTTGTTTGAGAGACGTATGACTGTTAGATTTGACAATCAAACACCCTACGAGGATATTGATGAACTCCCAGCTAGACTACCAGAGGGGCTTGAAGGTGTAGGAATGGGACTGGGATCTAACGGAGATCCTCTTACAGATGTATCTCGTAACTTACCAAATATTGTCGAGAATATGCAAGGGGGTGGCAGCAACATGACTGGCGGTGGAGGAGCTGGCCTCAATAACGGCATGGACATGGCACTTGCTGTATCTAATATGGCTACTCTTGCCAGAACCATGGGACTCAATCTTGGAAACCTTGGAATGGGTGGCTCTGGTGCAGGGCCTTCACCTGCTGGAGGTAGTGTCTCGATGAACAATGGGGGATCATCTAGTTCGATGGGTATGGGAAGTGGAGGAATGAATCCAAATAGCCTTAATCCAGTCAGCGGTATGGGCATGGGAGGATCTTCCAATATGGGAATGGGAGGAGGTAGTTCAGGTGGCATTAATTCTGGAATGTCCATGGGAGGTTATTCCACGGGGTCCACTTCATCAACAAATTATCCTCCATCAGCTCCCGGAGCACAGTCAGCTGGAAATATGCCTGATGTAACATCTGCTATGGGCAGGCAAGGAGTTCAACAGCCTCAGTCTCGTGGTGGCTCAGATTCCATCATCATCCGAAATTTGCCTGTTGACTGCAATTGGCAGTCTCTACGAGACGGGTTCGCACATTGTGGGGAAATTAAATACGCAGAAATGAAGGAAAGAACAACCGGATTAATTCGCTTTACTTCTGAGAGGGATGCTGATAGAGCTGTTTGTAAGTGATTAGCCTTAATATAATTAATTTAACCTTTACCAAAATAGCAGAAGAAAAATTATATCGTATGCGCATTATTTGAGTGTACGGTTTTTTTAGATTATTTAAAACAAAAAGAAAGAAGAATTATAAGTCTTATCTACCGAAAGGCTTAGCCACCTAATATTTTTGAAGTTATTGTAGTCTTTTTGGGTTTTTTGTAAGTAAAATCCTATGAAACAATAGTACTGTAACATTTGACCCATAGCCTTAAATTTGGGGATTGTACAAGACGTCTGAAAATGCCTAACTTTGAGCCAAAAACTCTTTAAAGATTCTTAAAATAATATGAAGGAGCTAAAATTTTGCAAAAGCAGGACACAAATGCGTATATGTATATTTATTTTTCCCACACTGGTCCATTGGTTGTTTCTAATTATTACCATTTATTTCCTTGCAGCCATGATGGACAAACAAGTTATCGGAAATCGAACAATTGATGTTAGACTGTATTGAAGTATGACTCTAGGTGCAGAAAAAAAAGAGATGACAACAACTCGGTTTTCGTTCAAATAATAAAAGAGTGAGGTCCATGTTCTTCATAGGCTTTAAAATCCCATTTTTCAATTAGTTACTCTTTGCTTTTCACTTCGGTTTTTTTAAAAGATTTAGGATAGATTCTGAAGTTGAATCTCTCATGTTTTTTATTTTTTCTTTTTATTGATATAATGTTAATAATGATAATACTGGCATTATTATTTACACTTTATTTCTGTAAATTACAAATAATACCGTTTGTATAGTTGACTGCATTTTTCTTCCTTTGTGTTATATAGATTTAATAAAATATACTTTTGAATCAACTCAACTTCGTTTTGGTTTATTGTTTCAACTTGTCAATTGGTGTGGTCATTAAAGAGAAATTGGATCCGTTTGTAGATAGAAAAGTAAATGAATGCATTTATTTAGTTATTTTTATGTTGACTCACAATGCATCCACGTAGCATGAGTGTGTGACGCTCCAATTGGTATTTCCCGGATCAATGTACAATAATAATTTAAATAATTATTGATAAATCAGTAGGGAAAACCTGGACACTTGGCCACTTTCCCATCATCAAAGTATGTCCGTAGTCCAAAAATAATTTTTTTGTTTCATCATACAAGTGGAATTATAATTGGAGGGTAAAGGAAAAGCAAACCTCTCTCTATGTATTATAATTTATAACTAAGTCACAAGGATATTATAGAGTCTTTGCCATTGAGCAAAATAATATGACGTCTGCTAAAAAATTCAAAATACTTATCTTTCTTTTTGTCTAGAAACCTGAGAAAAAGAGAAGTGAGACATCCGAAACCAATTACAGTCCCACCAACCCCTTAGCACTTTTTTTACTCTTTAACAAAGATTGAGAAAAAACTTATTTCTTGAATCATAAAACATTCTAAATTTGGTAAAATTCCTTTTTTGGACGTCTTATTAATCGTTTTGATAAACTAGCTGCCCGGTCTTCCCTATTCACTTCAGTATATACATATATATATACTCAGAGAATAATTCCCCCAAAATGTGACGTCATGTGATGATGACGACAGATCAATGAATAAAGAAAAGATAAGAGGAGGTTTTGACAGCAGCGAATGAGTTAGTCAGTAGCTAGCAGAGTATCTTTTTTTTGTTATTTTGCTTAGTCCTTAGGCCTAGACTAATTACTGTCTATTAATTGCCTTGGGAGCTGGTGTAGCATTGGGTGTGGAATGTTATTATGGGATCTGAGCAGAGTCAACTCCAGAGAAGCAAATCCAAAGATGGGGATTCATCCAACCGTTCTTCGAGCCCACTACGACAAGGATCCGTTTCATCGGAGGTGGAAGCCCCACCGCCATACGTCCCTTACACTGTGGGCCGCCCCATTGGCTCAGAGTACATTGCTCAAAATATCTCTACCAAGAAATCTCCGAAGAAGCGGGCTTGGGTAGACTCTGGCACCATGGTCACACTCCAGCATAATCGGGATGAGGACTATGACGAAGAAGATGAGGAAATTCAACGCCTGGAGAACGTCTCTTCCTTCTTGCCCATCATGCGCGGATCCTCTAGAGATCCGGATATACTCGAGCGGCTTGATGTTAGGGGATTCAACGCTCTGGTTCAGAGATACTCCAGTAAAGGATATTTACATTAACATAAATTAATGGTGCTGAATATTATAAATTGACGTTCACTAATTGTGATTAATTGTGTCATTTCACGCCGTGTAATGTAAAAAAGAGATTCAAATTTGAGGATATACTATTTGAAAATGAAACAAAGTCAAAAAAAAAAAAAAAAACTTTTATCTTATGAAAAATGTATTGATGATATTAGAGGGATTTAAATTGTTTGTGAAATTAATAGCTCATCCTGACAAAAATGACTAATGTATAATGAAAGTCAACATTTGAGAATGAAAGCTCCTCGATTTTTACTCTTTTTCAAGTATTCAATTACTCCAACAATAACTGATTATGTAATTCCAAAGTTTTTAAGTAAAAAAAAATATGATTATATCATTTCATTTATTCATGTGAGTTCACTCCGCACTTGTCAAATTGGCAAGCGCTATTCATTTCTAAAGAAATACTGCAATGCCCGGTAATGGATTTCGCAAATATACCGGACTGCTTGATATAAAAGACGAGTATCAGTGCAATGAACCCTATAACATTGGATCCTTTTTGGTAGTACAAGAATGACCCTTAACTCTGATGAAGCCCTAACGGATCTAATCCGGAATAACTGGGGTATTGCCGTACTACAAAAAAGATTTACTTTTTCACAAAAAGTAACCCTTACTTTTTTCCTTTTAAATAATAATGCATTAATGAATTGTCTTCCAACTTTGGGAAGGTGTAAAAATGAACTTTGAAAACCAGTTGCGTTTACCAAATACTTCTAAAAATGAGTATTTACAACTTTTAAAAATAATTAAATTTTGTTAACATGACTAATGTACATACACCTAGAAACACTTATTTTTTTCTCATTTTCTATCTTCCCTTCTAGATCACCTTCGCTATACATCCAAAGTAATAAAAGACACACAGTCAGAAATCAACAAAAGCATTAAAGAAACAGAAGCCCTGAGCACCTCTGTCTTGGATCAAATGAATAAAAACTCATTATCCTACTCCAAATATGCGGAGAAGTTAGCTAAAGCATCCGATATGTCTAGAGCATTAAACAAGTGTCATTCTAGTCTTAATGAAAATATTGAGAGAATGGAAGTTCTAAATAATATGTTGCCCGTTGAAGAGCGTTTAGAGCCCTTTGTTTGGACCACGGGCTAATTAAATGTTGATAATTTATACATACATACATAGATCTCATTTCCTTTCTTGGAGCAATATTTATAGATTTTTGTAACAATATTTTTTGTATATTTAAATATATATTTTTTGTGAATAAACCCCCTTTAATCTTATTATTCACTCAATAATAATTATAATTAATTAATATTCTTTATTTTTTTGATACCCTTTGGTGTATGCAATGCATATGTTTATAGAAGAATGACAAACCTACAGTTTGTTCCATTTGATTCTCGAGTTAATCCCGACTTTTGGTTGTGCCTCTCCAAAATCAAACTAGAGGTTCTCAAGTTGAAAGATGAAGCCCATCCTATATGTGGTCGGGTCGAACTCACCAATCGGGGAAAGGATATACCTCCTATACTAGATGTTGATCGTTTTTCCTTTGATGCGGAGCAATCTAATGACATGACTTCGATATTTTCTCGGGGTTTTATCTGCAATCAAGTAAGTACATGTAATTTATAAGTACCGCTTAATTGTCCCCCCCCCCCCTTTGCTTTCAGAATACTATTGAAAAGTTCAAAAATATCGATAAGTCTAAATTATTAGAAGATACATGTGGTCAACAACTACGTGAGAGTATCATGAATGGATCAGCTCTTGATAATCCATGCAAGCACTTGGGCTCATTTCTAATATTGACTTTTGCAGATTTAAAAAAGTACAACTTTTATTTTTGGTTTGCATTTCCCGGATTTCAAATGCCTCCTGAGCTAAGGATCGTCTCCTGTGAGCCAGCACCAGACTTTCCCATTCCAAAGGAAAGTTTTGCACCATATTTCGTGATAATCAATGGATCTTATAGCGAAAATGTAAAAGAAGCCGTTCAAATGTTCAACGAAGGGGATCATGACGTTATTTTTGGTTACTTGGACTCGTGTACTTATGACAATAACCCAGGATGGTCCCTGAGGAATTATTTATCTCTTATTTTATATCATTCTCCTGGAAAAAAGGTTTTTAAGATTTTAAGTCGAAGAAGAAGGGTAGAATCCAAGTTGATGGTATTAGACTACCAAAAAAGCGATTTGGAAAGTTTTGAACTTGGATCTGTTGTTGGTTGGGAAAAAAATGAAAACGGCAAACTAGGCCCTCGAGTGGCAGCTATGAAAGCCGCCATGGATCCCAAAGTCCTTGCAGAATCATCTGTTGATCTTAATTTGAAATTAATGAAGTGGAGAGTTGCACCAGATTTGGATCTGGATACACTTTCAAAATTAAAAGTATTGTTGTTGGGATCTGGTACTCTTGGATGTAACGTTGCGCGTGTTTGTCTTGGCTGGGGAATTCGACACATTACTTTTGTTGACAATTCCAGAGTGTCTTTTTCAAACCCTGTGAGGCAAACTCTTTATGAGTTTAATGACTGTCTGGAGGGTGGGCAACATAAGGTTAATTAAAAAAAACTACTTTAGAAATTGATTAAAGTATCTATGTATTGCAGGCTAAATGTGCCAGTGAAAAACTAAAGGCCATCTTTCCTGGAGTTACGTCTAATTGGCATGACGTGTTTATTCCTATGCCAGGGCATCCAATCAGTGATTCAAACTTGGAAGAGTCAAAGAAAAACTTTGAAAAATTAGACAAATTAATTCAGAGTCATGACGTTGTGTATCTTTTAACAGATAGTCGTGAGTCCCGTTGGCTTCCAACTGTTATGGGTGCACATTATGAAAAAATTGTAATGAATGCAGCTTTGGGCTTCGATACTTTCCTCGTATTGAGACATGGAATGTCTCCTAAAAAATACCTAGTTAGTGGAAATAACGATCTTCAAATCCCCGGAAATTCTCTTGGTTGTTATTTCTGTAATGATGTTGTTGCTCCTGGGGATTCTCTCAAGGATAGAACTCTAGATCAACAATGTACTGTAACCCGACCAGGGATGTCTTTTCAAGCTGCATCTATCGTTGTAGAATTGTCTGTGTCATTGATTCAGCATGAAAAGAAGGGATTTGCTCCTGCTGGAACCCAGGAATCTGAAAGTGTTCTAGGACTTGTACCTCACTCAGTTAGGGGTTCCATGAATACTTTTTCTCAATTTTGTCCAACGACGCCAGCGTTTGATCGTTGTACTGCCTGTAGTCAAATCGTTTTGAAAGAATTTGCAGAAAACAAGTTCCAGTTCATACAAAAAGTCTGTAATTCCTCCTCCTTCCTAGAGGACATCACAGGCCTTACTTCACTACTCTCTGATGCCAATTTAGACGATATTATGGCTCTCAATTCAGGTTCTGAGGATGAGTAATCCGCTTCAGATACATCTTTTGATATTTTCATTTTTGCTTCCGAATTGTTTATGTACACAACAAATAATTTTATTATTGATGCTCTTTAATAAATGAAACATAAGATATCTTGTATGAATATTAATCCTAAAGTTTCGCATATCTTAAGAAAAAAAGTACGATAATTGACTAAGTTTATAACATGCTAAGTTGATTGTGTTGGATGATGTAACTATTATTATTTTTGGGGTGATTCAAATGCATATTAGATATTTAAGTTTGACTTTTTGACGTTGATGTTATATTTCATTGGAGTCTATATATGTGAACAAATCTTTTAGAACCAATCACTTTAATGAACTGATTCCAGTGATTGATCAGTTCTATAAATAGAACTGCCCCGTTCCCATCACTAACTTAGGGTATATCAAATGAAATTTCCAACTTGTACACAAAATATTTAAAACATATTGATGAACAAATTTATTAAGACTCCGAGTAATTGTACTCTTGAAATTTTTTCGTCTAAGCCTGAATTATTAAATACACGTCCAAAATTTGTTTAACGTTTTTTTTTCATTCAATAGCATCTCTGTGATAGAATACAACTATGTTGGAATGAAGAATCTATGTAGTCTTCAAACAAAAGTTATGTACCTAATATTATGTAATATTTGTCCTACCGGATATCAAATTCTTATTACATTGAAAATTTGGATAAAATATCCAAAGTTAATTCATGAGTCTGTTTTAGTTATGTGTTATTATAGTATAATAACATTGGTCTACGATCAAAAATCCTAAGGGGTATAAGTATAATAAAAGTAATTCAACTTTTCACGCTGATTTCAAATCTGTAATTTTTTTTTCGAGAGTTGGATGGTTTTCAAGAAATCGGACCCTACTTTTTTGGCTCATTTTCCAACTTCAACTTCAATTTAAGCCTAGAACAGTGCTTCTCAAATAGTGGGGGGCGCCCCCCCCCCCTGGGGGGGGGGGCGCGTGTGACCCTGTTACAGACTAAAAAAACAATGTTAATAAAGTTATTCTTTGTTGTAAGTTGAACTGTATCTCTTTCTTTTTTATTTTCTTTAATGTTAACAAGATTACAATGTTATGCAGAGGTGTATTCATAACAATTTTATAGACAAATGATATTATTTATAGTCGCCGCGAAGAGTGGGGGGGGGGGCGCGAATTGTTTTCTTCTTGCTAGGGGGGGCATACCAGAAAATAATTGAGAAGCACTGGCCTAGAAGGATACTCATTTAGTACATTAAAAATGATGATTCGCTAGTGTATTTGATGGAAATTTAAATTTCGGTCTTTGTTTTGACTTAAAGGGACTCCTTGGGGTATTGCGGCGGGAGTAGACCCAAAAGTCGGCCAAATCGTTTGTACTTAATTAACTCCTTGAATATTACATGGAATAGATAAATAAGGAATGCATTGAATGAATGCTAGAAATCAAAGACTCACGGTAGAGCTACTTAACTAGTAGCAAGCAGAAGGATTAAGAAACCAGCTGAAATCCTTTTGCTCACTACTACTTAAGTATCTTTACCGTAAGTCTTTAATTTCTCGTGTATTTTTGATCGAAATTGAACGAAAATTTACATATTTATATGGACGATTTCAAACATTGTTAATCTGTGTAGTTAATTATTACTTTTTAATCCATCCATTAGCCACTTCCATGAAGGATGGATATAGATTATATGGCAATGATGACAAACACCGTCCTCTAATTAACAATCCCAATAATTTTAACACTTTTCTGTATTCCCTCTACTCTTTATTTTCTCTAGAAGCTGAGAATACAAGAAAAAGATTCAAACTCATAGTGAATTCAATAAGCATCGAAATTATGAGGGCAAAATCCCCTTAAAAAGACAATTTGATACAATTTGCATTTGTGAATTACTACCAAGGGAGATGAAGTCTGAAGTGAGTTGGCTGAGTGCAAATGATACGATTTGGTTCGAGGACAAGAATAAGTTTAACCGTTTCGACCAAATCTTTGAAGAAACGGTTACGGCTCTAAAAGAGTCATCCAATGCATTCTCTATGGAGAGCAGCATGGACATATTAGAGCCACCAATATGAACAAAAGAAGTTCCTGTAGCTCATTATTGAGTCTTCTCAAGTCTCTTCAAACGAGGAAAACAGAGAACCCCATAGAGCCATCTCCTTGTCACATTTGAATCTTGTAGACTAAGCAGATTCAGGGCGTTTGACCCAAACCGGCGCCTCTGGAGAAAGATCGAGGGAAGGAGGCAATATCAATGAATCCCTTCTACTAAGTACACCACTCATTTTACACTTTTTTCCTATACAAAAAATGATTTCGGTTTTAATCCAGGTCATTAGTAAGTTGAGCGAAGGATTCAGAGATTTCGTCCCATTTCATGATTCTAAGTTAGCTCGTATATTAAAAAATTCCTTGGGAGGAAATGTTTATGTAACAGATTCATCTTGTTTTTTGAGATCTTGAGACGTTACTTGGGAAATTTGAAGAATAATAGAATTATGAAGGTTAGTCAAGTTAATACCCTGACAACAAATATGTACAATTATTGAAGAGAAGAAAAATAATCATGTTGAAATGCTTCAAAGTGAGCTTCAGGAATGCCTGAACGTTCTTAATGATAAACAAGCAATAATTGAGAAACTCGAAATAAAAACATAAACTTGTCAAATCAAATAAAAAACTTGACGATATAGATAAGATCAATAGATAATTGGCAGAATCTCAGGAAAAAAATAGTGAACTCCGTGACTATGAAACTTTGGAGAAGAAGAAAATAGAAATGGAAAAAGAAAATTTAACATGGAAAAATAAGATGACAGATTCAGAAACAAATAGAATATTCGAAATTAAAGCAAGACTTGCTAAAAGAGTGAAAATTTGTTGAAAAAAAGAAGAAGATTATTGAAGAATTAACTCAAAAACTTCAACTTATCAAAGATGAAATAATTTCAAAAGAAAGTGCATTGAACAAAAAAATGAATCTGCTAGAAGCAAGTCTTAATAATTGTAAGTTGCTATCATTGATCATTTTCTATTATGATGTTAATTTTTTTTTTTTTTACTTTCCATTGAATCTGAAGAGCAAAGTAATATATCATCACAAGTTGTAAGTAAATTAAATAAGTTTATTGATGACGTTCAAGGAAAAAATGTAGAAATATTTTTACTTTCGTCTCGTGTTAAAGATTTTGGAATGTGAGTAAAATTTCACTCATTAAGAACTTAATGAGTTATACCATTTTGGTAGTGTCAGATTCTCAAAGTAAAAAGGAGACTTCTTCTTCGAGAATTGTTAAACAGTTGTAAGTTAGAACTAGCATTAAACTCAAGTTGAATTTACTCTAAAGGATAAAGAAATTGAAGTTCTGAGTAAGGATGTGGTCAAACACCTATGGAGAAGAACTAAGAAAAGTAGGAAAGGAAAACATGGATACAACTATCTATAACTATGAATCCAAACTCCAAAAGAAGAAAGCGAATATGGAACAGCAAAGTAATGGAATGAAATATGTGAAAAGTATGTTTAGTCAAGCTTCTTAAGGTAATCTCTTGTTTTATGTCTCAAATTTCTGATAACTTTTAAATATTATGTAAAATATATTTTTATTTCCCTATTTATCCAACTTTTATTACTTATATTTAGGTGGGATTATTCAAGAATTATGCTTAAACATTAAAGGATATGAAATAAAGCATCTAAAAAAATAAATTGAGAAGAGTAAGGTCCACAAATAATAAATTCTTTTTGCCACCACAAAGAAAAGAAAAATAGCAAACGCAAATGAAGAGGAATTGAAGGAGTCACAATTAAAATAAACTAGTAGGCCAATTGATAGATACTTTAATCTGGTTAAGAACTTTATGCAATTTCAATCCTTCTTACATAATGATACTTCATTGTCACCTTGAATTGTCTTGTTATACTTTTTGATAGAGTAATTACCCCATAAAAAAGACTCTAACTAACAGCTCAACTTACTTCAGCTTCTTCTTCTTCTAATCCTTTTTTGAAAACCTAATAATTATTGTTTAAATGATGTCTTTTTCTTTTGAAATATTATGGTTTTCAAAAATTTAAGAAGTCTGAGATGCGTTCAAAGTACATGATGAACTTAGAAATGACTCTAAATATCTCCGTCTTACTCGCAGTTTTTTACTGAAGTCAATACAAAAAGGGAAACTGCTTAAGCCATGTAAGACACATCGGATTTGATATACTATAACTTATAAAGTATTTGCTATAAATCTCCATTCAATTTCCAATGCATTTAGTCTTATTCACCTTTTGCACAGTATTTTAACATATAAGAAATATGATGATGTTTCAGTAGTTACAGTTCAAGACCTTGTATTTTGAGGGGACTAAAATGGTGGTAAAAATAGATGACAAAAATCGTATACTTTTATTCTTCATAAAGAGGGATATCAATGATCAAATAACGAATAAACGGAAATTAAAAAACAAACAAACAATAATACCAACCGTTTTTTCTTCTCTTAAAATTATAAAACTGTTATTTTTCTTTAAAAAAGTTGCACGCCTGGGGATGAAACATTTGTAGAGTGAGAACATAAGGCGGGATCGACGTTTATGGTTCTTTTAAGTTTACACCCTTGTTAACATCTTTCGAATGGTCTTCTCTTCACGACGAGCTTTTTTGTACACTTGCAACCTCAACTCACAAAAGGGAAAGGAATAATTTGGAAAAACAACTGGCAGCTACCCTTCTGTATTTTCCTTGTCGCCAACCTTTTAATATTGGGCAAAGTTATTAGTTAGATATACTTAGCAATGTAAATCATATGCAATTCGGGCGTGTGATAAAAAAGTGGAGTTGGCTCTTCAAACAGGTCTTTTTGTTTTCCGAAGCTGTTATCATTTTTTTTTTCCCTTAAGAGGGTAACATCAACTTTACCTCAACATAATGTTTTACACGAAAAGAACAGTCTGCAAAGATTATATCATGGAGAGGAACAAAGGAAAAATTAAAAAATGGATATCATTCATTGAGGAGAATGGAGTTAATGATATTTGTGAATATAATAATGAATCTGGAGTAACGTATATTAATGTTTGTGGTTTGATGTTTTCATTTGTATACATATATAAAGGAAAATAGCAGCTTGTAGCTCAGTAAAACGTCATGACAGCTCAAGCTGCTTCCCCCCTCGACATTCATTAAATTGTCAGGGTTGCCAGGTTGATTTTCTCTTTCTTTTTTTATAACACGCCCGAATTGCATATGATTTACATTCCTATACAGACTATACATTGATAAATTCAACTCATATATAAATCAATCGTTTATACTTGTTTATTATTCAATAATTCAAAAAAAGGGCGTGCAATTCTTGATTTAATATATTTTATATACATCAAAATCATAAATCCTTTTTGTGTTCATAACACGTGGAGTCAGCTGCTTAAAATCAAAAGAGTCAATTGATGAAAGTCAGCTGAAGGGAGAATACAGTGTGTTTTTATTTATCCCAAAAAGCTTGTAGTGCTTGTTCATTATTAGCTGTGTTCTGATCATGGATTTGCTAAGCTATTCCTTACATTTAAATTTTAGAAAATAATAGTTCAACTATTGGAGAGAATGACTGACGTAATCGGCTGGTAGTTAGACCTTTTTTTTAATCTTTTAGGTTGTACTGAGATACAATTATTATTTATCAAGGTGGATATAATATGTACTTCGATATGTATGACTTGAAATTTTTTGACAAAGCGATAGTGGGATACAGTAAATTGCTAATGCAACTGTGAGAAAGTACATCCAAATAAGAAATAATATAATATGTATTGAAAAAATAAAAGCAGCAGCTTCATGACTAATATCCAATCCACAATTTTACTTAATTTTATTTTTGATGAAGTCGTTGTCCACAGAGTAGGTAAACTACCTTAATTTATTCCTTTGTATGAAATACAAAAATATTCATATACCACACCCATTTGTTGATTTTGACTAGACAGATCAGTCTGCATAGTTACATGTAAAGGCTAGCCAAAAATCAATGAATCACTCCTTTATACCTACGTAGGTGACTAACTGCCTATCTAGCTACAATAGATTATATGTATATTGTGTAATTCTAAATATTTTGAGAGTTTATTCTGATAGATGGGGCTAGATGATGGAGGGGTCAAGGACGGTTCTAATATCCAATGGCTTCATATATATATATATAATGATTTGCTCTTTTTCGGGGTGTTATACGAAAGTGAAAGTTTCCATTACTTCTTCAACCAAGGATAATTAATTAATTCAAAATATAATCTGCTGCATTATGCAATCATAAACGACCTTACAATTAATTCATTAATAATAATAATATATAATTATTGATGAGTCTTAAATCTTCTCAAAATAAATTGTGAGCCAGAATCCGAGGATTAACTTATAATTAATTTATACATATCCCCTATTTTATGATTCTACTTAATAGAGAATACGAGGATTCTTGATGTTGGTTTTTTTTGGTATTGATTTGACGGTTCTTGGATAGTATCCAAAATGGGGTTAAATATTTTGATGTTTTTTGTTTTTTTTTTGATAATTCATGGCTAAATTTAATTTAACCTTTTTTTTTTTAATTGAAATATATCTACAGTAGATATTATTTGAATAGTTAAACATATCAATCATATGCATAATATAAGATTATAGCTTTAATAATTATTATTATTAGTGACAAGTATACATATATAGTAAATTAAAATTAGTTTTAACTTTTTGATATCTGCACTTAACCTCGATTACATAAATATAGCCTCAAAAAAATAATCAGAGAAGTTATTTTTATATATGTATTTGCCAGACTACCTGCTATTTGTCGGCTCCTAATAAAGTTAATATACTGTTGACTTGATCATTCATTAATCTCATGATTGGATAAAATACCTTGCTAGCACAAAAAAAGAACGAAAAATGGACCCTTTTGTGTCAAGACTGATAAATTTATGATTTTGAGTCACAATCATAAAACTGCATTTAAAAAAAACATCTATAAAAATAAATATTTTTAAAAAAGATATTTGGGATTTTAGTACTGAGAAAAATATTTCTTTTTCAATCTATTAAAATATTATCGAGGTTTGTTTAAGGTATTTGAAAGAAATATTGCGAGAAAAAAATACAATTCCTTCTACATAACTTATATTTTCATAGAAGGATACAATTTTCATCATCTCTAATATGTATGTGATAGTTTTAGTCAATTACTATATGTGTTTGTGTTGGTATTAATCCTTGCAATATTTCAAATATTTTCAAGGGACCTCCATGATGTAATATCTAATAAAAACATTTTTATAATCTAAAAATATATTTTATATATTTAAATCCTTCAAGGCGAAATATAACACTGTTTAATATATAGAAGTAATACTATATATCGAAATATAATATAAATTTCGGGTTATAAAGGCCATTTTCTTTTTCTTTTTTAAGTAAAATTATTTATGGACGCGCAACATATTATGTCAACTATTATTATTAGAGCTGTAGAAGAAAAAAAATGACATGGTGACCTTGACAATTCGATGAATGTTAGGCAGGGGAGCAACGTCAGCTGTCATAACGGTTTAATATATGTACAGTGATTCCTCGCTCTATTGCGCTTCACCTATCGCGGCTTAGTGGAATTTTTTACAGTGAATCCTGATTGGCTCAGAGGCGTTATTGTTGTCTAGAAGTGAAAAAAGTTGATTTTGGTTTTTTTTTCATTAGATCAATGCCAACAATTTTCGTTCCTGTACATTTTGCCAAATTTACGTTTGCAATTTTTCTCCTTGACAAAACCCACAATGCCAAAGAAACGTTCTCTACCGACAAAGGGGCCTCCAGACGTGCCAAAGAGGCCGAGGAAGATGCTAACTATTGCAGACAAAATAAAACTGACAACTTCACGGATTTCACTCATCGCGGGTTATCTTTGGAATGTATCCCCCGCGATAATCGAGGGTTCACTGTATTAGCCACACACAACGAGCTTCTTTGTCTACTCGCAACCTCAACTCACAAAAGGGAAAGGAAAAATTTGAAAAACAACAACTGGTACCAGCTATCCTTCTGTATTTTCCTACTTGCCAACTTTTTAACATTGGGCAGAGTTATTATTTAGATAATCTATATATTGATAAATTCTATCAATATACAAATCAATCGTTAATACTTGTATAATATTCAAAAATTCAAAAAAAGGACGTGCAATCCTTGATTTCATATATTTTGTATATATCAAAATCATAAATAATAGTAATACCCTTTTTGAGTTTATAACGTACACGTAGAGTCAGCTGATGAAAAACAGCTGAAGGAAGAATGCTTTGTGTTTTTGTTTAATCCAAAAGGCTCGTCGTGATAAGCAACTTATTCTCTTATCCTTTAACAGAGAAAGATATTGACGCTCATTGAGAGGGGGTGGAAGACAATTAGACATGGGCAAAATGTTGAAATAGTGTTGAGTTAAAGGAGGAAAAGAAAAATATCAGTTGATTCCAGTACCTTGATAATCAATTTGAATTCAGTCATTCAGTATCGTGAAGTCTAGATCTTGCTATAATTATAATTAGTCCAATTTCTGGTTATTAAGAAATCACGTTAAAGAAAGATTGCCCATTCTCCAGGATTTCTGACAATTCAAATGCACATTAATCCTTTCAGTTTCCAACAGTCATTGAGTGTTATTTAATATTGTCAAATAACAATCAGCTGATAAAATTAAACATAGATACCAAATATTAATCGCAGGCACGCTCTCTCACCTCAACAAAATAGCCATCCCTAAATACAATAAACACAAAATCATACCTATCAGAACATTACATATATTATATCAAGGATTCTATGTTCACTCGATTAAACATTTTAATGAGTAACTGTTAGAGCTGTAAATCCTAAGGCTTTTCAAGGGTGCGATATTTTGAGTGGTTAGCAATCTGTACAGATTTTTTTTCTCCAAATATGTTATTATTATCCCTTAATTCTTGAGAAGAGTACAATGAGCACTAATTAAGAGTAATGAAAAGAGTAGGGAAGAGATTCAAAGGCTGACGTTCCTAATGGGCAGCTTAACTAGGAATTAAGAAAAACATATACGAGATTCCTATAATAATTAACTATTACGTTTCTATCAATTTATTAGTCACTTCCAGATAGAAATTCCATAATGACGATGACGAACACCGTCCTTCAACTCCTAATCCGAAAAGATTCAAGCTCATAGAGAGTTACATATGTATCGAAATTATGGGGCGAAATCCCATTGAAATTGCAATTTGGTAGAATTTATATTTAAACTGCTTTAAATGAACCCATGCATCCTTCTTTGACAATGCTTCTTCACATATTATTTTAAGACCTGTATTGGGAACATTTCATGACAAAAACTATGTCTTAAAACTAAAAAACCTACTTATATTTTTTGGGATAGTGGATTTTAAAAAATGTACATTCGTTATGAATGCCTTAAGTTGTATAATAAGTCATTACAACGTTTACGGAAGTACATTAAAAGTTGACTTACGATTAATTAATAATTAGTGATTTGCATACACATTTTACATGTTTTACCAGTTTGACAAAATATGTACTTACATATATGCGAACAATCTACGGACTCAAAGTAAATAAGACCTTGTAGATATGTAATGTAATGCAGCTATGGAAAGTATGTATATGTTGATGGACGATTAAAAAATATGGAGGCATTGGGGTGTGGTTTGGCTATAAGAAGCATGTAAATGATTTCTATGCTTATGATATCACTATTATGGTCGAAGGGAACTCGAACGTACTGGTGGTAAGACGAATCGAAGTGATATTGTCCTATTTTGAAAAACTCACAAAAAGATCAAGTCTTAAAATACAAACCAATGAGACTTCAGTTCTACAGATAGAATTGTGGAATCCGTCTCCGTTTTTAATGATAAAAGGTTGTAGTATTAAGAATAATGTCAGATCTTTTGAAATTGATTGGGAAAAAGAAGGGCCATCACTAAACAATTGGAAGAAATTGAATTATCTAGTATATAAGGGGTGCCATGAATGGAGGAATCTAAATCAACAGAAAAGAATAGATTTATACAACACGAAACTAATATCAAAGATGATATATATAGCTTCTCTCTGTTGCTGAGAGAGCTATACAAGAAGAAGATAATTGGTTGAGATCCTTGTTTCACCTTAGGTACATACCTGTCCTAAAGAGACCACTTTCCGAGGTGATGGGAGGTGATTTGAACTTGCTGTCCAAAAATTTATCTAAAATTTATAAGAAGGTTTTTGTAGATATGACAAAAATAATTGTGATAGTTCTATTTTTTGTAAGGGGAAGTTTTTATTCCCTCTTCAAAGGACAGCATCTCAACATATGCCCCTTGTACCATGTCACCTTAGATTCAATAATCTAAACAGTGAGTAACTGGATGCTATAGGGTTGTACAAAAGTTTTATTATGTCTACTCTGGACTTACCACAAAAAGGATAAAGAGATCTTTTCAAGGTATTTATGATGGCCGAAAGTTTACGGCCCAATTTCAAATCACAACAAAAACAATAAAATTTATGCATTTTTGAATGACCTGCAGTAAACTATACAATGCTACAAGTCACTTTCACCCCTGAAATAACATATAAGTCTTACGTTGAGGAATCTAATGATTTCTACCGCTGCAAGATACTCGGCCTTATCATTAAAAATTCTCAAATTATGGAGGACTTTATGGAATTATGTGTTTGATTTAGTAAAAATACTTCCCATCCTGTTCTATCAGACATTTAAAACACTAAATTTTATAATTAGTCAAAATAAAAAGTATCGACATATTTCAACTTCTTGACTCTTGACCTTTTCTTTTAAATATTAATTACACCTATGTATATAGCTGTCTGTTTTTGTTTTAGCACATTTATTGACTTTGTTCACTATTATTACAGGTATGATTTTGTTTTCATCGTTTGACTTTCTTTCTTTTTTTTTATTCAGTATTTTTATCATAGAATGCGTTTTGTGTATATATATATATATATATATTATTTAATATATATACATATATATGTGAATGTATTTTTTATTGATATAACCAATTGATTAATGTACATCTTATTTCTGAGGTCCGCATATAGGAAATAGATTTTAGATTAAAATGTCTATTTATGTTTAGTTCAACGCAAATTTCCTTTCTGTTTATGTACATATATTCAATCTGGACTTGCCACAATCATGGGAAAAAAGATAATGAGATCTCTTCAAGGCATTTATGATGATGGCCAAATTTGGTTATGAAGGATATGTATGTAGGTGGTTATCTTTAAATCTTAAAAATGCTAGAAAATCCGTAAAGGTCACTATAATACGCAATTCTCACTCAAAAAATAAGATTGAAATACCTCTATATTTGAAATCAATGAATTAATAACATTTCACAGCTTAATAATGTTGACTTTAAAGAATCTTCTCCTTAACAAAATAACCTTTTATGGGATCGTTAAACGACTATTTAAGGACTTTAAATTATACTTATTAGATTGCTTACATACCCACTTACAATCATCTAAACCCTTGTTCAACTATACAAATTGCAACTTGTTCAAAATAATTTATCCATTTATGTAACAAAGATATATATAATTATAATTAAATGGGTCATTAAAAATGTATTAAGATTTGGAAATGTATACAGAGTTAGGGACTCGTACTCATGACTTGGAGGACTCGAGTCCCACTTAAGTCTCATTGAACTGCGACACTAATGTTCAGACTCGACTCCAACTCAAAGTTAAAAACTTTAGACTCGAAACATGACTCAAACAAATAAAAAAAAAGCTCGTGAATTGTGTAGAGTCTCATTTAACTGTGACTTTAAGTTCAACTCAAACTTGAAGTAAAAAGGTTCTCAACTCGACTTTGGATCAAACTCAAAGACTCGACAAAAATGACACTTCAACAGTTCTGATAGTAGAACCCATCGCTGGTTTTCTTATATTTAATGAATGAGGAATTGAGCCACGGACAAGAGTGCTATAGCTGATGCACAAGCATTGAATTAATTAATTATCACTTTACAGGTTTACATATTATGAAAATAATATATCCGTTAGATTTCCAGATAATTCTTGGTATTACATACATAAAGTATTAAAAGTATCTATATTGTAAAGTCAAAGGATTCCAAATTAGGTTTGTTAGTACAAAGGATATACTAAAAAGGAATTTGATTGGAATTTTAAGTAGCCCTTTTGATGATCCACAATCCTTCACAAATCATTAATATTAAGATATTTTAAGTTTATGAGTAATAAAGCCAGCTCAAATCAATGCATATAATCCAATCACTTTGATCACAAATAGCACAACACATTAATGACTGAGTTTATGTACCTATAGGTAAATATGTTGATAATTACTCAGACACAATTGATGATCTTATATTGATATAAAAAAGAGCCACTGTAATTGATCAAATAAATCTTATTTAACCAGTTACAGGGTCGATTCTCTTTCTAACGAGCACAAAGGGAATTGATACATTTCTACCTCGTTAGAAACATATGTATTGCGTAAGAACCAACGTTATTATTTTGGCAAGAACAGAGTGTTGACGTTTTGGTAAAAAAAAATAATGCTACTCAAATGAAAATGATATTCTTTTAACGAGTTTATTGATTGGTTCTCTTTATGACCCTCTTTATTTGATCTCTTTCTCCCTTAAAACAACATCTCGTTAAAAGTATTTGTACAAAACTTATGATGGGACCAAATACATTTTCTCGTTACTCACCTTCCTTTGTAACTACATATATGTCACGAAAAGCTTTTTGAGATAGATATTAATAGAATACATTCTTTCTTCTTCATGCGTTTTTCATCAGTTGAGCCCCTCTCTGATGTTTTGAAAATTTAGCTCTACATACAATAGACTCATATATGATTAGGATTTATATTTCAAACCAAGGATATAAATTATGTAATTACTAATTAGGGTTTTTTACACTACTAAACTTATCAATGTATATGTTGTATATACAAATAATACATTAACAGCTGGCAAACAAGAAAAATTACAAAATCATCTTCATATTTTTCCTTTTCCATTTGAGGGTTGAGATTGCGAGTGGACAAAAAAGCTCGATCTGATGTAGGCTTATAATTTATAAATAAGAAAATAATAGTCAAATACAGGGAACATTTTAACTTGCTCCTTTGATAGCCAATTTATTTCGAACCGACTTTGTTAGAAAGAGAATCGACTCAACATACATATATATATATATATATATATATATATATATGCAACATGATCGACAATGAATTCATGTTGGTCAAAATAATTAAAATGCAATTAATGTAGATACAACCAAGGGTACATACGAGTGGATAGTTTGGATCACATAGGTATACATACAATATATAATTTTGTACTTATACACAAATGAGTTATGGCTGTTCAAGATTTTATATGCCTACAGTGGTATGATGATATTCATGGGTTAGAGTTTCCTAGAGGGATTAATTACTTTTTTATATCATCCATCGACTCACTTCTCATATGATGATATCCGTCCATACGTATTTAGAATATAATCTCTCTAGGTAGTATATAAATTCCTATCTTAAAAAAAATCATTGATAAATAAATTAACTATTTCATAATTTATGATGGAGTCTAGGACATTATGCAAAAAAAAAGAAGAAAAAAAAAGGAATGTACCTAAATATGAGTGGTTAATAATTATGGCAATGAGACCATAAATTATCTACGTACATATGTATATATATATATACATCTAGGTCTATTCATTTCCTAAGAAAATGAATGCAGTCTCGCTCTACTTATAATTTATATGCAGGGATTAAGCGAAGATTTAATTACTTGTTGCAACTTTTATTTGAAAAACTATTAGAAGAGAAGGAAAAAAAGTGTTCTTTTTTTGATTAACGGTGTTTCTGTATAGAATTCAATAATTCTACCCCCTCCTCCACAAACTCCACACACACCATCTCCACATTGGAAACCGCATTTGGTACGGAAACATCTATTTTTATTCAAAATGCATACATTTTTAGAACATATCTATAGTTCTAATATTCTTCCTACACTAATGTGACATTAAATTACGATGTGTCTCCACGTTAAAGAACTAATATATTTGTATTCATTCTTTATAATAGCTGGCAGATGATGCTAGCAAAGTGTCTTTCATCAATAGTACCATATGTTTCACCTCCATCTTCTCCTTGCGCTCTACACAAGTCGCATCCTTTATGGATAGAGTTGTGAAAAAAGGAAGGCTCCCAGCGATCGTTTTTCATTCCAAAATCGTCTTTGATGCCAAGTTGTATTCGCTTTTTGTAGGCTGTCATAATTCTTTTGTAGCTATTGTAGAGGACACATCAATTGAATATATTGGTGTTCGGTAAATTCATCAACATCAATTGATTGATGTGTAAATTCATCGATCATCGATTTGTAAATTCATCGACGATCTATACTTTTTTCTCCCAATAAATACTTTCAACAGCATAGAGTAAATTTGTTTTGGCAGGGTTTTTCACATACACACCGACCAGATTCAGAGTATATAAAGAAATTTTGTGCATGAAATAGTAAAAATTATTATTTTAATTACATATTTAGGACTTGTATTTCCAAAAATGTAGAAATCAAAAAGCTTTGAAACTCTTACAAAAACCGTAAGTTAGATTTATTTTTAGATTTTACAAATTGAACGAAGCAAAAGCAATGGTCTAGAAAAAAGTTTATTTCTATCAAATTTAATAAGATTTAAAATAATTACCCATAGATGTGGAGTTGACGAATGTAAAGAAGCACTCAAATAGGAAACAACAAATTATAATTAAAAGCTAGTTCATCTAACCAGAGGCAGCAATAGGTATACACGAATTTACTCTAAACTATTGAAAGTATTCATTGGGAGAAAAAAGTCGACGAATTTATAAATCGATGAATTGACCGTCGATGAATTAAATAGATTAAATATAAATTTAAATGTAAATAATAATGAACTACATTAAATTGAATTCTTCAATGGTTATTATTTTATTTGTTACACATTTTTGCTCAGTATATTTTCCTTCATTTTTTTATATTCTTTTTGATAAAGAATTAATAACCATTATTATCAAACTTGACTTAAAGATAAATTTATAGTCAGGATAAAGTATTTATTTTTCTTAAAAATTAATACAATCAATGAAATTTTAACAAAAATAGCAATAAATCCAAAACTAATGTTCCGATTTTGAAGTTTGGAAAATTTCCTGTTTATTTAAAGTAATATCTACAACTTTGTCTACAGAAAATTCAATTATTTTAAGACAATAATGCAACTTGAGTCAGGCGCCTTGATTAAGGTGACTCAAACCCTCTCGAGTCAATTTATCATTTCTAGTCAAACTCACTCAGAAAGGACTTGTTTTTTATGACTCAAGAAGATTTGAGTTAACTTGATCAAGTTATTTGACTCAATCTACAAGCTCGACTTGAATCTTGGGACTTGGGTTCTCTGAATCGAATATACTCCAAACCCAGGAACTTCAAATACAAATTGTACTTATGAAACACCATCTGCTTTAGTGAATGACGCAAACATATATGTAATTAACTATCTCGATAAGGTGTATTTTTGTATTATTTGAAGAGATTTTGTTCCATGAAATCTCTGTCTTATCACTTAATTAAATGCTTAAAGTTACATAAACTTATGATGATTAAAAAAATTAAACTACTTCTGAGATAAAATATTTTCATCAAACCCACGAGTTTTAAAAAAATTCATATAATATTGATTCCAAGATACCATTTATGGGAGGGTAGGACTCGAGTCATCATATGAATTGAATTTAAGTCGTTTATTTAATGAATTCTGACTCAATTTGCCAAATTGCAAAAGGACTTGAGACTCGACATGGAATTCGGCAACAGTGACTTGAGAAGACATATAAGAACAAAGTTTATGTTTAAATTAGGAAACTTTTCTTTCCAATGTAGATAAAGAAAATTAATTGTTGGCACTGGAATGCCTCTCAATTACTTGGGAAGTAGTTTATATCCAATTTATCTAATCTCGACCTCTTGAAGTAAACTTTTATTAAAATAGTTTTTTTGATTCCATGTATATAGATTGTCACCGGGGTTTTTAGAGCAATCATTCATGAGTAACTTCAGGTCACAGGAGTTGACTTAACTCTGAAATATTAATTGAGATGACTTTGATTATAGTATTTTAAATGTATACATAAAGGCATAAGTTTAGAAATAGATGTTTGTTTGTATCATTTAGAAACAAGGATTGGGAATGGGATTACTGATTTGTCATTTGATTTGTTGCTACTCATGTATTGATATTTTCGATCAGCATACAAAGTTGAGAACTTATACTCGACCCAGGTTCAATATCTATTAAAAACTTTTTACTCAACTTGAATTCGAGTACTCAAGACTTGATTCCTACTTGTAAAAAAAATGAATCCTGAACAGTGCAGAGCTGGAGACTCGTACTCGAATTCCACTTGAATCTAATTAAAAAGTGACGTTCAATTCCATTTGGACTCAAAGGGAAAAGACTCCCGACTTGACTCGAACTCGTAAAAATGACTTGTGAAACGCTCTGCTCTGCTCTGCCTGTCTACATATATTGACTTGAGACTTGATTTGAATTTTAAAGAGTTGAGACTTAACTCGAACTCACATTACATACATACATACATACATTGGTAAATGCATAATATGAAGATGTTAGTTATACTAAGGATCTGTGAATGAATGGAGTTACTTACTTCTTCCTTAAAAAATTATGAATATCTATAAAAGGTCATGGTTGGTTGATATAAATAACTTTGGAATTTCAGAAATGTGCCCCTTGTATACCCCAAGGTTGAGATAAATATGTATGTGCCTAGAGGCCCATCCTAGTTTTATATTTGCGATTTCAACATCTTTATTTTGAAAATAAGGGTTTATTTATCAAATATTGTATGAATATGTATATATATACTCAACTTCTCATTTCCATATTCTAAGCAGAAAATACGCCTAGAAATACGCAAAACGTACAGTTTCTGTAAGATTAATCCTCAAAATTTGTGCTCAGACATTCCATTTGTGATAAATGAACATCTTTTTCCATATTATAATATATTTGTTTCATGAATAATAATAATAGAAATAATAATAATTATTATTATTGTTTGAACGTTACATGGACACAAAATATACATAATTTTACGCTCAAAATGGTGAATTTGAATGGGTCATTTCGCATTTTTATTTTTGGCACTTCGCCATCCAAATTGTACAAACAAATATGAAGAAGAATAAATCTTTTGAGTATGTTTAATAAATATATAGGTATGAGTAATACAAAAGTGATAATGAGCAAATTAAGTTTGTAGTAAAATGTGTTGTTTTGCTACAATTATAGAGGGGGTAAATCATTATCACATGACGTAAGAGAACCTAAAGCATAAGAATCCTTTTGCTTTATCTCCCAACTCTATTTTCTATTTTTATGAAGCTATTCAAAATGTGACCTGGGGAGCAGATGCAGGCAGACAACAACCTTTAGGTGATCTTGATTAGAGTTCATTCAAAAAGATTTCTTTTTATTTCACCATTTATCTTTTATACAATTTTTTTTTCAGATGACGGTTGAAATTCATGTACTTTTAGTGTATTTTGTATTTTTTTTTTTTTTTGCGCTAGCCCTAGTTAAGACATGTGGGCCAACTCTTCATTTGTACATAATCGCATTCAATAGCCGTACTTCTTAATACTGAAGGAGATTCAATTATAATTCTACGAATAATCAAGGATCAAAACATCAATAAGAAGGTGATCAAATGACAAATAAATACATTGTAAAATTTGATGTTGTGGGGAGAATACTTCTTCATTGGACTCTCTCAACTCTTCCTAACAAAAAAAAAAAAAAAAAATTAAAAAGGCCCATCAAATCAGTTGATAACTACAAAGTTAGTCAATTCTTCCCAACTCTGTCATATTTTTATTTCATAGCAGATAACTCTTAACAGCCTAACAATGAACATTCAAAGCACCATCAATAAGGGACTCGATTAGTTGAAAATCTTTAGCTAACAAGAAAGTTATATGTGGTTTTTTTTTTTTTTTTTTTTCATAGAAAGAGAAACAACTCAACTTTTTCTAACCCCTTGATTTAACTCAAATCACCTGTTGTTCAGCTGAGAGCAACTCCTTACTAATATTAACTGAGGAATTACCCAACTATACACAAGTTAATTTCGGACCTTGTTCCTTTTTGTAGTAAAAGCTCAGAGGCACAAAGAATGTTGCAATGTATTTCCTTTTGGAATAACCCTATAGTACCCTACAGCTATAATCACTCAACCTCCTTCATTTAAAACATAAAAGTATTATTTTACATATCTTATAGATAGATGATCCAATGACGTTAATATATTTATATTTCTTATCATTATTATTATACCTTATTATCTATATAATGAATATTTAAAATTAACAAAAAAAAAAAAAAACTCAGAAAAAATTCTTCATGCAAAAGGAATTATTCATCAATCTACTATGAATATTGAAGTAAAGAAAACTCGAAATAAATAAAAACCTGATTGAAGGACCTAATATGGTATGGCTAAATTTCTGTCCCTGACTCTTTTTTTTTTTTTAGATCATGAAATATATAGGTAGGTAGGAAGATTATAATACGTATACATGTTTGGTTGATGGGATGAATGCTATTTAAAATAATAAGGCTAATAAGAATAAAAATAATAGAAATGATAAAACTAGTTTTCCAAAAATACCAATTTGCAAATTTTAACCTTTGTTTTCAACATATTTTAACAACATTTTTCTTTTCCTTTGGTGGCGATATAATATAATTAGTGAGTTTATTTTTATACATGCATATATTCACAAGTTGTAACTTAATGTTACATTCAACAGATTCTGCAAGCTACCTACAAGCCTATAAAGAAGCATTTAAATTGAAGAGTATTGAAAGAGGAGTACTCGTTTTTTCGTAGGCACAAATACTCTGATTGAAATGTCCATTAGAGATTCGAATTTATAGTTTTGAACTTTACTCATGAAGATAATTAATTAATTAATTAATGGAGTGTTTCTATGAGGCATGTAAGATTCCTAGGCAATTGGATCCCATTTTGTACAAATGGAATGAGGGTTCTGCAGTCTTTTGTTTACAATTGTTATGAGCTTTTTATCTTATATAATACTAATAATACTTATTACATGAAGATTTGCAATTGTTTTTCACGGATTTGTGCCCCCCTCTGCATGTACTACTTCTTTGAGTATAAACTCATGCTGGAGCATAGCATAGGATATTAACAAAATGTGTAGAGATGATTAATAATTTTTTATAAAAGCATCATTTAAATGACCGTGCTACTATAATAACTTAATTAAATGAAACACTAATTGTACAATCTGCTCCTTGTACAAGCTACAACTATCCATAGAATGTTTAACAACCAGGCTAAAAACAACTGACCCATTCTTGAAGTGTATGTAGCAATTTATTTATTTTCCCATCTCACATTTGATGATCGTGATACTTAATGGATAAAATGCCCTTGATATTTAAAAATAAAAAAAATAATGATAAAAATAAAATAAAAGTCTTCCTTTTACGCTATTTTTGTAAAGATACTCAAGAATATATATATATATATATAAGTAATTATGTAGGTTCAACCGCTCAAAAAGGAGTGCAAATCACGTTCCATTCAATGACTTCCTTTTACTACTACCGGCTCATGAACCACGTGGGAAGAGCTAGAAGAGTGAGTAAAGATCCAATAATAGTAAACATACTAAATATAATGGTAGCTATTACGTATGTATTAAGTATGTCCACCATTTGAACAAAGGATTGGGAAGGAGCCACCAGTCAGACTAATTACATACATAAGTATTAATATACATGTATAGGTAATCATTATTATCAAATTTGCAACTCTTGTAGCTAAGAATGCGTAATTATACTCATTGTGTGTGCGTATTTAGGCAGAGTCCATTCATTTTCTTTCCTATATATGTACATATATACAACATATTGAGAGGAGTCCACACCCTGATTGCAGAAATAATTTTAAAATAGGTAATGAATAGTTGTTAAACTAATGACTTCATCAGGTATTTCACTTATTTCTAAGCCTACAAGGATCCAAAGAGAGGGCGATGCTAAGGTTTAGATATTTATCATATGTAACTACATGTAGTTTAAACGTTGAGTTGATACTACTACGTACAATACTATGAGCCGAGCTCACTGGAATGATGCCTAATAATTATATTGAAAGCTCATAAAATGGGGTTATATTACCTCACCTCCACTCTTTCTTTAATGATAGAGATTTCTTGAAGAGTAGAAATCCTACTGCGTAGACCTTCATGTCCTTTGATTCTTGTTGCAGCTGCAATTTGATGGCCTTGAAATATGACAAAAAAAGAGTATCTACCCTTTTGAGCCATCAACTCCCTACAAATTCAATTTACATTTAATGTACCATCGTATATCAATTTATAATTTGTGTTTGGAGATATTGTTTTAGGAGCGATGCATTGGATTATGATCATTTATCACAGCATGTACCATAATTTCTATTATCTTCCATTCTTGAATGTCCAGGGCGTTTCCTATGTCTTTATTCATCAGTATCGTAAATGTTCTCTCATCAGCATCTTTATTATCTATTTGTATTAACTCTTGTATAAATTATGATAAACTAAATACTACTACTCTGGTCATTATATATTCTATATACCTAATACCTATAGATGCATTTACGGGTATTTGTGGACCTTGAAGAATACTTTACTTTAAAATCCGCAATCTCAATATCCTGGAAGAATGATAATTATTATTATATCTAGTGTACATACACGGATCAACATTTACAAAAAATAAGTCCATCAATGTAATTTGTAGGTACCTTCCCTAAAGAAAGAAAAACATACTCACCAAGAGGTGACAAGTTGATGACTGAGCATATATCCTTATAAATATTCTCATGAATTTTTTACTCTATACTTTCCAACTATGAAATGGGTTCTCTCAGCCATTCTCTCAGACTGAGCCAATGACTTCACTCGTCTGTCAAAAAGAGTGTTAAAGATGATGAACAAGGGCTTTTCAACTGATGACGTCATGGATGTTGTTGTTGGCTGATTCCGTTGAAATATACTTATTTATCACCTCACTAGCCCGGGTAATTGATTCCTTGGGTGTACGGAAATGCTTACATCTGGACTGTTCAAGACTCTCAGTACTTCGAATTGACATTTAAATATATATAGAGAACATTATTAAAAGGCTCTTGAAAAGAAATCTTCAACTAGTGGAACCCGGGAATAGCAGTGTTGTACAACTTTATCATTTGCTATTGTCTCCAGATAAATTTATAGAGGAGGAATAAGATTTTAAATATATGTACTATTATCCAATTTGTTGACGAGCTGCCAATGGAAATCTTTCATACTTCTCTTTATTTTACTTTTTCTATGAACACATCCTTGAGTAAAGACCCCTTTTACTTAACCCCTACAAATAAAGTATATCTACCTAGAAGCAAACTTAGTGTGTGTGTGGGATAACATCCTTGAGTGAACAGGGCATTCTACTACTAATATGAAAATGTAGTCTCTATTCTTTTGTTAGCTCTGGACTTGTTCATATACCTACTTTTCCCCCCTATTATTTTTGATTTCTTGAACACAAATCAGCCCTTGAGGATCCGAGAACAATTTTCCACTATAGCAATTTTTCTGAATATTCAGATAGTTGGGAATAATTATAATTTAACTACCAACTAACATTGAGTCATGTTTTGTTTCTCTTTTTAAAGAAGAAAAGGTTGAGAGATCGGATATAAAGATCCCCTTGCCTAAAGTATCTTTTGACTACACAAATGACGTCAATTTTAGCTTCCATCCTTGGGTAAAGCTCCATTTTAACCACTGGAAATGAAATGTGTGCTGTACGTCAAGTAAGTCTTTACAGACCTAGAGGTACATTGCCCTTCCACTTCATTCCACTTTTTGGAATATATCACGAAATTTAGAGACAACCAAATTTACGAATATACACATTAATTACATAAATGGATTTATGGACATTTAATTTGGATTTTTGCACACGTATCCAAAAATAATGACTGTCCAAGGTTTTTTCTAATCAATCCATAAATATATATATATACATAAAATCCCTGGAATTAGCAGCACATTTTCTATTGGGGAATTAATATGTCAATGAGAGAAGTTACGACAAGGATCAATCAGCATAATAATTTGTATATTGATTTCAATATAATATTTTTCAACACTATCTGTCCCAATATTTCCTCCAAAAAGGGAGAGAGAGAAAAAGGACCCAATTCAACTGATAGCTAGTTCACAGTTTTTTATTAGAGCTAGTTTGAGTTCAACCCCTCAACGTTTAGAACATTGATATGGAGAATCCATAGTTGAAAAAAAAAATTCATTCAATATTTAAATTTATGGAATAATGCAGTGATGTAGTATGTATGTACATAATTATGGATAGATCGAAACAGTGACAGTGACATTAAGAGTATTTCAGACAAACCTCAGCCCTTCAAAATAATCCTTCCTATTAAACTAGAGTACTGTTATTAGAAGATAAATAAGTTGAGCCTTGAGCTAAGTCTTTATAAACTAGTGCCACCCCTGATTGGAGATGTCATTAAAATACTTGATCATCCTAACGAAGATCTCTGGAACTATCAACAATTTTAAATGGTAGCCCCAAAACATCCCATATATTTGCCAGCTGTCTACTCAAATACAAAAATAATAAAGCAGTAAATGTATTCCAACAATTAAATAAAGAATAGTTCTAAGGTTACATAGAGAGTCGTCATTGGCCAACTACCAGTTAATGTCAGGCCTTTATTCGTTCTCTTTTTGTGTGGAAAGGTTGAGAGATACAATAATAAAGATTGCCAAGTGTATGACTCCTTCATTACAAATGGACTTATGTACAACCCTTGGCTCTCTTTAGTGTCCTGAACAATGATCTCACAAATTTGAAAGAACTCTTACTACCCAGTCAGTCAATGCCTCTTCCATTATACATATACCAAGAGAAAAATAGTTGATACAGGAGAAAAAAAACCGTGATTGATCAATTAAAAAAAATTTCTAGCTACGGTTTTGAACTTTCCCCATACGTCATAGGTTCTCCTACTATCTCGATAGAGTAAACGGCGTGAAATTTTCAATACAGAAAATGGAAGTTCAAGAATCGTAACCAATTGATAATTATAGAAAAATCGCAGGGCTCTATCAGCAAATATAAAGTTTGAAGTAGGAGTGGGATTTTGTCGTCTCTTTCGAGAATCGTGAAAGTGGATTGAAATGTTTCCTTATGATCCCATTCTCTTGAGGAGGTTTTGCATTCGTAAAATATCAAAGTAAATCTGTGGTAAATCTGTGAGAAGAATCTCTCATTGTAATGACTCTTTGGCTTGTCTACCATGAGTCATGACAATACCATATCATATATGAATACTTTGTATTAAAGATGATGTATAGAACAAATCCGTTTCTCTTGGCATTCTTGGTTAGCTATTGACTCCCTTAAGGGATGAATTCACATGATAATTTCTTTAGTTTTGTGTTTAAGCTACATCATAGAATCACATCCTTTATTCAAATCTAATTATGTAGTTTGATAACACGGATAACTATGTTCAATCTTTTAAAGCAATGAGGCTTAATTGGACAAGGAATCAAGAAACTTTGGGCCTTTTTATGTCTTTTAATTTAAGGATAAATGCAATAAAAATTCCAAAGTCATGGATATTTTGCATAAAATACATAAATATATAAAGGCCACAGTAAAGACAAAAATCCAATTTTCTTAAACATGTTTTCCCGAAATATATTTTCTTAGAACCCTGACCTTTAAATATTAATATACGTATATATATATATATATAAATCAAGTTTACATATACATCAAAATATTAATGAGTCTGTTTATATGTAGACTGCCTCATAGTACTTAGTGTATTAAACTTTTTTCATGCATTGAAGTGAATAATACTTGTATGCATCTATATTTACAACAAATATACATGATAACAGTGAAGAGAGAATGAAAAACATGCTTGAACTATTATTGTCTTTTATCCAAAAATAGAACATTGCATCCATCCATATAAGTAATGATATGTATATATATATACATACATATATGTAAATAACCAAGCAGTATTACTTTGGATTACGAGCAACATCCCCGTGAAGAGTAGAAGTAGGCATTTGTCATCCAAAATATGCGTATGTAATTTCAATGGATGCTTTTTAATAATACAAATTTAGCAACATTCGTTGTCAAAGGCACAAGTCTGTCTGAACGACTTCCAATCGTGACGTGTTGGGCCCGTTACTTGGAACAAGTAATTTACATACACACTACTTTTTACTACTTACTGAGAAAAAAAAAGTTATATTATTTTTAACTCAATAACAAAAAATTATGTAGTCAAAACGAAAAATTATTTTGAAGTTGAGCCTTTCTAATTTTATATATACGCTAAATTAAAAGTGTATGGTATTATTCAAGAATCCGTTTTTGAATAAAGTATTAACATTTTCCATATTTGCCCATAATGTCGTTCAGGCAGACCTGGAGATACCTAATCGACGTCTGTGATGATGACAAGTATTGATATGAGATACCTGATCGATAAGATATGTCTGTGAAGCTGGATATGAGACATTTGTCGAGTGCGATTAAAAGGCATGCCATTAACTTACGGTCTCCTTGTTTAAATAAATATACTATAAATAGTGAAAGAAGGTCCACTTCTACAACATATAAATAGACAGGGATGTTACCATACAGGTCATTTTTTTGTGTCTCCTCATCCACACTATGTACTCCATCAAATTTCCCATTTCTGGGTGAAGCCTCAGTCAATGATGATGTAGCCTCTTGATAACTTATTTATGCTAATGAAGAGCTCTTAAATGATGAGTGACCCAGGTACGTCTATAGTGATATCAATTGATCTTTTCGAAGAAGTGGCTAAAGTTAAGGGATCAACGACACAAAATATCTTCAAATACCTCATCATGATCCAACTTAAAAAGTGGACTTTTATGTTCAAAAACCTCACAAAATCAGTGTCTCAAAGCTTGAGGTATGTCTGTACATACTTAAAAACCTATATTTACACTCAGATTTCAACATTAGAATGATGAACACCAGACCCATTAAATAGTAGGCAGTAGAGCGTGTAGGTAGAAAACGGGAACATTAAATAGCTGTACAATCAATTTGATTTAAGTTGATATTTAAAAATTAGTTGAAGTTCAGTCAGTATTCGACTACTAGTACTTACTTACAAACATATCTGTACAAATTTATGTATCTCAGAACCGGATTACATGCACGAATTAACAATATATGATTATATATATATATATATATATATATATATATATATTGGGATCACGATACATAAGTCGATACTAATAATTAATTAATTAATAACCTCTTATTTAATTGTTATTTTCAATTATTATTATTACCTACATATTAATTGAAGTCATCATTTCACAGACCCTTGAAATTTATAGTGTGCCACAGGGTCATGGAGGATGCAAATTTGAGAAATTTCTGCATTTAAAGACAAACAGGACACCAAAGTAACAGCTTCTATTTAAAAAGAAGAATAAGATTATTTTATAAAATTTTGAAGATCTATTGTCTAGGAGCGGTAATATTTTCACATGTTTCCACAAGTTGGCCAATGAATAATTATAACTAATTAATAATACTTTTCATTAAAGAAGTCAAAAAGTACACCCTTAAAGTTATGACTACATCTAATGGAATTAGAAGTCAAAACTATTATTGCATTGCTCTTATATTAAGAACTATATTTTTAAATCATAATAACACTTCATCCCATTTTTGATTTACCACTTGTACATTGCAACATATATACAATTCAATGCAAATGGGAGCTAAACAACAGCAACAACAACAAAAAAAATAAATAAATAAGGTCTATGGGCTATGTTTGATTATGTAAATGTTTTAGGTCATTCATTTTCTTTTACAGTTTAATTAACACACCCTGAAGATTAAATATATATATATATATAAATATATGTATGTTTAATTATTCTTAGAATGAGATAAAAAGATCCTGGTTCTATTTCCACTCCTATTCTCATAAATGACATTTGAGTGATGGTTGAAATATCCTTTAAACGAATAATAGCAGTTGAAATTTGGGAATACAAAATTGAGATTTTGATACATGAACCATACATTATTCTATTCCTCTTTTTGGCATCAATTAATAAAAAAAATCGGTTTCCAAGAACCCGTTAGTTCACATCAGCTCATAAATTTGAGTTAATAATTATTATAATCAACATTTTAAAAAAATGAATCAATAAATTGATTACGCAATACGGCTTGATTATCATTTTTATATCCAAGGTATTTATTTATGCATCCTCATAGGTGGTACATATCAATTCAAGGACTGAGCAAGACTTTTAGGCATTGAAACTAAACATGACACTATATAGTTTAATAATTTTCTTCAATTTAATATTAGAGAGTTGTTTATGGATAGATTTAATAGAGTTCATTCGAGTTCAAGACATGAGTGTTTGAGATTACTATCCAAGGGAAAAGAAAAGAAGTAGACAAATCGACAGTTGCCCACATAACAAATACAATGTTAATTTGTATGTTTGTGGATCGACACTTAAAGGATCATTTTTGTTTGTTTTAGAAAAGAACAATTTTAATATATATATATATATATATATATAGCGATCTAACAATATTTATAACTGGAGTCAACCGACTCAAATAAGAGTATAAAGCCTGATTAAACAATAGAATGAGTTGTTGGATATTTACTAATGTAGATAGTTCCATAGTTTGGGGGACACTTGGTCTTTGATATGTTGTATGTACCTACATTAGTGTTTAAATATTACATAAGAGTGGTTGATTTTAAAAGTTATACATTGTTTTTGTTTTTTTCTTCAGGGAGTGAAAATATAATTGTACATATGTATACCAATCATAAAGAGCTACAGCCTTGCTCACCCAGGTGACTATAACTTAACATGATGGAGTGATTAGTTATTAGTTATATTTTTGCTGTACCATCATTCAGTATATTATATTTATTTTTAAGCTGTATGAACCTTCAAATAATTTTGAAGGCAAACGACTATTAATGAGCAATCAAACTATCGTTTGTTTGCTTAAAATAATAATAATTGATCCTTCCTCATGATTGATAAGTTTAAAGGCCATTACGGATATTCATAGTATGCACTCGTATGCAGATGCCTACAAATGCATAGCATATAGGTATTTGCTCAAACGACACGAAATATTATAATTATAACTATTTATGTGACTTTGCTCTTGTAAACAAGTATATTTGTATGAGGAATACAAACATGTCACATGTACGCACAAATGATCTTCCTCAGCACAAAACGATGATGATTTCATTCACAAATAAACATCTGGATTACACATTATATAATCTTCAACTAATCAATTATTTTATATAACATCATTTCTGATTAAACCTTTCAGAGACACAGGAAATTGAACTCAAGGTCATCTAGTTATCATTAAAGTTCTAAATGATATAAGATTATTTTTGAAAGGCATTGTTGGAGTCAAATAATGTCTCATAAATCTAAGGAAAACATTTTTTTCAGGCATATGGGCATATGTACATCCGTGCTCTAGACTATAACACATACATTTCTAGGTATCTGTACCTATCTCAGAAATTTGAACACAAATAGAACCCATAATGGACCATCGAAATATTTCATCTTTGAAATTCTTGATTTAAATTTATAAGGTTCAGAAATAAATTTGGAAGTTCTTATTTTCATGATTTTGTGTTGACCCACTTCAAATATGGATTAATAAATCTATCATATTAAAAACTAATAAAATTTATTTATAAAATTGTTGCCTGGACTTTCCTTGATGTAAAAAAGCTGATCATATTCTATGCAATACTGGAAAATTACTCGAAATAGCCTATATAAACATAACTATTAAAGTAATTTTTCTTGGAAAACAACTAAAAAGGGCTAAACCCATCCATGAGTAAGCAAAAGTTGAAATAGGACTAGGCATGAAACTCTACACAAATTGTGCTTAGAAATTAACCAATTAAAGATTAAATTGGGAATTTGAACATGTTTCAGTGCTTCAACGATTCAAAATCCCTCAATTATGACCAATATCTAGATAAGAAAATATTAATTTGTCAAAACGAATAAAAATTTCCTGTTATCTAAGTATTTGTAGAAGTACAAATAATACATTTTTGATACTACAAAATTCGATTATTTCATTCACAAAGCCTCTAAAAAAAATATTTAACAATCATTTATTTTTACACATAATAGGTAATACTCATCATAACTTAATAAAAATATGAGAAGTTACGTGTAAATTTAATTTGGAACAACTTCTTTTGTAGTAATTAATTGTTTTGATGTCATTGGTGCAATTTTCTTTGAATAAATCATAAAAGGTCAGGGATAATACAATAAAATGTCTGCTTCCGTCCCAATCAAATATTTTAGATCATTTGAGCGATATTTGCAAATCAATTCCTATGGTTCTCTTTGTTTCTATCTCTTATAGTCTTAGAATCAAATGAGGTGGACAGGTGGACTTGATCACAACGCTAGTATCCACATAATATAGTCGATATTTAACTATCCTATATTTAAATGATCTGAGATAAATCTTTTAACTTTTTACTCAACGTTCATCTCAGATCAAATTTTATTTTTCTACATAAATATCTTCTTTTTTTTTTTTTTAAAAAAAAGGAACATTAAAAATTTTTTTTTTTTATTAATTTACCAAAAATAAAACCTAATATTGATCGAGTGACCTTTAGGTTCATACGAGTAATTTATAAGGTCGACCAAATAACTTAAATACCATTTTGATTTTGTCTAATATATATATATATATATATATATTAAATGTGATATTTGGTTTAAAATGATTTTGATTGACCTCAATATTTCATATAAATAAATAATTGATGTATGTAAGCCTGTTATAACATATTATGTAGAAGGATTTAAGGATATTTGCAATAGATTAGCAATTGTTTTATAGCTAAATGAGTAGGGAAAGTTTGGAGAGGGACTGCCTTGAGTGGAAGAAGTATTATTTTCCTATTAATTAATACTAATATTGAAAAACAAGTATTTATTATATGAATACCAATATAAAATGAAGATAAGTATGAGTGATGATGGGTATTTACGTCGACTCTGACGTCATGCGCTATCGATCCGGAATGAACAAACAAATATTTGTAGCAAAAATACAGAGCAAATGACGTCAAGAGAAAATGATATAAAACATAAAAGATATTTAGGTATTTTTGTAGCTTATTGATTGAGTAATGGCCTCTCAGCTTCAGATAACAGTGAGTAAATAGTGATTTAAGATCTCTATAGTGTAAACGATTAATCTCTCTCTCTCTTGACATAAAATGAATTTATATTATGATATACATAGTATATAATATATTGTAATGTGTACTTATTCGTATGTACATAACATTCACAATGCATCAAAGGACGAATGTATTAAGATCATTTTTGCTAAGTTCGAGCCACTAAATTATCATCATGAGGTAAACATCCTGATTTTATGAACACACTTTGTCATTAAAAGCTCTCTTAAAGTGATGATAATAATTAAATAATAAATCAATTGTCAATATTGTGTTTTACGTAATCTGTAATTGCATGTTGTGGATGAGGAGGAGGGCGTAGCTACATATGCATACAATCATAGAGTTAATCATTTATGAAAAATAATTTTCAATTCAAATACTGATGATAGGATAAAATTATGAAGGCATTAATGTCATCGAGACAGTGTAGGTAAATATATACATAGGCATTATATATGTAAGTGTTAAACACATTACAAAGTAGGGCAAATTTTTAAGATAAATCCAAAGGCAATGATGATGAGTGATGAAAAATTATGCAAAATTATCTATTAAAAAACACGAATATGTACATATACACGACAAGCTTTTTGGGAATAACAAAAACACACTGTATTCTCCCTTCAGCTGATTATCATCATTTGACTCTTTTGATTTAAAGCAGCTGATTCTACGTAATATGAGCTCAAAAAGAGTATTAATATTATTTCTGATTTTGATGCATAAAAATATATATTAAATCAAGGATTGCGCGCTCTTTTTTTGAATTTTGAATATATTACAAGTAGTAACGATTGATTTGTATATTGATAGAATTTATAAATATATAGTATATCTAAATAATAAATTCTGCCAAATATTAACAAGTTGGCAACAAGGAAAATACA
The DNA here is from genome assembly GCA_963680855.1 of Lepeophtheirus nordmannii. Classification (NCBI taxonomy): domain Eukaryota; kingdom Metazoa; phylum Arthropoda; class Copepoda; order Siphonostomatoida; family Caligidae; genus Lepeophtheirus; species Lepeophtheirus nordmannii. The sequence goes on from OY804521.1 coordinate 17,788,495, forward strand.
GAAGGGTAACTACCATATGTTTTTCAAATTTTTCCTTTCCCTTTTGTCAGTCGAGGTTGTGAGTGGACAAAAAAGCTCGACGTGATAGGACTATCAAAATATTCGAATGCGAACAATAATATATAATATAAAAAATTGGATATTTCGTGTATGTGAATGCAAATATTCGATCTATCACATATGTGCGTATACTGCATAGATTTTTTCTCGGCAGTTGATGGCTCATAGTGAATCTTATAAGTAATCTTGAGGCTCTGTGTCTTATTTTTGAAAGGGGTCATGATTTGGATCCAATAATTGCAAATGTACTGTACCGCAGCACTGTTGGACAGAGACGACTCACAGCTTTAACAATACTTTGAGTGCTTATTCGTATACTTGTGATAAAATCAAATCAAGATCAGACTGGGTCTTTGGCACCAACTTTTGACGTTCTTACTCTCCTTTGGGTATCGGTCTTGAATCGGGTGATCTTGACCACAGCTCTATCATCAGTAATTAGCATTTTAAAATGAATAATTAATAAGAGACAAAACTCTATTTTATTTTGTGAAAAAAATTGAGCTGGACTATTGTCTGTGTCCTCAAAACTTCATGTAAGTGCAGTTTCAACACTCCAGCATGAATTTGAAGACATTTAGTAAAAATGAAATGAGACTGGCTTCATATTCAGCATACAATTCAACATAGTTTGCATTATTAGATTTTAAGTAAATACATATATGTGTGGTGTACAAGTTATTGCAAAATTTACGTTTATATGTGGATATTTCATAGTGAAGCTTGAAGTCTACCAGCTATCCCAGGGAGACAGAGAATTCATTTGTCTCCATTTTTTTACATAATATTTCTTTCAGTTTCAATGAAACATTTTTTTTTTTTGGTTTTACAATATTATTTTCAAATTATGGATGTCATTACAAGTCCATTCCTGTAGTCGATAAGCACTGACTTATGCTTAATTCACGCCTGAAAGATAATATTTACTATATGTACATAGACATTATGGACCTTTATATGGGATATAGTCAATTCTTTAAAAGCAAATATTCTTATCAATCAGTGACTCTATGAGTATAACCTTTTCTCCTCTAAAATAACAACAATCTCAAATAAGCTGATAGATTGACATTATTTCTCAATTGTGGGGCAGTTCTCAATTTAAATGCAGAGCACGAATAAGGGGCAAGAGTAGGAGGCAAATCGATTGCTGACATACAATACACAAGATGAAGTTGTTCTTGATAAGGGGAAATGATAATTGTATCATCATCTACCTTTATTATGCTAGGGGAAGGATAATTGCCCTTGCAAAATGTTAGTCATTTTTTTCCATAAAAATTAAATACATTAAAGACTCAACGTTTTTCCTCAATTACATACTACTTAGTGAGCCAACATAATGTCTAATACACCCAGAGGATACCCTGCTACTTTGTAACTGCTCACATATATATATACATAATTCAACTACTTCAAATATCCCTATCAAATACTACCTTGAGAAGAAGAAATACAATGAAGCATACAACACAAATGTATTCGTAAGTAGATAACTCGTTGGCATCTTTGGGGAATGCACTCTTATGCATGCATGTACATACTTATGTACAAAGAGTCGAAAGGTTAAAGTCAAGGTTAACTAACTCAACAAAATATGCACATCGATCTAGCCCCCTTGTTTCATGTACATACATACACCTCTTTTTTTTTTTTTTTTTTTTTTAGAACAAAGGTTTCCCTCCAAAGGACTAAGCTATTTGTTGTGTATTGAGATGGAGTTTATATCAGAGGGAGTCTGGGGAGAGGCTCAATGTGTGTACTTCGAATTGAAGTTTTATTGAAGGAAACCACGAATCTATACACACATACATACATATACTCTATTCATTTTTGCAACAGAGTCAAGGTCTAACTGTATGATATTAGCAGACATCTAAAGAGACAGAAGACACAGTTGTATATGCATGTATTTTCATGGGGGTGCCCTTAAAAACAATTTATTTTTCGAATGTTTCAAAATTAAATTCCTGCGTTGTATTTGGATATAACTAAGATACATTCAAAGTTTCGAGTCTCTAAGTCATTTTATAAATCAAAAATCGTTCAACATGAATATTAGCACTTAATAGTGGATAAGGCACCTCAAAGAACAAAAATAATATTTTCAGAACACCCTAATGTATGTATATGTAGTACATGAATATCAAAAAATATCTAATTGCAATTATGTTGATATTTTATGCATGTAGGTACACACAGAATCTGGATCTCCTTAGACTCAATCATATATATTATGTACATACTTATAGGTAGAGATACTCCCTTTTTGACTCCTTGAATCCATCCCTTGATGAGATGTTAACGTCATGTGCATTCACCAACTGAAGCAAAATAGTTGTTATGAATTTTGAGTAAATCTATAGGTGGATAAATTGGCATAGAGGAAATCAGTTGTATATATTCATTCAACACTCTATCACAACATGATCTTGATTATATCTATCTCTCAACCTGCCCTCTTTAAAGAATAAAAATAAAAGTAGGTCTAACATCAAAGAAAAATAGTTATACGCGAGTGTGAGACTATTTTTCAATTTTGTTAACCATTGGTTCCAGGTTAGCAAGAGCTAATACAAGTTGTTCAAATCACTACTAATAAGGGGCAAGAGTAGCAAAAAAATCCCATGGTTCGCCGTCAAATTCACTCTACATTTTCATGCCGTGGTTTTTGCCAACTGCAAATAGGTTTTGACCCATTTCTACTTCTCTTTTTGAAGGAGGGATGCATGGAAAATATTACACTAGCATTCAAATTTATGTTCATTGTTAGTAATGTAAATAATATGCAATTCGGGCTTGTAAGAATCAAAGAAAGAGAAAATTAACCTGGTAACTCAATTGACAATTTGATGAATGTCGAGGGGGGAAGCAGCTTGAGCTGTCATGACATTTGACTGAGCTACAAGCTGCTATTCTCCATTATATGTATATGTATACAAATGAAGACATCAATAATAAATAATAACATTATGTATGTATATCATAGATGAGTGGCAAAAAATTAACTGAAATTAATGTCAGGAAATTATTTATTTTTAACTAATAATAATTATACGAGGACTTGAGCCCTTTTTGTTTACCTTTGCTTTATTAATCTTAATGCATGAATTCCTTTATGTGAGATCTTTACTATCAAGTACATGTTCTCCCTTCAGTAGTAATAAAGGAAAAATGATAACAGCTTCGGAAAACAAAAAGACCTGTTTGAAGAGCCAACTCCACAAAGTCTCGCACTCGGCATTTTGCATATTATTTACATTCCTATTCATTGTATAACTGGCTATTAGGTCAGCTATTAACTGTGTCTAGTTCTCTTCCTCTTTTTAGAGTTATGACAGTTGATTCGTTGAATACGAATGAGCTGTGAACAATCAATTACAATCTACTATTGATTGAAGAGTATGTCCACAGTTGGGAAAACTGTTCGGCTACCAATTTTTATTTTGGTAATTACAATATATGCAGTTAGAGAGAACGTCAATGAGGGGAATCCCATTTTTTGGCTCAATCCAATTGGACTATTATTTCAAACTACCTATACATAAGTTTACATACAAGATTGAGTCATTATTGAGTTTAATTTTTAATTTTTATTTGTACATAATTATATTTCCATTTGAACGTATTACGTAATTAAAGTTTAGAAGAACATATATTTCTGATATATAAATAAATTATACAATAAAAGGACTTCCTATCTAATCCATAATCATTACAAACATTTATATACAAAAGTTCGTAATATACAGAGCAAATGTTTTTGTTCGTTATAAAAAAAAAATACAAACATAGAGTTCTATCTAAGTTTACATTAAAGCAGTAGCACTCTATTCTTACTTGTTAATGAATATACATACATACACACATGCATATATATCCAACTTCTGTTAATTTTTAGTACATAGTATATAAAAAGCAAATATACGTTATGTACTTAATAACAAAGTTTTTTTTTCTTTTTTTTTCTTTCCTTTTGCAAAAGTGCAATCATGATTAATCAAATCATATCTTATTATAAATATGTACATATATATATATATATATGTAAAGGTGTAAATATGTATGTAAGTATAACCACGATTTCCCTTTGCTACGAAATGCTGGGAATATCTCTATGAATTCATAATTATTAAACATGAGGGTTTCCTCCATGATAAAGTGTTTTTTTGCATGGACTTGTTTTTAATTATTATTATTATTATCCATTACGAAGTAGACACAAAAGAAAGAATCCACTCTTCTTGTTTATTAAAAAAGGTCAGCTTTTGATAAATTGTTTTTTTTCCTTAGAATAACAAGAGGCATCACAGTTATGGGTTCGTCCTCCCTGGTGCATTTCATGAGTTTATTCGGAGAGCACAAAAATGCTGAAATTGTGAGTCTTTGTTTTTATGTCTTTGGTGCAACATATCAATGTCATCTTCATATTGTATACTATCTCTCAACCTCTCCTCAAAAAACAGAAAAAAGGCTCGAAATTAGCTCTTCCTTTTTCCAATATCCTCAATTGGACAATTCTTTTTTATTCATTAACAATTAGATCAAAGTTACACATAAAAGAAAGTGATAAAAGTTGGTAGTTGATAAGATCCTTTAGGCTACGACAAGACTCCCCCCCACACTTCCCACAAGATGTTGTTTTTTAGGTATATATTATATGTACAAATATTTAGATACGTTATTAACACACAAATGACGTCATGGTGGCTACGTAGTAAACACAGATATAAAAAAAAAACACAAAGCAGGTCAATAGCACGACTAGCTTTTTGGAATAAACAAAAATACATTGTATTCTCCCTTCAGCTGTTTTTCATCAGTTGACTCTACGTGTTATGAACTCAAAAAGAGTAGTAGTAGTAGTATTTATGATTTTGATAAATATAAAATATACGAAATCAAGGATTGCGCGCCCTTTTTTTGAATTTTTGAATATTATACAAGTACTACCAATTGATTTGTATATCGGTAGAATTTATCAATGTATAGATTATCTAAACAATAACTCTGCCCAATATTAAAATGTTGGCAAGTAGGAAAATACAGAAGGATAGCTGCTACCAGTTGTTGTTTTTCAAATTTTTCCTTTCCCTTTTGTGAGTCGAGGTTGTTATCGAGTGGATAAAAAAAGCTCGTCATGAGCAAATGAAATTTTTTGAAGCTGTATCCGCTAACAGAATAAAAGCTCATTTCTACTACACTTTTTATGTTTAGGGGCCTGTACTAATTAATATCTATAAACATATTTATTCATCATCTGCTACAGTTTCAAGTTTTTCAGCACTCACTATAATCAATGGGAGTTAAAATATGTGACTTTACTTTATTTGTTATTTATCTATGGTTAAAAATCATCATAAATGTGGCCATAATGGTCATCAATAAAATACATCTAAATTCATGAGGGTGTATCTTGTTGGTGTCTCATTGAATTCAAATCACCATTAAAACAATATTCTGAATATTGTTTTGTAAATCAAGAAAAATTAAAACGGATCTGTATTTGCAATACACATTCTATGTATATATCGTTGTTTCCATAATAACCATTTAAAAAGTTCCTTAAGAGAAAGAGAGGGAATAGAAAATATCTAAGGAGGCAACGCCCAACACGAAGCTGACTATTTATATTTCCATCCTTTTCTCACTTAACTGCATAAGTTCCTTGTTACTCAGTTAAATTCATGCTGAGCCATGTAAAAATATTTATTGACCATTCATATACCGCAACCTTTTCTTCATAAGAAAAAAAATGGCCCTATAATCTACAATAGGAGATTAGAAAAAGAGAGAAAACAACAACAAAATTGTTTTTGTTTTATATTTGATTTGATGAAGAATACTCAAGATATTTGAGATCCCATTCGATCTACAGTTCTTCTTTCTATCGGTTCAGATGATGTCTTGCATTCATACCTCACCTTAAACTCTTCATGAAAAAAGAAGACAATACAATCACTAATCACTATGTTCATCTGTGAATTTGTCGACTCCGGCCTCTTATTTGTATCGACATTATTCCATGAAAATGTACACTCTCTATTTTATTGTCAGTTTATTAGCTCTTTTGACTTTGATGATGGAAGCTCAAATTATGTAAATTCTTTTATATTGTTGATATTCTGGATATATAAAATGAATATCATAATCCATCGTATTGAGGGCGCGCTATCCCACTAAAATGAAAATTTACATTCTACTTGTCAAATGACAATTTTTCTACTACTATTTCCATTACCTAATTAGTGTTCTGTGCATTGATTGGTCGAACTTGGATAGGCTCCTGTTAGATCGTGGACAGTTCCCTAATATTAAATAAAGAATAGATTCAGAATTGCAAAAAATTGTCACTTATATGCAATTAATTATTTGAAGTAAATGTAAGTACAAAAAGATGACGTTGTTTGGGCTCTTGAGTCGATGAAATAGAACTAAATCTTGCTTAGAAGTAAATAATTAGTTAAATTAGCTATCAACTACTAGATTATTGACGCTTTTTGTTTTTAAAAGGACAGTTAAAGAGAGTCTTCCCACACGCCATTTTCATACTCCTACAGAAGAGCAATCCCGGAACTCGACCCCCTTAGTACTCTATATATTCGGAGTTCGATGCAGTTCGTGGCGAGAAAACTTTGCCTCGAAGCTCAACAAAACTTTGGAATCCTCAATTGAATTTTGTATATAGAATACATTCTGCTTTAGTAATACGGCGCTAGATGGCCTCGTTGATTCGCAACTGCATACATAGACTACATCGCTTCTCTACACGACTTCAGGAACAAATAGGCGTCTAGCTCCAGGATTCTACTTTATTCTTAAACCATATTGTCTTTAAATGCTGTCTTTGCAAATTGGAATGGTCCTTGATATTACAAAAGAATATCCTTTGACCCACCTATCAAGTTGAGTTGTGATGATTTAAACTTGTATTTTATATAGCTACATATTAAATATTTTATAGAAAAAGAGTTGCTACGAATAAATCCAAAGGTTGAATTTCTATTTGTATAACCTTGATTCTTCAATTACTGTCTATGTACGTAGCTAGAGTCAAAAACTAAACATTTTTTTTAATAATATTCAAGGATACTTACGGACAAGGCCCCATCCATCTATATTATTTCATTTATTTATCTAGCCCAAAGGGAAATCAAATTTAACTGCAAGACTTTGAACCACAGTATGTAAAAATATACATACATTTATGTATAAAAATACTTAAATGAAGATACATTGCTTTAAGTACTATATTTCTAGATAATTATTATTATCAAATAAGGACTCGAACCATTTCTGTACCCTTTATACGATCCCCACATCCAGAAGAAAGATTTAGTATATGTACATAAAAGGAGTCATGATATTCCAAGGAATTTTTGCAAGTCATTTTCTGATCCGTTCCCTTGCCAAAATTAAAATAGAAGTTTATCAATATTAAAATAATTATATTTATTGATGTAAAATAATATATCTATTTATATATGTTTATATGTATATGTATATACATATTTGAAATATCATTTAAAAACTGCAATGCAAAAACCCTTGCTAGTAAGAACATAATATTGCAAACTAGTATTTAACATGACAATAAAAGAGTTCCTTAATATATTACATGTAGTAAATGTGTGTAAATTTATTATGTAATATTTTTTATACGCAAAAATATCAGTGCCAATTAGAAATGAGTACAAGTTATAACTTGTACAATAATTTTATTGTACAAGATAGAATTCCTAGGCTCCATGACGTCTTATTGAGTTTTATTATACAGGCAGGCATTTTAATTTAATTACTTTCAACTATATGGTCATGACTGGCATCATTTCATTCACATAAACACATAGGTATTTAAATTACTCATTCATACCGTATGAAGGAGTGATTCATTTATCGACCTACGTACATTAATCAGAAAGCTGTTCAGGAGTCCTCATTTTGATCAAATTTTAGAAGTTTAAAACAAGTTGACGGTCACACTGGGTTCAAATGCAGTCGCAGTTTGTGTGCGAATGTGCTGATGAAAGAGATTCTCTCATTCATGTAATGTGACAATAATTTCAATAATATTATGGGTACAACCATTTAATACCATAGTTCTATTGCATAAACATACATGACTAAAATTTCCCGGAACCAAAAAAATGAAATGAAATGTGGGGTTTTAGCATAACACGGTTAATAGCCACACCTTAAAAAAACTTTCTACCAATTTATGAAAGGGTTTTTTTTTCTTCACCCAGAGCGCTCTGATTATCCGCCCCAATCAAGAATGGTAGCTGGTGTAGTAGTAGTAGTAGTAGACCTGGATGAGACACTCTACAAATTAACCACATTGTAACTTCTTTTTTTCTTAGAAATACATATGTAAAGAACGTGTTTTTATGATATATACATACATATATAATATGTAAGTCTTTATAAGCATGACTTACCTACATATTGTGTATTTATGCAGCGTTGACATAAAGATATTTATCAAATGATATTCATTTTTAAATATATATGTATATATGCCTCTTCTATCTACATGCATCTATTTGAAATAAACATTTAAACCCTCATGCACAAGGAATTTGACCTAAAAAAACAATAACACAGAGCCTTCATTCTATATATGTACACTCAAATATCCCCTTTTTTACCATTGTAATACTAATTAATTTAATTCAGGGTGATCAACCCTTTTTTTATGTATTCATTCAATGTCTCATTTTACGTGGGACTTGATTTGATTTCAAGTGTGAAATAATTGAAGTAACACATGGACAAAAGACCCTACATATTGACAACCTTAGAAAATATTTTTCTGCTATTTTGTAGAAATAGAGTCTTTGAAGGTTCTTATGAGTTATTTATATCAGACTAATGTTTATGGTCAAGGGCACCTCATTCATGACCAAGAGAAGAGAAATAAAAAAAAATTAGTGCCTTTAGTAATGTTAAATGTTCACAACAAAGACTCTGAGGATTCAAGATCAAGGTCAATCTCAGGAACCACATCACTACACTCGACTCAAGGATGTATATATATTCTTTAAATGAAATTCGCACTCATCTTAGAATACATTTCTGGAATGGTCATTCTAGTACCTTCTATAATATAATTGCAATATGAGTTGCTATTGTTAAACTTGTCTAAAAATGGCACATCCCCATAAAAAAATATTTACAAAAATTACCTACATACATTAGGTAACATTGCTTTTTGGTCTTCCTTTTAAAGTACATGTACAATATTTATATCTAAAATGTTCACTTTTTTTAATTTCTATTCCGAATTTCTAGACTCTCAAAAATTGTTTCAAACAAATAGGAAGTATACAAATAGTTGAAAATGTTGAAATTGATATTGCTTGAGAGCTTACATAAATATCTACATGATACGAAAAAATTATGTTGCAGAATTGTGATCAAATATCAATCCTTTTCGAAAAAGGAATTTAGTTGACTAGTACATACTAATATATTATAATTGTTTGTCATTCTATTTCTTTAAAAAAAGAAATGATTAATTGTGTTGGCTTTGTAGACTAAAATTGATGATAAAGTTAGACTAAAATATTCTACTAAAAGTGCAAAAAAGTACATTCTTTTTAATACTATGAGACATTAGCGGAAATAGAATAATTTTATAAGTATTCAATATGGATATATTTTTTATGAAATGCTGGGTACAAAGGAGTTATAGAAATGATAATTAAATTTTTTTTGGTAACTCCAGGTATCATTGCTCTTTTTGAAATTATTTTCATTCTTTGTCAGATCGTTGAGAAGGACACATCTCCCTCTTAAAAAAGAAATAAAGAATTTCCTTCTATATTTTGTAAATTTTGTCAAAAATATATAATACAATGTATAAATTATTGCTATTTTATGTATAGAAAGTCCTCATTCCTGGGGCAGTAATATTAATAACGTATTTTCTGCACCAAAATCATACATCAGGCATTAATTCAATAGTAACATAAGTTTCGCTCCCGCCTTCTCCACGCGCTCTTCAAAAGTTGCATCCCTACTCATGATAAAAAATGATTTGTCTAAGTGGTGGATAAAAGGTGAAGGGGGAACACAGTTGTTATTAGGAGTGTAAATAATATGCAAAATGCCGCGTGCGAGATGTTTTAATGTTGGCTCTTCGAACAGTACTTTTTGTTTTCCGAAGCTGTTATCATTTTTCCTTTGTTACTACTGAGGGGAGAACATCTACCTGATAGTAAAGATCTCACATGAAGGAATACATGCATTAAGGTTAATAAAGCAAATAAAATGAAAACAAAAAGTGCTCAAGTCCTCGTATAATTAATAATAAAAATATATAATTTCCTGACATTAATTTCAGTTAATTTTCTGCCTCTCATCTATGGTATACATAATGTTAATATTTATGACGTATTGATGTCTTCATTTGTATACATATACATATAATGTAGAATAGCAGCTTGTAGCTCAGTAAAACGTCATGACAGCTCAAGTTGCTTCCCTCTGAACATTAATCAAATTGTCAGAGTTACCAGGTTGATTTTCTCTTTCTTTGATTCTTACAAGTCCGATTTGCATATTATTTACATTCCTAGTTATCTAGTAGGGTAAATAATAACAATGTAACATTGCGTGCTAAGACTTGGTACTGGACCGATTTTTCTTCCGGTCTGGTCTTGAGAAGTGTAACCAAAGGGGGGAACTAGAATTGACTAATTTAGCAAAATGGTTGTATGAATTCGATATAAATTAATTCAGGAACGAGTCGTAGTCCTCTGATTTTACAAATCAGAGGACTACTCTAATTAATGTTTGATACGTGGGAAATCTTTAACAAGGTATAGATCCATTTCGATCTAATACAAATTCAAATACATACCGTATTTTTGTATTTTCGTATAAAGTATAAAGCAAAATTACTTACATATTTTCTACAAACACTCATAGCGGGAGTCGTCTCGTTTTAAAAAATAGAAATTTCCTACACCCTCGTCATGAAACAGAATAACAAATTATCTGTTGATTGACTACAATATTATTTATGTAGACACTTGGCCAGATAATTGCACTAGCAACATATGTACCTATGTATGCAGGTAATTATTCCTGCTATCATTCCTTCATAAAAATTCGTTAATAAGGCCAAAAAAAAAAAAAAAAAAGCAGACATTGAAAGAAGGAAAATTACTTGCTAGTAATAAGTAGTTGCGTGCATACATATGAAACAAACATCAAATCAGTAATTGAAGATTATTATTACTATTATTTTTAAAATCTATTGCAAATGTTGCAAAAAAAGAAAAAAAAGAAAATTGGCAAGGAATTGCATGAAAAGTTATTATTTCTATTATTATTATTATTATTATTCTACGTAAAATATGGAATTTACAAGATATGATTGCATTGGAAAATAATGTGAAACTGATGTGAAATTCGAAGGAATCTAGAAGGTTTAAATCTAAGAAATGATAATTGCATGAGTGTAGAAGTAGACGTTAGTTTTATTACATGCATCAAAAAATACAAATCAGTTTTTGTCAGCTGTTGATCTTTCCACTCTTTTTACTAAAGTAATATTAAAAGAATATTTTGAATTCATGATCCATTGAAATATTTATAGTTACATAAATATTCTACATATAAGAGACTTGAAAGTAAAAGATTTAAAAATGAATTATGTGCATAGAATCAGAAATTCACGAGTAAAAAAAAGGTAGTGTATGTAATGGAATGGTGTCTACCTCCTTGATAAAAAAGATGAAGGGCAAGGACTCTTTAGTTAGTCCAGAATCGTGGCTAGATTCTAAAGTAGGAATCGATTCTAGTCTACCATTGTAGTAAAGAAATCCTAATGATTCTCAGTTTCAATTGGAATTGTCACAACCCTAGAACATTATTAATACAACTGGAAAGATAATTAAATAAGAAACTGTCCAAACTGAACAGTAAAGCTGACTACACTACTACTAATGAAGTATAAAAAGGAATTTGGGCTTATGAATAAATATATAAATTATAAATTACATTTGAAAAATATTTCGTTGTCTTGATTCTCAAAAAAAATCAAAAAATCAAAGACTAATTGATCAAGAACCTATAAATGACTATGCTTATGGCCTATTTTGTAAGAATAATACTCCAAATGGAAAATATGAAGGAGACACACATTTAAAAGATGAGACTGAATATGTTGTTCTTCTAATTTTCGATTTAAAGAAAATTACTATTTACACCATTAATCCAAGAAGAGGAAAGTGAAGTAATATAAAGTATCATTAATTTTCTTTTCATGTACTAAAAGTGATTTAGCTAAACTACTTTTGAATGAAGTAATATCTAATAAGTAACTAACAAAGTAATATTTACTATAAAACATATGATCTGGCAAGATTTAAAAAAAATATGTCACTCACTAGGGGGACAACTGATTCGATAGTAGGCCATGAGCAAACTAACACAGGATGCACTTCACGTAAGGCAAACTTAAACATCTGACAAGAAATTTGAAGTATGAACACATACGTCTTTTAAAAAACTAAAGAATTCTTCAGCCAAGAGCCTAAGCTCCACCTTCAAATAACCAACAACCCATAAGAAATGCTACGAACAAAATTAGGTCAATATAAAGACAACATAGCAAAACTTAAAATCCAATATCTTTTTTTTTTTTAATATTTTTTTGTTAATGGTCCCTCAATGAACAATTTCAAATCATTTCTTAACTTTTTCTCCAGTATTGAGAAATAATACTTTAAGACAGAAGTAATATGATACTAACTATTCAATGGTCAATGGCGTGTTATTCTTCAACTATTGGTCACTTTTTTAGGTATTTATTAGTAGGGACATGTTCATTACATAGCGAGAAATAACTGGAGTTGTACTAATCAAAAATCAAATTCTAATAAGAGGCAAAAAAAAAGAAGAGAGCTGACAGAGATGTATAGAAAGGGTTGGAAAACGATTTTTGACGCTATTGTTCCACTTACCGTCCTGTTTAAGGTGTTTCTTTATATACTCTCAACTTTTCTGTATACATACTACCTTATTCAAAGTGAGCTCATTGGTTGAATTCAATCTAGCTCCTGTTAAGCTCCAGTGAATAATGTACAACTATTAAATTAGGAATATAGCATAAGGGATGGGAAAGCCAAAATTGATCCATTACTGATTTGAGGATATTTTTTCTTGTTCTTTCTTTTTGGAAGAGAGACTAAGAAATTCATAGAAACATAGATAGATTTAATATAGTATCGTGAATTACATCGACTGTAGTCATTAGTTGAGTGATAATCAGTGATGGAGTAAAAAACGGCGATTTTTAAGCGTGCGAGTAGCCCCTCCCCTTAATGACGTCAAAAATGATATGGTAACTATGTAAGCCAGCTTATTTTCTGTCCGTATAATACTATGACTGTAGCTGTGACAGCCTTGCTTTAGGCTCAAGACAGCTCTTCTTGGACATATAGTAATTAATTAAATTAAATTGATGTTTTAGAAAGGTATTACTTAAATCAAAGTTGTAGATATTACTTTAAATAAACAGGAAATTTTCCAAATTTCAAAATCGGTACATTAGTTTTGGATTTATCGCTATTTTTGTTAAAATTTTATTATTTGTATTAATTTTTAAGAAAAATAAGTACATAAATAGTAATAATCTCTGCTCTGAATATATAATTATCTTCAAGATTTTAGTTTGATAATAGTGGTTATTTATTTGCATATTTTAAAAACAATGATTGAAGATGTAATAATGATATTTATAATTACTCTACCTTTTCTATAACTCAATAAAATGGCTGAAAATATATTAAAAATGTCAACAAATGAAACATTTTATAGAATAAAAGTATAAATATTTTACTTTGAGCAATTTTTTTTCCATAAAGTCACTTTTTCGTGAGATATTAACATTAAGAAAGTTTTCAATCAAAATTGAAGGAAAGGTTCTGTGATATCATCGTAACTCTTATAATAGATAATAAGAATTACTATGTCAAAAGGAAAAGGAAAACAGCTTGATGATTTATGAATGATGAAAAAGTATTAACTAACAGGCATTTTGAGAACTTACTCGCACGCTTGAAAATACCCCTTTTTTACATCTCTAGTGATAATATATCTTTTCCCTGTGTGGTGACGCAAAAATCTCTGAAAGTAAAAAGGTTTTTACTTGTTTGATCAAACCACCAAACCACGCAAAAGCAACATTAAATAAGGGTTCATCTAATAACTAAAAAATATACAAACTTGACCATTTATGTACCTATGTCATTAAAGGAAAGAGTATGACCTGAAAGGGTTAACGAGTTTTTTAATTATTATCACCTATGATAGTAAATAAATAAGTAAATAAAAAGCTTAAGGACAAAATGCACTTGATCAAAGAGTCATCAATGAACTATTTATTCTCTGCAAACGAGTTTTCATTATTCAAGAAACAAAATGCAAAATGAAGCCTTGAGTAAGTTGAGTATATCAGCACATTATATATGTATCTAAGTAGTCGTCAAGCAGGAACTAACTACTTTTTCTTCTATACATACATATGTGTATGTATATCGATCCATCTATCAAAATAGAAAATAGGTATGTAGGCGATTCTTGAGAAAAGAGATGTAGAAATTGATACATCCATGATTCCTTATTTATTAAATGTATAAATCTGTACATTTAATAATGATGAATCACCGAGAGTTTGATGTTTTGTTTAGTTGAAATACAAATAATATCCATTACTCACCTAATTTATTATTATGTGATTAAGTAGATACAACTGAAAATTGTTTTCCTGATTCATTTCAAATACATATAAAAATAATCTTCCATATCTCTCGATTGAATTATCCCAAGAGACGAAATTTGATTTGATATGATTTTTTTGTTGAAGAAGTAGCAAATTTTATTCTAGATTCACATGAATGCAAATGACTCAACTGTCACAGTCTTGTACTAAATCCCAAAATCTTTGATTTAGTACATTCCAAAAAAAAAAAAAAAAAAAAAAGAAGGGTTTGATCAATTTTTCAGACCTTAGATCCCCTAATGACTAGCACATTTCAAACAAAGTTGAATAAATTTAGTTGGATTATTTAACCAATGTGTTAAGGTATGTGTTAGATAAGAGATTACAAGATTTAAAGCCAACAAATGAGAATAAGAGTATCATGTTATAGAGCAATCCCTCCACCAGCGACGATGCACCGCCGCCCATGGAATCGAGAAGGAGCTTTATATCTCCCATATAATATTTTACGTAAGAAATGGTGCTGTCATTTAAAAATTGTAAAAATATATGTTCCTTCCCTTGAAAACATCAAAAATAATATGGTAACCATGAAAGTCAGTTTATTTGCTATGGATAATACTCTATGATTGTGGCCGTGCTGCAGGCTCATGACTGCTCTATTGAGACTTATAGCAATAGAAGTAAATAAACACTAAGCTTTGATCTGAATATATAATTGTTTTCAAGTCTTCAGCTTTATAATGTTATATCCATTCTTTAAGAAAACAAATATATGAGGAAAAATGAGGAAAAAGAGATTGAACAAAAATGTTTAATAAATAAAATAATAACCTTTGAAGAATTAAATTTGTATTAGCTCATGTGTTTCATTTCATTTCAAAAACATCCTTAATATGAGAACATCTCTTGTAAATATCACAATGAGCTCCATGATCAGCAATCTAGGATGTTAATTTAGTATCACTATACTATTCCAGAAAGGTTGTGTGGTATTAGAGTAACCTTTATAATATATAACATTATAAATAATAAGAGTTAATATGGAAAGTAATAAAAAATAGCTTTATGAAAGGTTATTTATACCACCCCCCTCTCTCCCATGTATTCCCCCACCCCGCCATATATCTATGCCCTTAATCATGAAGCTGAATTAATATTTTAATAACTTCAATAGTAGTCCATTTTAAAAACATTGTTTAGCTTCCATAATTTTGCACAAAACTCCAAAAAAAAAAAAAAAAAAAGTGTGAGAAAAAAATTATATATGTGGTCATCCAGAACTGGTTCTTCTTATTTTTTGGGACACCCTTTTAGGATTGAAATGTTAGATCCAAATCAATACTAACACAATATTTTTTTATAAACACCTTTTCAATTACTTACTTTTGTATTTCCTTTTTAATTTTGGTAAAGATAATGCAGATCATTTGCCACTTTTATGGTCCTTCCTGTTCAGTTAAAAAAATACAATAGATTCGAAATGTTTTCCTTCATTTTGTTACTTTATTTTAAGTATTTAAGAAAGTTTCGTACTCAATTGGAAAACTCTATACAAATGTATAATTTGGGTTCTACAATTAGAGTTTATTTTTTGAATTGTACATATATATATATATTATACAAATTTCAAAGGAATGAATAAACTAACTCTCAAACTAAAATACATTATATAATTAGTTATAATATCGGTTATGAGGCTCTACTGAGGGAACTAGGTAAAGTCTATGACAACCTTATTATCAAATAAAAATTAATTAATTAGATTTTCGGCATCATATACTATATTTTCTACCTTTTAAAAATTTTTACAAAATATGAGTAAATCAATAGATACTAAATTCTTTACCCCTTACCATAGGTTGATCATTCAAGGACAATGTATAATTTTTGTTTATGAATTTTACATTTGATGACTTCAGTATAGACTAACTTGTTTCATATTTATTTTGGACTTTGTAAAATTCCAGGTGGTAAGTTGAACCAAAAATTTTGAGCATTTTTACTGCTCATCTGTGAAAAGTAGGAAAATCAGCTGGAAAACCACCATGCGTTACAACATAGGTGTAAACATATCATTTATTATACACTCAATCTCGCAGACATTATATGCCTGACACCAGGACCTTCATGTTATTTAATCATATATATTTTCTCCTCCTCCTGGGGCCTTGGGGTTGAACTTCAGCATAAGTTCCAGATTTGTAACACGAGTAGTAGTCGGTTGAGTAGTCTTGATCTAAAGGGCTATGATGTGACACGTTTCAATCCATCTGCTGATATTGTTCCGTTTTTTTCAGATTCTACTCACTTTTTCTTGCAAATATATCTTAATTATATTTGTTTTGAATATTGAGTTACAAATGTATGATACAATTTGTTCAGTTTTAAGCACCTAAAGATACATCTGTAGCCACCAAAAATCTTTATCCAATCCATATCCTCTTAATATATACATATAACCATAAGAGCATCTATAAAATATACAAAAAATTGATCTGTCTCGAACTTTCCAAATTGGTTAAGAAAAAAATTACTTAAGACCGAACCGAAAAGAAAGAAAGTCAGTCTCAGATCAAGTCTTTACACTACTACTAATATTCTAAGAAGTCCATACATAGCCTAGTTTTTTCCCCTTTATTCCATCAATTTTTTTTTTTTTTGCTCAAAGAGTATGAAATATACAACATTATTTGCAAATCCTTAAAGGAAGTTCAAATGGTCTAAGTTGTCATAAAAAAGCAAGAAGTGGATTGTCATAATTATCCTTCTCTTTCATGGGGAATAAGAATTGATAAAATCCAACTAAATATATTCATTCAACGATAAACAATATTAAGTGACTTAATTTTTACATACATGTTCAAGACACATATTTAAAAACTTTCTAAATAGTACAAAGTATCAATTAACTTTTAAATCGACATTAAATCGATCTCGGAAGGGTTTGATTGTATCTATAGTTGATGAATGTTTTCATGAATCTTGAATAGTGAATGACAGATATATTAATATTAATTAATATTGTAAAAAGTAAATGTTTCCTCTATCAACCTAATTATAAGTAATAGACATTGAACTATAGCGTAACAGCACACCCCACAGACCTTGACAGTCAATAGAGCCCTAAATCCTAAACTGTGCTGGAGCGTAAAAAATGACAACGGAAATTAACCTGGTAACCCTGACTGTTTCATGATGCTTATCTAATATATTCATAATAGAGAAATAGTTATAGGTAATCATATACGATTTTTAAAACGTTTTGATTTTCAACCCACTCTCCTTTACATGGCCATAGTAATTGAAAACATTAGAAGACTGACTACCAACCCTGTACATCTCTCAATCTTTCCATTTAAACAAGAAAGACAAAAGGTCGGACATTAGTGGGTGTTTGGCTAATTACGTCATTATTCCCAATGATTGGTCTTTTCTTTATTTAGACTAAGAGATATGTTCGCTACTTAGGAAGATTTAAAATAGACAAAATAATAAGAAGTAAGAGCAGGGTAATCAACAGTTGACTCGTAAATACATTGAAATTGTTGGTGTTTTGGCACATATCAAACTTTATTGAGTCTCTCAACCTTTCTTCCTTCAAAAAGAAAAAAAATAAATCCAAAATTACAAAATAACTAGTGTGTAGCTTTAATCGATTTTTAATCCTTTATTTAAAAAAAAAAAAAAAACTGATTTTCAAAATACAAATACCCAGTAGAAACAATTCAAATAAAAAGAACAACATTTACGCATCATTATCCTAGGATATTCTATGAATGTGTCATGAAGCTGGTAAATTGACAACAGTTTTTCCACCTTTATCATTGTGTACATACATATGAAAAGGTATATCATTCATTTTGTCAAGTTTAGTACAAAACTTGACAATGATATTGTTAAAGCACCATCTGTGAAAAGGAGTATCAATAAATAAAGATCTTTTTTTTTATAAACATATATATATATATCAAGTTGAGAATCAACATTTTAAACTAGAATACATATATTTATCGAATAATAAATAAATAAATAGACCTTTCAAGGTAAATTAGTATATATTTAATATTATGGCACATTAAGATGGAATCTTTACATTTGTTGTAGTCTACTACATATATCATTTTCTAGATGAAAGCTCTTTCACTTTAGGAATCCTCTGCATGCAAAATTCGAACATAATTTCTATTCAAGCCCCTGTCGTTGTGTTAAATGTTCTATCATTATAATAGAGTATAAATATAATTAAGAAGAATAAACAATTGTCCGAACAACGGATCCCTTATTTCTGAACGTTGAAAGTTGTAAAAAAAAAAAAAAAAAAAGAGCCCACTTAATGGCTGTCAAAGCCACACCGGAAATGATGACATAAAAAAAACATGGTAACATTAAGAGACAACTTGCCAGATGATATGCTGTCGACATTTCAATAAGAAAGGGAAATGAAGAGGCTGTCCTCTATCCTAAAGCAGCTTTATCTTAATACATTTGACCACATTGCAATGACAACAAAAAAAAAGTCATTCCTCATATAGTTTTGTTCTTTTTGACACCTTTTCATTGGAAGGAGTATGATTTAGGAGTATTTAACTCCTTGCAAAAAAGCTGATCTATTTAATAGAGTCTCTACGAGACTGAAGATAGAATTATGATATCTTAAAAAACAACCAAATACATAATAAACTTGCCAACTCAGACACTTTTGGAGGTAAATAAGCTTGCTGGATTATATCCCTAAGTAATCATAAATAACTTTTCTCTTCAATGAGTGAATATTGTACTATGATAAAGTATATCAACTGATATAGGGGAAAAAAATCAATAATTCAAATGATTTAAAAAAATATGACTCCTACAAAAAATAACCTTTAATTGCCATCACGTTATACAATTTTAATGTGACATTTGTGGTTATACACTTTTTGATGTTCGAAAAAAAAAAAAGAACCTGTTGCTACTGTCCTGTTCTCTCTTATAATAACTATGTGGACTGGTGAGTTGAATGAACATATTTTGTGAATAGATCTAATTGAAAACCGGAAAGGTATATTTATATATATTTATAAATTTTTTATATTTAGTATCAAAGTTTATTTTCAATACTACTTTTGAGCGTGTATTGATAAATACAGACTTAGTTGAGGATGAAAGAATTGAGAAAAAAAGCTTCTTCTTTTTTTAATTATTTTTACGTCATAAAAAAACGATCATAGGAGGATTTTTTATAGGTCATTTATGTACCCTAAATAGTATTAATCAGGTTATTTATATGCTAACATGGGATTTGAGTTTTTTATGAGGCTTCTCATACCAAACTGTATGCCTTAGAGTTAGTACTTTTTTAAGTCTAAGGAAAATGTTTTTCCATGTTTAACAAGAAATAGAAGCACTAAAAAGCATATTATAGCATTAATAGATTTTTTTCTCTCATCATCTAATAAGATCACCGACAGTAGCTAGTTAATTTTGAATTTAGCTTTCAAATTAAGTTGTAAAAAGTATGGGTTGCTCTTCATTAGTCAAAAAAAAAAAAAAAAAAAATATAATTTAAAGAGCAGAATTTAATAAATCATTTTATCCATTTGGTGGATTTTCACATAACAGAATTCCAGTCTGTTTTTATGCTGATATATAATAATTAATTAACTAATAAATTTTTCAATAGATGTAAATCTGTGATAAAAGTTTCTGTGACACAGTTTCTCTTTAATTTAGAAGATAAGTTTTTTTTTTTTTTTTTTATAGAATGACCCCCTTTGATAAATGTTTTTAAATGTCATTACTTTAATTAAACTCCATTTCATTACTTGATTCTTATCAAGTGACTTAATTATTTCGAATAGATTAACTGTATATAAAAAAGTTACAATTTGATGTGCATTATTTACTGTATTCAACTGTTCCATATCCAGTCTATTGTGAAAATATTTGCATAATATAATATATGGATACTAAATTAATAAATTTGTAACTTAATTTGAATGAATGGAAAACATTCTCAAATGATTTCTCTTTTTATAAGCCGTCATGCCATCAAATATTTTACGAATCTCTCTCTCTCTCTCTCTCTCTCTCTCTCTCTCTCTCTCTCTCTCTCTCTGTAAAGCTGCAATATTATTTAAACTGTGTAATTTTAGTTAGCCTGTCCAATAATTTAAATCCAGGAAACAAAGTATACTTATAAATGACATTTTAACCCGTCAGATGTGACCTTTTTCCATTTAATTGGTTTTAAAATCCTGTCTTTAGAATAATTTCCATGTCAACATATACATATATGTATATTATGGACTCGAGACTTGACTCGGAATCGTCAAAAGCTCTGCCATCCTCCATCACGCATCCTTGCATCTTGCAACCTTTCATTGAAAAAGGAGTTAGAAATCAATTGGTACGTAACTAGACTTTGACACCCTTTTTCTTCGTTCTTTGACTATTCGATTTATAAAGCTGTAGAATATATTGGGTACCCGCGATGAATTTGAATTATATCTCGTTAAGTAATGATTCTATCTAATAAAGGATGGTTTAAGAGTTGGGGAGTGTTAGATAGTTGACAAACAATAGTAAGATTTCATGCCTTTTTTCTAACTTGTTGAAAAAAAGTTTGATGAATAGAAGGATCTTCGTGAATCTATGTGAATTCTACCTCCATTATGCACCATGAACTGATGAGTTGATTGTGTAACTTCATGAAAATAATTATATGAATCCCACTCCAGCTTCAAAAAAGTAGTTCATCATCACATTATCAACCCTTCCTATTCATATATTTCAAGTCTCATTAAACTGCAATCTCAGACTCGAAATCAAAAAACTCAGGACTCGATTTGAACTCGATGTTAAAAGACTCAGTTTTTTTAATAAAGGAAGCAAGGCTTGAGGCTTCTGAATATCCTTTATTACAAATTATAATTAATCAAGTGTATTTCATATTGAGATAGGATTGAATTTTAATATTGAAAATGACGGAATCAAATCTGAGAACACGTTCCTCTAACAACTCAGTCTCAAGTTGGAAGGATTAAAACAGCTCCTTAAATTTGGATTTCAAACTCGACTCGGACTCAAAATGAATAATAGATGTACAAATCTAGGAGAAGAAGTTCAAAGACTTCTCCAAATTTAACTCGGACTTGTAGTAGGAAGTCAGCTCTGAACAACTACTTTCAACTAAATAATATCACATCGCATGTGAAGAATGGCAAAATTTTCTTCCTCTTTGTGTAGGAAAGATTATAGTTGTTTTAATGAGAAGATGGAGAGGCGAGAGTTATTATACTATTGATTTACAACCCTTTGTTAAAATCAAAGTTGTTGTCTCTTTAATTATGATTTTGGAGGGTAGAAAATAACACAAATAACCTGTTTTAGTGTTTTTGGTTTTGTACAAAAATTATGAATAACATATAATATTAATAATAATCAATTATTAAATCCATATAGTCTCATTCAAATATTTCTCTCTTTATAATACATTGATTGAATCCACATCTGGAGCAAGTTTCCGATCGGCTTCATCTCAACAATAACAATTGTACACACTTCAATTAATTCATGATCCATTAATATATTATATGTACATATATATATATAGATAAACATTTGAATAAGACTATGTGTATGAATATAATAATTAATTAATATGTACATATTGTATTCTTCATAATCTTGTACAAATACAAATTAAATTTGCCCTTAATTTTGAAGGGCAAATCCATAAGCTCAAATGATTTACTCAACAATGTTTTTTTGTTGTTGTAATAATTTTGCCTTTCAAAGTTTTCAAATGACACTTGATAAATGATAAATAGCATGACGATTTCGCCTCTGCTCCAACAGAGTGTGTTAGAGCTCAAAGACAAAACCTTTCATTGATAGAAAAGCAGGGCTTCAACTTCCTTATAAACTCCTCTGCTTGTCTCTCTCTCTCTGTCTCTCTCTATGTATCTACTTTTTCATAGTACGTCATCGTCAAATCTGACAGAAAATATTTCTAGTTTTTTTTTTACATCCGTCAAACATTTGTATGTGATTTACTTCGCTCTCTCCCACTTTAGTCAGGTAGAAGTTGCTATCCCTTCATACATAAATATGTATGACAATTTTCAGGATGTCATCAAACCAGGGAAGGAGGAGATACAACATCTGTTGTATTTACATAAGTATATATGTACATACATATGTACATTTACTAAGGTGATCAAGTGATTTGATATTTAAGCATGACTCCTAGAACAAATAAACTGAGATGAATATTTTTTTTTACATTCATGTTATTATTATTATTATTATTTTTGGTTAATCAGCATTTGCATTCATGTCATCATATTAATCATCCTCGTCTTCATCAATAACAACTTCTAATATACCTTCAAAATAAATAACAAGTAGTAATTTAACACTTGATATCATTCATGGCATGTAATATGTACATGTTATCTATATACATATACATATGTAGTTGACAAAAATACATCAGTACTTAACCATTTTCCAAAAAAAACATTGTGAATTTTTTTTATATAGAATATTTTTTTTTAAATCGAAAAAAGGAATACATAGAAGAATATGTATTAGTAAAGAAGGGTGATTTGAGTAGGAAAATTAATATAATATAAAGAGTCGATTGATTCCCTTTCTACCAAGTATAAAGGGGATTCATCCCTAAGTTGTCAGAAATAATGTGTCCTGTAAGGATAAGAGAACACCTACTCCCTGAGCTTTATTTAATCATAAATAGCCTTTTTGGAGTTAATAACACGTAGAGTCAGCTGCTTTAAATCAGAAGAGTCAACTGATGAAAAACAGCTGAAATATAGTCACGACGAGCTTCTTGGGATAAACAAAAACACTATGTGTATTCTCCCTTCAGCTGATTTTCATTTAGTTGACTCTTTTGTTTTAAAGCAGCTGACATTACGTGTTATGCACGTCGAGCTTTTTTGTCCACTCGCAACCTCGACTGACAAAAGGGAAAGGAAAAATTTGGAAAAACATATGGTAGGTACCCTTCTGTATTTTCCTTGTTGCCAACTTGTTAATATTTAGCATAATTTATTATTTAGATATACTAAATCTTTATAAATTCTACCAATCACAAATCAATCATTAATACTTGTATATCAAAAATTCAAAAAAAGGGCGCGCAATTTAATATATTTTTTATATATCAAAATCATAAATAATAATAATACCCTTTACGAGTTCATAGAACGTAGAGTCAGCTGCTTTAAATCAAAAGAGTCAAATGATGAAAATCAGCTGAAGGGAGAATACAGTGTGTTTTTGTTTATCCCAAAAAGCTCGTCGTGATGAACTCCAAAAAGGGTATTATGATTATTATTTATGATTTTGATATATACAAAATATATTAAATTGCGCGGCCTTTTTTTGAATTTTTGATTTATATGTATTAACGATTGATTTGTAGTTATGGATATTTGTATATTGGTAGCCCATGTAAGAACTAACATTATTACTTTAATGAGATAGACTTGAATTTTGGCTGTTTATTTTCAAAAAAGAAAAGCAAAAAAGCTTGTCCACTTTTGCAAACTATATAATAGGGTTCTTTGGTTGACTCTGACCGGCCCGTATAAGGTTTTTAATAAATTATAATTCATGTACATAAATATACATAACGTGTATGCAAACTAATAATAAACATCTCTTCAGAAATAAATATGATTGCAGCTTATATCAACACTTATACTTATTTATGAAGAACTGAGTCGGATCTTTTGACGCTGCCCACTAAATTTTGTTTTTGTTTTTCTTGTGTTCCCATTAAAAAAATAATTTCTCGTACCTGTTTTAGAGTATCAATCCCCCCCATGCTAAAAAGAAGAAGAAAAATCTTATAGTATACAATTATGACTTCTTTATTAAAGTTAAAAAAAGAATTTTCGATGATAGCAGCCCCCAAGGATAATTTGGAATAATTTAATAATGATAATAAAAAAAATGTTCTTTTTTTTAATAAAAGGTTAAGGTAAAAGGTATAAGAAGTTGGAGAGGCTGCTACTTACACCAGCAATCAGGGAGATCCATCTGCTACGTTGCCTTGGACTAATCAATGATTAGGAATGAAAATCATATGCAATTCGGGCGTGTGATAAAAAAGTGGAGTTGTCTCTTCAAACATGTCTTTTTGTTTTCCGAAGCTGTTATCATTTTTCCAATATTACTGAGGGGAGAACATCTACCTAATAGTAAAGATGTCGCATGAAGGAATACATGAATAAAGGTTAATAAAGCAAATAAAATGTAAACAAAAAGGGCTCAAGTCCTCGTATAATTATTATTAGTTAAAAACATATAATTTCCTGACATTAATTTGAGTTAATTTTCTTCCTCTCATCTATGTTATTATTTATTGTATATATAATGGAGAATAGCAGCTTGTAGCTCAGTAAAACGTCATGACAGCTCAAGCTGCTTCCCCCCTCGACATTCATTGAATTGTCAGGGTTGCCAGGTTGATTTTTTCTTTCTTTTTTTATAACACGCCCGAATTGCATATGATTTACATTCCTATCAATGATATAAAATCATCGTCAGGCTGCGTCTTCATTTTCTTAGACGAAAATACCTGGGACCTTGACCCGAAAAGATATCGGCGCAACGACAGGTACTTGTCTGTCAAAAACAACATTGAAGAGTCTGTCCGGACCCTGACGACGACTAAGCTTGATATCCTTATGCTTCGTTTCCTCCAATGACCACACAATGCCATTGATCTGGTTTCAGCAAGGCTACAGGCTCAACGGCTCGGACTACGTCGACAAAATCAAATCAGACTTCCTGCCCTAAGTCTCTGAAGTCGTACCGGATGGCAACTACGTTCTTCAACAGGAAGAGGCGCCGGAACACACCTCGAAGGTTGCGCAGGACCTCTTAGTTAAAAATGTCAAGTTTTGATCGAAAACGATGTGGCCACTCTACAGCCCGGATTTGAATCCGCTCGACTACATCTTTTGGCTGCATGTCGAGTCGAAGGCCTACAGAAGACGACATAAGAATATTGTAGTGCTTAAATTTTCCGTGAGTCGGCACTGGAACTTCATGTCCAACAAGTTGGTTAGAGACATCTGCCGCGCCTTCCAGCCTCGCCTGGAGGTTATCTTTGAAGCAAAGGGCGGTTATATTGAATAAGACTTGTACATACATGTCAAATGTTTCCAATATATCTAACTTTTTGTAAATCAGCCAATAAATTTTGAAATGACGGTTATTTTTCTAAAATGTAACTGATGTGTTCAGATTTCAGGCTACTATCTGGTATTTCTAAATTGACTCATTAACGAATATTTAAAATGTAAATTGAAGAGTCCTGAAGGAACAAATTTCTCAAAATTGATTAACTATTCACTTTAGTTGGTCCATTTAATTCATTTGATGTCGAAAATAGGTACATGCAGTTATGTAATTTTATATGAGGTTCTAAATAGTTTATTACCGATTAAGTATCAATGGTGTACTCAATCAATGTAGAATCTTCTCATATTATCAAGTTAATAAATAATCACAACAATTTGTATTGTATCCATTACCAGATCTGTCAAAGTTGTTAGTGATGATGTGAAAAATATTTATAGGAAACATTTATGAGGAAAACCCAACTGAATGTAAAAAAAGAACGTTAAAAGTAGCAATATTATTTTTAATTAAGTATTAAGATTTTAAAATTCATACTCAGAAATAGCTAAAGGAGGAAAAGTAGCCAGGGATTAAATGAATTGCAGCAAAATTCTTCAAAATATTTTGTAAGGAAACAGCAGAGAGAACATGAAGGATATGTCGTAGGTGCTAAGAAATGGAATCACAGCCGGTTAGCAACGTATATCATCCGAAAAGTTTAAGACCATCAACACTTTAAAAAAATAATTTTATACGATCATCTTAACGTGAACAATTAACCAAAAAAATATGCCTTTTTCAACCACAAATATTCCTGACGTACATGATATATCGTTGAATACATCTAGAATCATAAAGAACTTTTATAGAGAAAGACATAGGGGCAATAATTGCTTTGGATTCATCAAAATAAATTGCCAAAGAGTTTATTTCCAATGCAATATTATTTATATGCTGAAGGCTATTAACGATAAAAAAGGTTCACGTCAAGGTGATCCAATATCATTTTATCCATTTAATCAAGTACTTGTCCCTCTAATAGATATAATAAATCGTTGTGATTTTCGTTGTGTCAATTTTATACTGACAATAATTACATTTTTAAAGGGATAAGGAAGAACATAAAAAAAAGGAGATAGGTTTTGTCTAAGGATGTGGAATTTCTTTAACATACTATTTGGCTATAACATATATTTAATGGCATACGGAATCAGGCCATTTGACCATGGTCACTTCCCAGAAATTAACTTAATAAAACTTTTAAAAACACTATTAAAATTGATGATAGGAAATGGTACTCAACGCTGTTCTATTCGAGGAAATGTTAACACCTCAATTCATGTCAATGCTACTATTGATTTTTTTTTTTAAACTTTCTTGTTATTGTTTGTTTGTTTATTTATAATTAGTTTTTACTTTTTGTTTATATCATTTAGTCATGTTTTTGCATCGCAGCCATGACATTGGGATGGAATAATAACATTGATAAATATATCAAAAGGCTTTACACTGATACATACCAAAGTTATCTAAATGAAAGAGCAGCATTTTTTAAGGTCCTTTAATATCTATGATAATAGTCATTTATAAATATTATTTTAATAATATTAGATAACATCTTTATACTTGGGAAATAAAAATTTATATATATATATATAAATTCCAACTTTAATTGATATAAAACAGGGTATTGAGTCTAATTTAATAAATTCAAGTAATCATACTTTGATTATACAAAAAAGTATTAATTAAGATATTCTAAGTTACGGTAAAATATGTGTTAAATATCCTAACCATTTGTTATCAATAGTTGAATAATGCGTTAGGACTCTTAAAACATAAAATTTTAAAGGAAATTGGCAGGTAAATAAATGTTTTAAGAGCGGTATACGCGGTACATTTCCTCCCTTCTAGTATTTTTATTTCCACTTTTAGAGATGAGATAATTATTTTTACGGAAAGTCTATAAATCATTTTTTATAGACTTTACTTTTTTACACTTTTGTGTGTAATAAAATAATTTGAGTTTTTTTTTGATTTCTTATAAAAAACATACTACTTCTTTGACAACATTTTTCAATTTTCCCTCGGAGAAAGTCACAAAATTTACTGTCAATTTTTTAATTTTTAATATTTTTCAATAAAATTTTAATATTTAAATAGCTGAGATGTATATCTATCATATTGTTCTTAATAAAATAAATTGTAAATTCCTTATTTAATACCTTAATTAATCCTTGAACTTTTTCTTGAACTTTAGCAAAAAAAAATAACATGAATCAAGATAAAACCCTAATTTTCTACAAAACTGTTCATTAAAAAAAGTTGCCCATCTGGAAACGTAAAATATAGATTATAGGGAGTATGAAAATGGTTTCAGAAGTTTTGGAACCTCAAATCAAACCCTTATCCCAGCTTTTACCACCGTGATACTTTTACATACCATAATTCGAGGATTGGAGGCTTATTAAATGAATATCATGTCTCAATTTTTTCATAATATATAAATTAAGAAAAGGAAATAGGGAGTATCTTGACCGCAATGTTGATTTTGCATGTAGGCACTGCCTAGAGCTCTTATATTTTTTGAGTTAATAAAATATTTGGTACAAGTTCCAAATTAATTTTTTTCCTCAAATAAAGTCCTTCTGCATGTATTTTCGTTCAACAGTCGAGACTACCTCACTCCAAATCTGTCCTTAGGCATTTTTTTAAATACATTTTAACAAAAATTTAGTCCTAATCTCCCTCCCCTAAAAAAAGGACTCACTCTGTCCTTCAAATTGAGTTTATATATTGTAAGGAAAATGTTATTTCTTTGTCCTTTTACCTTAAAAATATTATGTTAAAGTATCAAAATATGAATAATTTCAGGAATTAAGCTCTAATTTTGATAAAACTTTTTTCAAAACACAATCTAATTACAGGTTCCTCTAGGTATTTGTATAATTATTCTCTATCAGTAATTAGTGTGTGATAATATATATACATAGGTATTTAAAAAACGTGAGGAACTGTTCACGGAAAACGTATTGTTTTTGTAGATACAAGTTAGAACTTGATTCAAGTTACATCTTGATCAGCACAGCAGGGATAATTTAGAAAATAAAATGAAGAATATTAAAACAATAAATTATACATATATGTTACGAGTATTTGACTCGCTATTTAATGCTATTTTTGAAATGTTAAATAGTGTATGTAATGAGGTAAAATGTGGTATTTTTGACTTTTCAGATGAAAATTAGAAGCTTTCATGAACTTGCGAGAGTCGTCCACGGAAGCATTATTACTTCAATATCTATGTATATTTTAGAAAAAAAACAAGATCTACATATAATTATTGTAAAATATAAGCTTTTAGGGTCACTAGTGAAACTTTGATAAATATCATTTGCGTTTGTTGAACAATTATTAAAAACATCAATCACGTGGATTAATCGAACTAACTAATCAGATTCATGAATTGACCTTCGATTGCAATTCATTTTCTAATTTACGTCATACGTAAATAATAAAATTTAAATTTGGACAACAATTATAATGGTATGTAAATACAATAGAACCACCTCGTAGCTCAACCAACCGCCTTAGAACTCAACATATTCAGAGTTAGATGATAAATGTGGAAGAAAAAAAAGTTGCCTTTGAGCTCCAACAAAACTTGAGGATCATACGTGTCTTTTGTAAAAAAAAGAAAGAAAAAAGTATAGTTTGTGCTATGACCTCATGCCGCTAGTTAGCGTTGTAGATTTAGAGCTCCACTGTATCACTTGAGCACACTCTCTCCAGAACAAAATAGCTCTGGGATTCTACTGTAGAATATGTAGTATTAATAACCTCAATTATGATCGATAAGAAAATAAGTTAAACGTTGATCTATTTTCTCTGGACACATTGACTGCAAGCAAAATTAATAAAAAAGCATCATAATTATCTCATAAGTATGTATATGTTACACTTTTCCTCATTAACATCATTTATAAAATTTAGAAATGTCGTATTTGGGGGGGGGGGGGGGGGAAGAAGATGTCTAATTAATATTGTAGTAAAAAAAATTGCAAAAATTGGAAAATATTTTCACGTAAAAATGCTATTTTACTTGTCTGCATCAAATAAATATGTATGGTAAATCTATTTATTATTCAAACACAATCATAGCCACAATTAATTAAAACAACTAGTAGCTTATATAAGGCAAACAAATGGTACTTCCTACAAAGTATATGTGCACTTTTAAACTTTATTATTACAAAAAAATCCCAACTTAGTAGATAAAACACATTCAAAACCCGTGTTCAAAGTGTAAATTTGAAGCAAATGGAGTAAATGCTTTTGATTTATATACAATTTGTAGTCATCAAATAAAGTTTTAAATAAAGATTATATTATAAACATCCTACATGAATGAATGTCGCAGGTAGACGTAAATTTTACAAAAGTACTATGAATGTATCAAATAATCACATTGCCAAGAGCTAATTATCCACATTTAAGAAATATTACCATTTAAATCTGAAAATTGCTAAATTTTGATCTTCAAATCATCACTTGGATCTGTGAAATCCTGAATTTTAATGTAATTAGCTGCATTTGTTTAGAATATTTACACAAAATTGTGTGAAAGAATCTTTACAAACTTGCATTGGATAATTTTTGCAATTACATGGATTATTACAGGAACTTCTTATGATTGTGGAACCTGAGCTAGCAATGGTGGTCTATGAAGGATTGTATGGTATATATTCATATATTTTGAATTTTGATTCCGAAATCACCAATTACATTGGATATTTTATTAGACTCTGTAGGGGAGTTATTAGTTGCATTGGATAATTTCGTAATTTTTAGTATTGTAATCCACACTTGCATTGAATATGTAGTCTCGGAATTTGATGCTACTATGTAGAGTTTACCCTGGTATCTACAAATAAAAACGTTGATATGCCCTTCCATGTTTACGTTTACAAATTTGGACTCTTAGATATTCATTGCATCTGGAATACTCGTGTATGTTATATGAACATCTTGAAAATACTCATATCTTCTTATGCATTCATGTGTGTACCTACATATAAATGTAGGTACATTATTCTGAGCATTTTTCATCAATGACAAAAAATGAGGACTTTTTACACTTTTGCTCTTGGCTAAGGATATTTTGTTAAGTCTTACAAACATACATACATGGTACATAGTTTTCCTCCTATTGTACCCTGCTAAAGGAGGATTAAAGGAGGGAGTTTAAGAGGTATTCTAAGCTTCGTATGAAACATTTTGACTATGAAAATAGATTATCTATATGTACATAGAGTATTGATTGGCATTTAAATATCATTTATAAATAAATATAACACATAATATTATATACGTAGAGAGTTATTTATACAAATCAATCAGAAATGTGATTTGATACTTACATTTGTGTATATGTACATTTATATATATTAATTCATTTCGTCATCTTTTTTTGACAAATGAGTCGGATACGATTAGTAAGAGATACAGAAGAACTCATTCATGAATTGACATTCTTTGTAATAGTAATGGAGGGCTCTATGTGAATCTCAGAGGAAATTTAAACTACTAACAAATAATTGCATCAAATGTCTCATATAAAATCTAAGTCACAATTGAATAAACTTCAAGTCACGAGGATATCTTTTTGTATATCGCAACCTTTCCTACGAAAAGAATTTACCACTTGTAAGTCACACGTAGATCTTTTAATTCCCAATTTAAAAAATCTTTAAATAACGAAAAACAGTTCACACATCATTCCCTGGTGATGCTTGGTTAGAAGAATGAAGCCGGTGCTTTGATGAAAGCCATGTTGTGAAACTGCTGATGGTATTTCCTCTCATAGCATTGTATTGTACATCTACAAGCCTTGTTTGCTAAATTCAATGTAGTTAATTATATGAGGATTTTTGCAAGAAACCATTAAAATTTAAAACTATTTTGTGTGAAGTTAAAGACACACTATGGGGGTTGAGTCAAACACACTGAGATCAAATGACTGTCTAAAGAACATATGCTTGAGCATTTAATGAACCAACTGGAGCCCCTCAAATTATTCATCGTTAGCCAAGAGGAGACATCCCGATTTTTATTTTTGAGTGATAAATAGTGGATATTGTTTGTTGCATTCCTTTGTATCATTACCCTGTTCTTGAACTATTACACATTGTGTGTATATGTGTGTAGAACAACATGTTCAACCTCACACCCTTTTTTCCTTGAATACAAACGATTACAAATCCGAGTGACAATTTACGATTATAACGAGTTCGGTTGTAATGAATTACACTCGTGAACAAAACTTTTTTTGTTGAGCATGGCTTCTACCTAATTTTTGGGGGCACTGAATTCAAATTTGCCTCATACTTATTTTTCTTTTCCTCTCCTATGCATAGCTTTTGTCTACCCCACATCAGCCTGGTGAACTTGACAAATTATATTCTGTCTATATATTACTATTATCTTGGTTCACATAAATGTACTTTTACATTTCTCTCTATTTTCCTTTCTTGCCCTTCCTCTTACCTTCCTTTTTTCCCCCACTCAGCTTATAATATTGGTTGTCCGATGTATCAACACCACCACTGTAGAAAGTTGACAAAAAAAAAGACTATTTTAAATCAATGTTTAATTAATGAGATTGCAAAATCCATTTATATATATTTAAAAACAAAGCAAAACTGATACTTCCTCTTTGAAAAAAAAAACATTTTGCTCGGAGCTCCACTTAAAATACTCTTTGCCCTACAGTTTGAAAACCACTGGTTTAGATACATACTATTTGATACACTTGGCCCTATAATCAAGTATTTATAATAATGGTAGTTTAAATACAAAAAAAGCACTAAAATAAAAAACTTTTGGTATTTCATTTAACAAAAAAAAACCCCAGACTCAACGAATCCAAACAAAACGGAGTATTACAATTTTATTCATTTTCCATATCTCTTACTGAATTTATGGAATAATAATAAAATTTTTAAATATACATAAGGTACGAACCACGATTGGGGATCGATATTTCAGTTTGGATCACCTGTTTACTTGAATAAATTTAGAATACGAGGCCATTTATTAATGAAGTCGTTTGGGATAGTTAATTATACTGATCTACAAACTCCGATAGATTTCACATAGATATTACTTGTATTATGTATATATGTTAGACCTACTAATGAATTGTAGAAATATCATTCCAAAAAGTATTTCCCCCTTCAATAAATAGTATAGTTTGTGAATTGATGCATTCAAAAAAATTAATTTCTCTAGGAATTAAATATAGCATAAATATGGATTGAACTAAATAATTAAACTTTCAATAATATTTTTTTGTAGGAAGATACGGATTCTGATATACGTATAAAAGATCTACTTGACGTTACAAAATGTAACTTTTTCTGTGTAGAACTACATTTCACTTAATACAAATGTAGGGTCACACCTGTGACTTGAAATTAATAGTGACACAGTGGTAAATATCCATTTATTTCTAAATGTGCTTTATTCTAATTGGCAGTTCCAGGTACAATATTTTATATATCTAATGCATATATCAATAAATTCAGTTTTTTATTTATGGCCTATTTAGCTATAAGAGGAAAACCAAAGATAAATATGTTGAAAATGGATCAATTAGCTTTTTAATTAGATCATGTGGGGGGTTGTATTCGATTTGCTACTCAAAGCTATGTTCCAGCCGAAGCTAATATCCAATAGGGAATGAATAAATTTAAGAGAAACTTACATCGTAGCCTCAAGATGACGCAGAGATGCAAAAATGTTAGTATACAAAGAATCAAGTAATGAACGCTCACAACCTATTTAATATGTCGAACTACTAATTAATTATGGAAGCTCCTTTGTGACTCCTCTAGTCGTTTCTTTTTCCAATTAATTGTTACATCCCCTCAGAAATAAAGTTAATAAAATGCTTCTTATGCCCTAACAATTACGTACCTACAAGGTCTGTATTTCTTTTAGAGAATCCTTTGTTCAAATAATATTTCAGATACGTGAAGAGCTCGTTAATCGAATAAATACCTGATGACCCCTATCACAACAACAATTATAGGATAAACAACGGGTTTGTGCCTTTCCTTACCTATTTATGTACATATGAGTGACGTGAAAACAAAGTCCAATATTGCAATAGTTTCAATGCCTTTCTGATAGATACGGTCAATCATGATGTAGTAATGGGTTAAACTAGAGCTAAATATCTACTCTACCTACTTAAATTTCAAATTATTTCTCTAAATATCTTTACTACTAAAAGTAGAATTGTCCGGCTGTCAGAGATACATAAATACTTATTTTGGCAAAGTTATGATGTAAGTTAATTTGAGGTCTTTTTTTGTGTGTCTATTTTTGGAAGAAGGGTGAAGATATTCAATACAAATTGTTATGTAACATATATTTTACAATGCCTTACACAAAACTACTTTTTTTTTTGCACATCAATGCATTTATTCCAAAAAAACAAACAAGCAAAAAAACGGGCACAAAATTAACTGGTGGTGAGCAAATCATTCTCTCTCAACTTAACAATAACCTACATGAGTTATACTAATCATTATCGTTCCAAACACTTTGAAGGAGATGAAGAAAGTTATCAGCTGACAATAAAATTCATAGAAGCTGTTGATGTTTGAAAGATACCATTGTGCATAGAGGCATTGTTTTCACATTATTTTTATTGATTATTCAGCAATATCCCGTTCTTTCCGGATTCGAATAGTACGGATTTTTGCTATACATATAGTTAGCTATTTTCATTTCAAAACCCTTTCAATATGCGTATAAATTTTGCCATTTACAATCAAAAAGAATAAAATAATATTTGATAGCACTGACAGTTTCAAACCCTCAGAAAGAGTCCAGTAAATTCAGAATGTTTAAAACATTGCTTACCATATGTACATTTACAATCCATGAAGCCTTGAACTCTTAATTTACCCTGTGTTAAATAAGAAAGTTCTAAATTCCATCAAATTTGTCTGTTTATTGAGCAAAACAAATGCAATAAAATAGCATTTAGAAGTAACGGCTCTGTTAATTCCACGAGTAACTAATTACTTTTGCACTCAAGCAACTCTTTAGCTATGTAAATGGTAGCGGTAAATAATTACTTTTCCATGTAATGTCTACATCTAAAATCTAATTTAAAATTAAAAAAAATAAAATATGTGCAAAGATTTTTTAAAGTAGAGCAATTCATAGATTGAACTACAAACTACAAAAAAATTATATATGTACAAATTTGTATGATTTATAAGAAAGTTCAAATCTCGGACCCATAAATTTAATCCATCTCATTTATCCACTTAAATTCTAATTAATATTAATCATTTTTCATTGCTGAAACCTTTATTATATACA
Source organism: Lepeophtheirus nordmannii (assembly GCA_963680855.1). Taxonomy (NCBI): domain Eukaryota; kingdom Metazoa; phylum Arthropoda; class Copepoda; order Siphonostomatoida; family Caligidae; genus Lepeophtheirus; species Lepeophtheirus nordmannii. Next base: position 17,823,830 of record OY804521.1, read on the forward strand.
AAAGGATCTCCTAAATGAATATGCATATACTCATGTCATATGTATATGAAAATAAACAAGTTTAAGTGCCTTCAAGGTACCTATTTACCTATTTAGATGCACATTTATATCCTACGTAGAAACAAAGAACATAATTGAGTACAAAGTATCATCTGTTTAAATTAATAGAAAATGGCCGTGTGAAAATAGAGGTCAAAAAATGCATTAAATTAACCTCAAGGAAACATGAAGTAAAATGAACTGTCTTCATCATATTTTTTTATTTAAAAATAAAAAAAAAATTGATAACTAAAATATAGTCTGTAAATGTGTTACTAATTAAATTTACTCTATGACGGGTTCCCATCTACATAAGTACCATAAAGAGAGTTCCTCAACCATTCATCAATAAGTCAATATTGAAAAATTTATCCTACTAGAAATGATATTTAATTTTATTTTTCAAATTCCCTATATGTGTTTTTAAGAGAGATGTTATTGATCAATGGAACAGGAGGAACAGTGTGAAGATTACACCCAATAATATATACAAATTTATGGAAAAGATATAAATGATATAATAAGAAAATTGATCTTTGGTCGTTTAAAGTCAAAGTTTGTATCAATAAATAGATAATAATAATCAGTGGAGAAAATTGCCTTGGATTGTAAGGGCGTCCCACTCAAATGTTTGTGTCTAGTCCGGTCACGTAATAAACAACCAGCCATTAAATCAATTAACATTCGTTATTAAATTAATTGTTGAGTATTGCTTACTAGCAATTTAAAAGGCACCTCAGGGAGAAAACCCCTTGATTATATTAGGTTAAATAAATAGTAAATCCATCGAAATTTGCTGTGTTAAGAAAGAAGCAAATTTGAAAGTCCCTTGTGTTTTACTGTTTACAATTTTTATTACTTAAAGTACATATTGTTTGCTTACAGCAAGTGATCAGCTGAAGAAACAAGGCTAGCTGAGAAAGGAGAACATGATTTTAGTATTAAAATACTTTTTTATGGGAAAAAGTGATAAAATAAGATTTATGATTAGAATTAATAGTAATTATGTTCAAGATCCGAATTAATGAATGTACTTCTGAAACTTTTTCATCTCATCTTCATTTCAGAAGGATATTTTTTTTAAATGGACTCTTTGAAGTCAACACTCTCTTGTTGCGAAAAAAAATGTGGCTTTTAGTAGATATTAACATTATTAATATCGTAGAAATGAAACATCATCTTTGCTCTAATTTGACCCATGAATGCCATAGGATGAGCCTCCGTCCCATTTTTTCCAAAGTCTGTATCCTAAAGTAGTTAATTATAGGTATATATATTAGTTTGAAGAGTGCAAAAAGACATAATTATTCGATGGACGACACTGTCTGGCGCATTCATCTTTTTGGTATTTTGACAAGTTCCAATCAACTAATTTTGAAAATACTAATGTACCCTATTTAGGCTTAATCTCTCACCCCCTTCATGATCCGCATTTGAGTGCATCCAATTGCCTTTAAATTAATGCAAACTCAATAGAAATGACAAAATATCAGTTCACTCAGCAAGGAAGTAAGGATTTAGTTTCTTCCTCATTCATGTAGGTAATTATTTCAATATGTACATACATATTGGGTCATGCTCTCATGCAAAGAATTGCATAAATGAGTCATGAAGTTTTGAGCAATAATTAGTTGTACTATATACATGATATGATGTTGGTGCAATTTTCCTTACGAAGAGTGGATACTATTACATTAAGTGGTATTATTATTATCAATGTACCTACACTTTTCTTTATCTCTTTCAAGGTCATTTATCTTGATCATGGAGTATATTTGTGGACTATCTAGCTTTAGGCAAGGTTTTAAATTCGAACTTCAGTACCTACATACCTGTAAGACTGCGTAACAAAATTTCCTAGTATTTGTATATACGTTTTAAAAACCTTGAAGATACAATAAAATTACTACATACTTAGATATATACTAAAAAAAAAAATACATCAAAGTCTTTGTGTCCAAATATCGTTTTAAAAAAGGTGGGTGGGGAGAAGACCGTTTGATAAGAATCAATATTTTAGTTACTTTCAAAAAAATAATTTTAAGAGGGTCTCATAAACATTCCAAAAATGACATTTATTTTAAATTGTCCCCCCCCCCCTTTGTCCTACTAATTTGGTGGACTACATATACAGATAATACTCCTGTTATATTAACAAATTTAGTATATAGTTTTAAAACATTTATCACAGAAAAACCTAAAAAAATGCATTGTCTCAATACAATTTAATCAGTCCTTATATACCATTGATACTAGGGCCTATATTCATGTCCCCACAAATGAGATATATTTTTTTGACGTGTAAAATATTAGCAAACAAATAAGAATTGTACACACATACAGGGTGATTATAAAAATTATAAACGCAACAGTGTGTTTATCATATCTATATACAATGATAAAAGTTAAAAAACCCAGAAAGTTCCTAAATGTGTTCGAGGAAACGTCTGAGAGGCTTGAAAAAAATGAAAACGACGAAAAAGAGTACATTTATTAATATATTGTTTTCTGAGCTTTTAAATGGTGTATTTTTATTTTTACATTCTAAAAAAAAAATGGGTTTCAAGAACATTTTTCGTTTTGTTAGTCATTTTTGTATTTTATAATTTTTAACATGACGGTGGGACCATTAAAGAGTAGCAGGAGTGCCAGACAGCAATCTGGGCCAAGGAATGACTTGAATGATCTCGGCATCTGGCTCATAACAAAACAGTTTAGTCTCAATAAGAAGTCTGTAGACAACTTCCTTCACAAGATCTGGAAAACTGAGGACCACTGTGACATCAAAAAACTCGAAGGACCTCTCGAGTTACAACCCCAATAGATCCATGACCGAGGTAGCCGAAAGTCATTTGAAATCTTCACCGCACATTTTGCACACTCTGTAGCTGTTGTTATGATCATGTGGGACTTACATGAGCAATGTTCTATTGGCTAAATTAATTACTTTTTGCCATTTACCAAGGCAGCAACAACTTCAAATTTCAGTACCCCCACTTGCTGTCTTAAAAGTAGTAAGACACCAATTATAGTGTGATTGAGTGGAAAATGAACAAATTATATCAAATATAGGATGCAGTCCCATAAAATCAGATCTGCTGCTTATGTCGGACAATAGAAATAATAATAAAAACAGATTGGAACACCTTTACAATATTTTTGTTGTCTGATGTTCCTCCTCTCAGTATGATGGTGGGTCAAAAGCTATTCAACAAATTAGCAAAATGCGTCTGTTAACTTGAAGATTTTCCCTTGTCCATGAGACTTTACTTTTCTCCTCGCAAGATGTCACTTTTGAAGTAAATTGAGATTTTAACAACTGAAAGAAACTTTTTCTTTTGGCAAAAAAGTGGTTAAATTTGCAAATTTTCCCATTTATTTTCATAGCTCAAGTAATTAATATAGCCACAAATTTCTTGGTCACTTTTCTTTTACTATTTAGCACACCCCTCTGTTTTGCTCACACAGCTATGGAAGGCCTAGAAATAAATGGAGGTAGCACACATTATTTTATTGTTTCCCTATCACTATTTCTCCTGAAACAAAGGATTTATGACTTTGGAGCAAAATATCGCAACAATTAATGCACTAACTGTTGCAAAAAAGAAATAAAAGGAAAAATTGATTCAATTGCTTATATAAACTTTTACTTTCGTAAGTGAAATATTTGATCATTGGATCGATTTTTCTCCTTTTTTTTTTTTTTTAGTTCACTCTCATATTCAAAACCATGTATATATAACAAACAAAAAATTCAACTCTTAGACAAATGAATTTGTACAAAAAAGAATCATTCGATCGCCCTTTCGCCACTTTGTTTCATAGATTTGTATAGGAGTTATTCTCCTATAAATGAGTAACACTCTTAGTCACAAAACCATTATAATTTGAAAAGGAAAATGATTAAAATTTGAGAGTCCTTTTTTAGAATAAGTCCATCAAATTGCATCGTGCAATTTGAGTTATTTAAAAATCCGATTGTAAGAAGTGAACTCCAATTACATGTATATATCTGACTAAGCTGTATCATAGTTGTAGACATCCCTACTTGACAAATCTAAACTATTTGAAAAGTACAAAGGCTGGAGAGAGACGAAGAAAAACAACTTCTTCGTTTATGTACACCTTGAGTCTTTTTGTTATAAGAAGACTCGTTGAAGAAATGCAATGAATGCGGCCATCATAGAAATACCCTGACTCCGTGTGAAGATATGTATTTCCCATCTTTAACCATCCAAAATGTTCGTTCGAGTCTCATCCCTAATTAAAGCTTCCTTCTAATATGTAGTCCCTAATGAACTGTGTAATTACATATGTAGAGTCATTATGACTAAGACCTTAGGAACCATCATCCATTTATATGATTATCTACGTACATACAATCAGTAACGAATACGAGAGAAAAAAGATTTATCTATGAGAAACGTACAGGAATAGTTGGAAATCATAATAAATTTTCTTGTATTTTATTTGACTTACATGCTCTTTAGGGATATGTACACGTATGTATGTATGGATTATGCTTGAACATTGAATTTATGAGATTATCTTTTTCATTTCCTTGAATTTAGAGAGAGAGAGAGAGAGTTACAAAATATACTATGTATGGAGACACTTACAAAGCCATCTTATAGGTAATAATAGTGTCCTAGTAGGAAAGAGCATTAATTGCCTCATCATGGCTCTCTAGGGGAATTTGTTTGCCCTGGATTATTATCTATTTCTTTTTTTGCACTGACAAACATATGCACAAATGACTATATATACCTAAGTACAACCCTTCATTTGGGTCATTTAGGAGGAAGGAATGAGAATTTGCACTACATATGGTGTTTTCATAATTCTGTAAATTATGTTGGAAATATGGAGTCAGTCACGAAAACTTTAAAGCAAATTAAAGCATCATCAACAGACTTATGACACTTTTAACTATATCATTATTTACTTCATACCCATATAGCAAGATATCTATATATCTATATATATATATATATATATATAGATAGATAAAGGGCCTTTAATTCAAGGCTTTAGTAGATACAGAGTATTGTTTTCCTTGTGTTGTTTTTTTTTTTTCGGAAATGTGGCTATCAAAGGAAATTTGATCTCTTAATGTGAATTGCAGTAAATAAATTACCTAGATATGAATATAGATAGATATATTTAAATTTGATATCATTACACATATACTAGCATCTACGACTACCTACCTGGATATAACATATGCATAAATATGTGGATAGAACACACGTTTTCTTATTTCTTAAGAACTGGCCCGATGTTTTGATTTATAGTCTCATATTCATGCCTTGATTGAATGTCAACTTGATGAAGAGTCTGTTCAATCAATGTACACAGTCGTACAAATCTGAGGACTTAACTCTTCGTTTTATAGTAATTCTAATGATCACAAACGTCTTCTCAGACTATTATCAATAATTTGTGTTATTATGGATGTGAGGAACTCTCTACATCATGTTATAGGAATCCTCATAGTATCTCCCACCCCAAAAGGAGACATAATAAAGACCCTAAATTATAGGGTAATTGGCCAATTATTTCATTTTTATGAACGGTTCTTTATGTAATACTAGGAAATTGTTCACCACATAACATTGAAGCTAATTCAAATAAAGCAAAGCAACGATCAGAACAAAGGTAACAATCAGTGGCAGAGAAATCAAACAGCTGGAAATTTTTATTTATTGTGATGTATTATTGGACTGTTTTGTCAACTGTCAATTAAGTCAAAGTTGTTCTTTTAAAAAAATCAATTTTCGTTGTTTAGATTCAGAATATATCACCTTATAGCTCTGTTGACTAAATATTTTAAATTAACTCGTTTTTGCATCATTATACTGCTCTCGAAATTGCTATGATTTTCTACTCAAAAGGTAGTTGCTGTAAGTCACTCATGAACCCTGTATTTGTAGTGCAGCAAACCCTGCCAAAAAGAGTTTTTACCATGTATGTAATTAACATTAAAATCAGACTTTTAACATTTAATTCTACAAAAATAGCTCAAAAATACACTGAATCAGCTATTATTTATCAGTAAGCCGTAATTATAATTTAAAAAAAAATATATTTATAAGCCACAAAAGAACACTTTCAAGAGTAGAGTCTGTTCGGAAATAAAATAAAATTCCTTTTCTTGGACATTTAGAGCTTTCCAACCATTTGGAAATATCAACAAGATTTTTTTTAGAAAAACCTGGTTCACAAAACTTGAAACGAGCTTTCGGTCACATACCACACAATGCAGCCTGTGAGTATTACCGTATTAATCATGTTTGACTCTATATATGCATCTGAAAAACATATAGACCAATCTACACTCACGTTTAAGCCTCAATGCCTGCATGAAGCTTAACCTCACCACGTATGAACCAGACTACAAGACCAGAAGTCGCATTAATGGCATTAAGTATTTAATTTATTATTGGTTAGCTAGAGTATAACAATCATTATTAAGAAGAAGAAATATGAATGTATTATAAATAGTATAGAAATTAAAGTATTTAGTGACGTATTTTACTTTAAAAATGTTGGTCTTAATTCCTAAAATTAATAAAATGTATAAATATTATTTACCTACATACGACTCACGAGTACAATTTTGTAAGAAATAAATTGACTTATTTAAAGTGAAGCAATAACTTACGTAAATGTTAGGTTTTGAAAGTTAGAGTTCATATTAAAAAAATGACTATTTTAATCTAACCGTTTATTTCAAACCCGAAAACTATAAATTCAAGGATTGCACAAATACATATTACTTCCAAATAGTTAGTTTTTGCCAACGTGGAAGGACTATTTAGCTTTTAGTAACTATACAGGTGGGACCAGCAGTTGGGTTTTAATTAATTATTATTATAGTTTTAGCATGGATCAAATGCAAGTTTATTTATATCTCTCAAATGCAATTGAGAAACACAATGTCACTCACAACATTTATTAAATAGCATTGTTTTTTGTTGTAATCAATTGTACAATTTACGTATTTTTTCATTTGAGGTCAAAACTTTTAACTCGAAATCAATCTGTCCCATTATCACCAGTTGTGTTACGAATATAATTTATTCAGTTGTTATTTTTAAAAAGGATACAAAAAATAATGGAACATGAATTAAATGGAATACATCATGTCTCTCAAAAATATTAATAGTAACGAACACGAGATGAAAACTTTATTGAAATCAAATGAGAAGATGACATAAAGAGAGGTAATTTGAATTAAGTTGCAGGTTATTCTAATTAAATCATGGAGTTAAGAAATACTTTGAGTTAAATATTTGCTTAGTGTTTCATAAATTATGTATTTGGGAATACAAATTAGTTTTGTTTTGTGACTTTTTTCTTCTGAATAATACCCTTAGATTTGGATCATGAGGTAACAGCTTGTTGTTTAACTCCCAATGATTCTACAAGCTCCTCCAATTCTTTGTCTTTGACTTTTTTTGGCTGTCAAGAGAGAAACTTGTCTTCAACACTGAAATCACCATTCTTCAAACGTCAAAATAATACGTATTTCAGTTGAAGCATTGTAACTACAAACTTCTACAAGCATTCGTTGCGATTCAGCTGCACTTTTCTTTCAGCTAAAGCGAAAACATAAAACAAATTCTGCTTGGATACCACAAAATTAAGTTGCTTCAATTTGTTCTGCAGCATCTTGCAGTGCTTCAGCCGTTTCTCCTTGACCTTGGCCGTCAACAAATGGCCCTTGCGCATCTTGTAAGATTTGTACCGCAAGTTTTTATTCACACAGTCCTGGATAACCTTGTTCGATACCCCCATTTCGCGTGCAATGGTCCTTACGGACTTGCCTGGATCAGTGTTGATCTTTTTGTTAGCCCTGGCAATAAAATGGGGGGTCCTGAAGCGATCCTTACGCATTTTTTGTACTGACCTTGATCCAATCGCTTCATACTCTCCTCCAGACTCCTTCAACTATTTCCTGACCTTTCAGACAAAGCTCCTGTCCAACTTTAGGAAGTCGGCAATTTCTTGGTTGTCTCTTCCGGCGCGAATCGAAACAAGTACATTATTTCTTTTCCAATGTTTTGGCACTTTAAAATCTTTGATTTCAGCCATTTTTTTTTAATATGAAGCCAAAAATATTCAGCTGTTGAGAAAATTAAAAAATTTAAAGCCTAACTACAATAACCGCGCATCAGCGCGCGCCTGAAGTTTGTTGCCAAAGAGCACACTCACCCTGTATACTTCTCATTCTAAGAAGTATCTTTCGGAAAACAATATTCCCTTTAGTGTTTCTCATATTCAATATATTCATCACTACAGTACACTTATGTGATTTCATGCCCTTTCTAAATCCAGATTTCAAATCCTACATTAACCAATGATATTGTAAGCCAAGAGTTTAGAGCTATATTAGCATTCATGTTACTTTTATTAACGGATGTTTTTTGGGCTATGAAGGAGATTGAGGAGAGTGAAAAGGAGACCAGAGCCAATTTAACGTTTGACTCATCACCAAAGCGTTAATTACACTGGTCAAGAGTAAAAAGTCCTAAGGGATATAAGTATGTATAATAAAAGCTATTCAGTTTTGCACACTGATTTCAAATCTGTAAAAAAAATTTTCGAGAGACCGAAATTATTGGAGAAATTAATCCCTACTATTTGAGCTAATTTGGCCCATTTTACAACTTTAATTTCAATTTAAGCCTAGAAGGATACAAATGTTGAGCACAAAAAAATTATGATTGCCTGGCGTTTTTTATTCAGATTTCATTTCCAGTCTCTAGCGTGAGTCTTAGATATCTATCGAATTTTTGCTCAAAATTGAATGAAAATTTACACACTTAGATGGAATATTTCTTAAAAGCTACTTACTCTTATCAGGCACTTGACATTTCGTTTGAAAGCTGTGGGTTTCATCTCTTTAGTGCATTCCTTATTAATACATTTCATGTAGTATTCAAGGAGTTATTTAAATACAAATGATTTGGCCGACTTTTGAGCCTACTCCTATTCCCTACGCCCCCACTAGTCCCTTTAGGTCAAAACAAAGGCTGAAATTGGGAATTGCATTACATACACTAGCAAATAATCATTTTTAATGGACTAAATGAGTATCTTTTTTGGCTTAAATGGAAGTTGAAGTTGGAAAATGGGCCAAAAAAGCTACAAAAATAGGGTTCGATTTCTCGAAAACCGTCAGACTCTTATTGATATTGATATGAAATCAGCGTGTAAAACTGACTAACTTTTATTATACTTATACTCCTTAGTATTTTTGAAAGTTCAAATTTGTTGACTTGTGCTATTATTGTATCTTTATTTTTATTTATCAAATTATGTACATACTTTAGTGAAATATAAATATAGCAACTTTTTCAACCAGTGTTTCATGCATTTTGATATCTCATAACTGTCAGGATCTACAATTCCGAGTGATCATAAAAAAGCTATTTAGATATCCATATATAGTGTTCATCAAATTAGACCTGTTAATGTTGAGTGTTTACTTGCGTGTGATATTTTTAGTGGTTGGCAATTTGTACCGAACATTTTGTTCTTCAAAGCTTTTATCATTATGCCCTAATTCATCAGAGTAGAAAATATAATCACTAATCACGTGTAATAGAGTGATGAAGTCTGCAAAAAATAATTGATGAATCAAATACCTAATCGAGTGAACTTAAAATCCTTGGTATCACATAATTTTCTGATTAGATATGAATTGTTGTTCAATTCCTTCCACCCACTCTCAAAAAATGTCAATGTCTTTCCCAATAAAAGGATAAGATAATAGCTACTTACAGCTGATGTGGTCAAACGTCATGACAGCTAATGCTACTTTCCTCCCAAATATCCATCAAATTGTCAGAGTTATTATATCAATTTACACTTTTAAAGCACATATTACATATAGCTCATGTGGTAAAATTGTCGACCGTCATCATAATACGTACAATTGGCGTACTCAATGGAAGCAACAAGACGTGTCACTTTAAATTATAATTGTGTAGACTGGAAAGTTACTTCACCAATTGTTTTTTTTCTTCTTCTCCTTCTCCTTAAAATTAAGTCCAACTAAACAAATTTTTCATTTATAGTCATACTCAAAGGAGACGGACTGACTCCAGTTAGGCATGGAGTCAAGGTGGGATTTATTTACTTATGCATTGCATTTTTCTAATTTTTCTACCACAAATATTTTTTAAAAGGAATCTTTGGTAAAAAGGAAAGGCAAAAAAAAGAAAAAAATGAAAAAAAAAAAAGTGTGTAATGAATTAGATTTATGAAGTAAAACGATATTTTCCTTTTGAAATGATGAATCAGGGATCACAAATTACATGTAATGTGTATTTAGCTATAGAACAAAAAAAAAAAGAAAAAAAGGAAAAAAAAAGTGAAGTTTTATATTCCTCGTTACTTAATAAACCTTGAGAAATATATTTATGTATGTATACATAAACATTATATATACTTATTTTTGAAAAAGTATGTACTATGTATAGTAACTCTATGTTCCCCCCCCCTCTCTCTCTTACTTAAGCTCTTTGTAAACAGATAATCATTTTGTATCATTATGATGAAAAAAGTTATTTACCTATTCATATTTATATTTTTGCAAATTCATTCCTTTAAATCTTTTTTTTTTCTTCATATACTTTCGAATAATTCCTAGACCTGGCACTTCTTCTTTTGTGATAAGTCTTTGAAACTAGAGCAGAATCATGGAGTTCAGATGAAATATTTATACAGTCAATAGAATAATAACCTGTTGTATCGACATTTGTACATTATTTTTCAATGAGATACTTAATTAAAATCAAAAATGTAATCATTTGAAATCTCCGTGTTAAGTAGGTATAAAACTTTCAAAGCATTCAAAAAGTTGAATGCCCTTTTATTTTTTCAAAAAGGAGTCCATGACATAATTAGATGTGCTTGAAAAGTTCTTGGAGATTTTCAAAGGAATGTATTATACCACTATGAATTATCCATATGAATTAATCCCTGTGTGCCTCATATAAGTTTTGGAACGTTCATATGGTCCACTCAAATTGATTCTTGATATCTGTAAATATTCATAAAAAAGATTTGTCACATATATATGTATATATCACATTCATAGCCGCAAGAGGGAGCAGAGAGTCTTTAGACTTTGTAAACAAACCAATAAAGTAAAACAAGGCTTGTGTTATTGTGTTAAGTCAATTTAATGAGCCAACATTTTATACTACCCGCTCTAACAACTAGCAATTTGTTTTAGTATGTAGTCTCTCTATGCATACTAAGACTGCTATTCATTACAAGGACATGACAAATGGTTAAAATGCTCAAATATTTTTTGTCAACTCTTCTTTTTTGAGATATTGGATTAAAAAATTGATTTTGAGTGGTCAAAAAGTGTTTAATTCGAGTCAAATAGATCAAAGTTTAAGACACTAATCACGACGTTGCTTTGATTGTATTTCGCAACCTTTTTAATTAAATTTTTATGTTTAGCAGTATAGAGAGAAGAGGTAGTAGATAAATCAAAAATTCACGAAATTAATTTTCATTTTCATGTACCTATACAAATGGAATAGTACTGTGTGTCAATAGGAATAAAAGTCTAACGTTGAACATCATTATGAAACCAAGGTATGTTAGTGTTATAATTTATTTGTCATTCGCCTATATATTACCTATATATAAATATGTATATATAAGGCTAAAAAAATCAAAATTGAATCAGACAAACATTTCCAATTCAATCTATGAGTATAATTAAATTCATTGTTTAATAATAGTCATTATCCATTACTCAAATATGATGTTGACTCGATGTCAACGTATATTTTCTGGATAACTCATGAGCCCACAATGTTAAGAAATATTTAATTGTGATAATTTAAAATGTGAAATCAAAAGTGCATTGCCACATCTATGAAGTGCACAAGGTTGAGCTTCATTTAATTCTAGAAGTGCTTGATCCATTGATCACGAATCGGTTTATTCGTATTTCACAAGATCAAGTGCCGCAATGTATGCAAATTTTATGATAATGAATTATATTCTATAAAAAAAGGAAAAAAAATGACCACAAATACTAAATCAACCTCGAGTGAGTCTTGCCTCAATGAAACAGAAAGCAAATCAATATAACTGCCAAAGTAAACCACTTAGAAGCAAATATCTTTTTGTAAATAACAAACCAATAATTGATGCTTCAAATGAATTCTTTTTACTTTATAAAAAAAAATGAAAATTCGAGGAGTTATTTAACCCAGAACAAAACCCTAAGAAAATGTAGATTCTAATTTTTGAGGATTGTATGATTTCAAATTAATTATAATGACCTTATTTGCGATACACAAGTTACTAAGTAGATATTATAACTATCCAAACGTCTATGAAAATAAATACACAGACCAGCTATTGATGTGAACTTACTTTATTTTATACAATTTATTCAAAAAAACAACAACATAGATTTAAAAGCTTCTACATAGAAAGAGAGAGGAAAAAAATTATAACCCATAAAACTAAATTTTATTGCCCTCCCAAAACTAGAATTAAATACAACCCTTTTCCAGGCTTTAAAGATTACTACATACCATTGGTATGTAGAAACCTGTTCCATTAAAGCCATTAAAAGTCTAAAACTATTTTGAAATGTGTGCATAAAATGTTTTGCGAAAAATAATCTTCAAAATAATTTGCTTCAATCACCTACATCCTTGTCTCTTGACATAATTTGTCTTCTTCTTCTTCTTTGTGAAGGTCAGTTCAAAAAAAAAAATATTTTTTTTCTCTTTTTCCATGAGCAAAGAAGAAATATCTCAATTTTTGCTTTGTTTCAAGGTTCTCGAAAAGCTTACCTACTGAATCTTAGAGAGCTGTAAAAATATATATTTTGTGGATATTTATTAGTTTTTAAATAAAAATAGCTGCTCAATGTCATGATTAGGTGAGAAACTGAGGCTCATATATAAATTTGATCTCATTTGAATAGTACTGTATAATTATTTTATCATATTAAACACACAATTTCCAAAGATATGGTAAGGAAAGAAACTCTTTGTAGTGCGCTCTATGTCCGGTACACAAATTTCCTTTTTCGAAGCATTTCTTTTTTTTTTTTGTGCAAAGTTCTTTATTTTGTGTAACTTATTTATTAAAAAATTATCATTATTTAATAATACATTTTTTTCAATGTTATTGACAATAATATTATTCTTTTTTTTGAGTATTTGAATAAATGTAATTTACAAGCAAATCGATCTACATATAAATATATGTAGATTCTAATACTATCCATTGTTTGGTTTAAAACATCATACTTAAAAACTATGAACGCATCGACTTCAGATCAGAGACTAAATACTCTCTCCCAGAGCAGTAGATATATATTTTCTTCCATCCTAAATCATGACAGATAGCTGATGTTAGCTAAGAGTCTTTTATCAATAGTACCATATGCCTCGTGTCTTCCTTCTCCTCACGCATCACAAAAGTACCATTCCTACTTATAAATGGTACTATTGATGAATTTTTGATAAGTATTATTGAATGGAGAATATTATAATTTTATTTATATTATATGGTGTTTTATTACTCTACAACAAAAGTAGATCAAAATTAGTTAATGACATCGTAATAGTTGAATCTATACTAAGCATAAATTCAAAGTAACGGTTTCCGTTTGTCCTTTTCTTCTTAAATAAATTGTAATTTTTCTCTACAAAAGTCTCATCCCTAGCTATCCCTAGGGTATGAGTGTTGTATACTTTTTTAGTTTATTTACTAATATTGAGTCAGTCTTTTCACCTTGATTCCAAGTCGAGTGCGAGTTCCTCTAAGTCTCATCAATATTATAATTCAACGGTAGGGAAGGAAAAAAATAAAATATTGCTTAAACATCATAAAAAAATTGAAATACAGGATGTTTGTGTATCTCAAGGTTCGAGTCTGATTCAAGTCTAGATCTTTTCACTTCGAGTCGAGTTTCATATTGCAAAATCCAATTTTCAGCTCTGATCCTGAATGAACATCACGTGAAAACACTCTATTATCATTATTCAAGATAATGCTTCAGATTATAAAGTTTTTTAGTTTCTTTTTTTTTATTGTTTGAGGACTTGATGTTGATAAAAGCATAGAACAAAAAACAAACAATCAGATAATTCCTAAAAAACTATTTTTACATTTTTTATCGAAGGTTAGAAGGATCAATCTATTTCTCTTAAAATATTATAGAGAGGGAACTGGTGTAGCCTTGGAGAGAATGAAAGAAATAATGAACTATAAAGAAAAGGATCTTTTTTTTTCCTCTATGTAAAACTTAAAATTAATTTTTTTTATATTTATTATCATATTCATATAAATAAAATGCAAGATGTTGTAAGCCATTTTGATAGATCGGCATGCAATTTATCCATGATAATCATCATAAATTGCTTAATCCAAAACGTAGGAAACATTGCGTAAGAGATTTACATATGGAAGAATCAATTTTTTCAAATTTATATTTCACATTGTACTTTTATCATCCTCTATTAAGTCCAAAAGTACCACAATCTACTATTTCAAGAGATGTTTAATTATATTTATTAGTGATGCTTAAGTTTGGGGTGAATATACATAATTGGGTTATTCACAAATCCAGTTCAACTCTAGAGTCTTTGAACTAAAGTTCAAAGTTGAATAAGACTGATTTGCAGAACTCAAAGTACTTGGAGTACTCGTGTATCTAAACACTTTACATAACAAAGAAAAGGGTTTGCAATTAATTCTGCACTCTAGGTTACTCTTCAAAAAAGTTTCATATCTCTCTCGTTAGACTTGAACACTCATCCAAAGACCTTTCGGCTCACCTATGTATTTCACAAAACCGGTCTTGGTTTTGATTCCGGTCAATTTGTGAGCTTAAACATCCCTCACTCTTTCAAGTTCTCGTCTTGTATTCAAGAGCGGTCAAGGTCAAAGTAAATTGAATATTCAGGGAGAAGAAGATTTATTTTATTTATGTAAATATGTGTTAATGTACTTTTGAGTCATTTCGAATATTAATCAACATACATATTGCTGTTATTTCTATTCTAAATTAATTAGTTTATGGACCAAAAATACAATTTTTATAAAAAATTAAATATTTTATATTACCTCATTTTTTAAAGTTTAAAGAATGGCATTTAAGTTTAGCTGTAAATAAATTTACATGAGTGTTTTCCTTGCTTCCAACTATTTTAGAAGAGTTTTTGATTTGCAGAATTAAGTAAATGCAGGTTTACAAATGAGAAAAAAGTCATTTTTTTAACTTCATTATTAAATTTAGTCACTCATAAATCATATAAATGTTTTTATATGTTATTTTGCTTTTTTTAAATAAGTTATCATTAATTGATAAGGGTTCTCATCTCTGAAAAAATTAGTAGTGTCATAAAAATATGACTTATTTTTATAGATGGTATTTAGATAGCTTTGAATGTAAAAAAAGTTTTCACATTTTATCCAAATAGAAAAAAAGGGAAACTAACAATATATATATTTTCAGAAATTTTTCATGCTATCTGTCAAGGAAATGATGCATATTTTTATCACATGCCATGTATCAGTTCTCCAAAAAAGTGATTATGAAATATTCGATTTTGAAGTGAAGTTTTTGAAATTCATATTTATTTTACTTTTTATTTCAATATGAATCTCTTATTCGTTACTAAAGTCTATCGAATTACGAGCACAAATTTTCGGAGATATTTTTTATGAACATTTTTTTTTTTTGTATTTTTTATAATTAGTAAAAACTATACATACATTAAGTATATTTTGTGGAGCAGAATGAAATTCAGCTTACATATTTACCATCATGTTTTTATTACAAACAAAAAAATTCCTTATCTCCTTCCCCCTTAAATATGCCACCCCTTCAAAATATTCTACTTGGCCTTGACCAGGCCTTCACTAGACTCAATATTTGTCGTCTTTGGGATGTTGAAGGTACATACGTATATATTATGTAATATGCATGGTTTAAAAAGAATAATGGCCAATCAATGGATTAGTCCAAGCCTTACAATTTATTCATTCTAGGATCGGCCTCACAAAATAGAGATTTAGATTCACTTTACCTATATTTGTGTGTGTGGGGGGTACAAGCATGATTGTGCCCATGTTTAAAAGAACAACTTATGTTCATTTGGTGGCAATAAAACTACTTTGTGCAGTAGTCAACACAATAGATATAACTTTACCTAATTATTGACATTTGATCGTCATAAAAAAAAACTGCTGTTATTTTGCAGCTACAATCAAAAAGTTATTTTTGTAGGTGTATGTACGTACAATATATACGTATAATAACAAAATGACGAGGTAGGACTTGCTGATATTTAACGTACTAATAACAGCATCATTAAGATACATAACTGTGGTTTTTCATGTATGTATAAATTTAGGTGTATATTTCTGTTCTTTGAATGTTAAAGAATTAAATAACACTTTACACATATTGTTAAACAGATCTTTTTTTTTTACTCTTTAAAAGATCATTTTATTTGGCAAAAGGGTTTCCAATTAACAAATTATATATATAATTGAATAATCAAACTGTGACATTCATTTTTTAATCAAGTGAAAAATATATCCATACATATTCCTTCCTTCTAGCGAATCTAAAAGTCTATTGAATAAATTTTAAAAACAAAATGAATTGCATCTATGCACGTACATACAAATATATGTATATAACTTGTTTTCCTGAGAGTCAAAGTGTACCTACAGATAGATATAAGTGATTCTTTAAAAGGGCTACATCATATTGATTAAACTAACTGTTTAACCGAGTCCAAAAATAAACAACTTACATATATATATATATATATATTGTGAATCCGATTTTAAAGTTAAAAACAAAAACAATGAACTCAATATTTCTTTGAGCTGGCTCAATTTTTCATCACTCGATCGTGAGAAATAATAAAAATGACTCACCATAGGCTTGAGTCATATGATTTTTGCTTTAAAATACTTTATAAATCATTTAGGTATAATTAGTTAACAAAATAATTTCAGATACCATCTCTTGCTAATATATAATAGAGTCAAGAAATAATATAATATTTAGTATACTATGTCATAAGTAGACTTGTCGAATAAGAGTGACTCTATGTGAGCATTGCTCAATTCAAAACATTTTCTGTTGATAACCTTTCATTGAAGTTATACGTACAATTTTTTTACTTCCTACATATATATATATATATATATACTGATCACTGGTCGGTAACCCTGGAACGCAAGAGGTTTTCTTTTGGCCCTTCAACTAAATATCTGGTATTTAACTATTCAACTGTTCAAATCGGGTGGTTTAAAAGGAAAAAGGAATACAGCCCCATTTGAGATCTAAAAAATGTGACGTCATTATTTTGAAAATCGGCCATCTTGGACACAACCAATTTTTATATGAATAAAAGTATTCATTTTTTTAAATTAAGGAAAATAGTGAGTTTCTCCCGTGGATTTGGATGTCACAAGAGGACCGACAAATAAAAGGACTTAAACCTTTATCATTCATCAAAGATATGTAAAAGTAAAGTCATTTCATAGGAATTTTTATCACCCATTAATTTGATTTTTTGCAAATGCACATCCCTATTTCCCTTTGGCATCAAGTTGTATTCAATAAAAGGTCTTTAACTTTTTTTATATTTAAAGATGAGGTTTACTTAAAAATATTTGGAGATTTGTTCTTTATGACGCAATCTCTGACGTAAGTAAAAACGTTATATTACATTCAACAGCATGGCGTTCAATTAGATATTACACAGATCATTTGTCATTCTATTTCAGGAAGGTAACTGATCCCTGTTTTAGTTTCAAAGGATATGCTTCTTTACATAGTTACTATATTGTTTCTGGAATCATCAAGAGAGCAATGTTTGTACACAACAGGAAACCTTTTCTTTAAAAATTCTAATCTTAAACTAAGAAAGTTCAATCATAATTAATTGTATTGACTCTAGTTGCTAAACTTTGAATCATACAATGAATCAAGGGCCTAATGCTACTCCTAATGCAACATTTTAAAGCAACAATTTATTAATATAGAGTTCATTCATTCCCTTTGTAATCAAAGACCATACACATAATTAACTTGACCCAATTTTTAGCAACTCGTCTCTACAGCTAAATCAACACAATACTTTAATGCGTAGTAAACTTTGTTTGTGTTCCTACTTGGTCCCATAGAGGATGAATCAATTGATTGATTACTCATCAATGATGACACATTGAATGTTTGGATAATGAGACATCATTAGGGTGAAGAAGCATAAAAATGTTTCAGCACTAAAAAAAAAATTATTTCATTTAATATTATGAGTTTTTCTAAAATTTATTTTCTTACAAATGAGCTAGAACACGATGCTAAAATGTGTCCTTTTAGTTAATCAAATAAAACATATCAATATGGTTTAAACATTTGTAAATTAAGTATTCTAATATATTTTTCCGCTAATCATTTTTTACAGATGAAAAATAAATAGAATTTATTTTTATATTCTTGACAGGTTCTTTTTCATTCAGAAGGATAGCATTTATATTTGTAAAAACGTATAAAAAAATAAAATATAAAATTTTTTTATTAAGCCTTATAGCTATTTTGCTATTATATGTATAAATATTTTGTATCTAAAAAACCTCTAAAAAATGTATTGTAACATCCGTGACATTTATATCTACTAAATTGAAAATATTTCATGAGTCAATCACATTTTGTACTTTTTTCGCAAATTGGGCATGTTTATAAATAATGATCAGAGATCATTAAAACAAATGTTAGTCTTTAAACCATGCTTATTTTTAAGAACAATCTTTGTTCTTTTTTCCCACTAGGATTGTGTCCGTCCAAATTGAGTGAGGAACGGTTTTCATATCAATCCTGATTATAGAGAAGACAAGGTGTTCATAAAACTGAGCCGTTGACCTCAACTGACCAAAAGGGGTATGAATAAGGATGATGACAAATTTGTTTTATTTGAATAAATATTTCGATTTGAATACTATTATAATTCCATTTATCCATTACCCCTTTCTTGAGCTGAATTTACAGCGCAAGCAAATGATTCTGAGTCAATTTTGGAAACTCCTTTGAGTCCTTAATGGTTCTGAAAGACTAAAAAAAAAAATTATGTGATGCGGTCGTGAGTTTTGTTTTTCTTTCTTTTATTAGTCAAAGTGTCAAAATATTATCTGACTGAATCTCAATCTTTTTTGGATTGGATTTACTATGCAAAATATATTTAAATTTCTTTTCTAAAAGCGTTCCCTTTTTTCTACATAATACTTTTTTATATACCTATGTACAATTTTGATAAAATTTGAAATACCCCACCTATCTAGCCTTAATGAATTGGAATAGAGGAAGCTAATTAGAACATTAATTAGGATACATAAAAAATTACCATTTAGTCAAGCAGAGAATGTTGCTTCGGTTCCGAAATACAAGTAAATTACACCAATCAAAAAGTTAAACAAAATCTAAACTGATTTGTTTGTTTGTTTCACTCCTTGATAAGCCCCACCACACCGGAACCTAATCCGGTATCAGCCGGACTTAGGAGTTACTTAGGTTGCTCTTCCATTGAAATCTTTCTTTCTTGAGCTTCCTTATCAAATTCACCCATCTCCAGCATTATGCGGCAACAGTCGTGAATAAGGTGGTAGGGAGTCTCTTCATCTTCGTCACAAACGAAGTTTCTCGTTTTTCGCATTATGTGTTGATGTCGTTTTAGATTTATATGGCCACAAACCATCGCTACAATCTTCAAAATTTGGTGTCTTTTGTATTTTTAGACTTTTCTTCCGATACAAGGATCATGAATGAACAGCTTAGATTGACGACAACTGTTCAATTTATGCCAAAGAGCTTGCCACGCAGTCATCAATGTTTTCCTTAGAGCTGCTTTAGCCTGACAAACTGATGATGGGCCCTCTTTAGACAGGTAATCAGCAAACTCATTACCTGTGATATTATTGTGTCCCTTAATCCTTCCAATAGTAATGTCACATATGGAGTTTTCAAGGGCGCTCTTGCATTGGATAATTTTTTCTCTTAGCATGTTACCAGGTCGTATTTTTAAGCTTTTTATTGCAGAGAGACTATAAACTGATTTATTTTTGACTTTTGACCCCTTTATAAATTTCATTTTTGTTAAATGGCCTTTCAATTTGCTGCCAACTAAGTTGCACTAACTCTTGAAAATATGGTTCCCTCCCAGACGGCCTCTTGTTCTAAAACTCGATAGAATCAGTCTTTTTTTTTTTTTGGACTGAATCGAATATTTTAAAACGAACACAACACTACTTTACATTTACCAAACGGTCCAAAATATCGATTTCTTATCCACATTCCTCCCTCATCATATTTTAAAGGATAGTCTGCATATTTTGTTTTTTCAACCCTGAGGGTACTCATAAAACTGGCATTTATTTCTTCTTCGCAGAAAGAGCGACTTATTTCTATTTTATGTGGAAGTTATATTTTTTTTTATAAAACATCATTTGGTATCTATTTACCTTATGAATCTCTTTCATATCCCTATCAATGGCTATAGGAATTAAAAGATAGATGTGTAAAGAAAGTGTTGTAGAGTCTTTCTTAACACTGTAGACATCAATTAAATTTAAGCTACTTTTTGTTGACAGTTTTCAATATGAATTATATCTTTTTGGGGCTATCATCCAATGGTGCATATCATGCAAATTTAAATATTAGTACTGCAATTCGGTCTGTAAAATATGAGCGCAAGGAAGTATGGTAATAATCAGTCTCATGTAAAATTCATCTTAAATGAAGTGACTCCATCCTGTTCTTAAATAAATATAAATTATATAATAGTAAGAAATTCATTGATATTGTCCTTATAGTGAAAAATATAAATCTCTGTATGGACAGTGTCAATTGAGCGCAGTAATAAATTAAAGCATTTTCGCATTTTCGGTGATCATTATTGAATGCATTTATATATTTTATGGCTTTAAAGACGAACGACAAATGACTAAAAGTC
This sequence comes from Lepeophtheirus nordmannii, assembly GCA_963680855.1. Taxonomy (NCBI): domain Eukaryota; kingdom Metazoa; phylum Arthropoda; class Copepoda; order Siphonostomatoida; family Caligidae; genus Lepeophtheirus; species Lepeophtheirus nordmannii. Next base: position 17,844,898 of record OY804521.1, read on the forward strand.
CTTGAAGGGGCTGTACATGGGTAGAGGTGTCAAAAAATTTACCTGGAACGAACAAATAAGCCCCATAACATTATAAATCAATCAGTTGCACATTATTATTTTTTTAATGAAATACAAAATCTCTTTTTTGTAATTGCAAGTCATTTTCTGTGGATATTGTTGGAATACTTGATGTTATGTATATTTGTTATTATTGCGTTATTTCAGGATTTTGACGTTTGTTCAATCCAAATATCTACACATATATATATATATATATATATATATAGAACTCAATGCATTTGCTGTTTTAATTTATGGCACTAAAGGAAATGAAAAATGTACATATATTTACGATGTACATTTATAGTTTCCTGCATAGACCAATGTGTTTTTTTTTTATAACTTAATGTCTTTAGCTAAGTAAATCCTTCATGTCCCAAATTAATAATTAATTATAATCAATAGAGTAATTACCTTTAATGAGCAATTAAAAATTCTTTAAAATCCATTTTACCTTTATGCATTCTATTTGCATTATTAATTTATTTTGCAAACTAAAGGAACAAAAAAGACATGACCTGAAATCAAATGGACTCTCTCAATTAACGATCCAATAAGGAGCTTCAACCTACAAATATTTTGATGGTCTTATCTCAAATGGACAAAAATAGAGAATGTTTTGGACGACAAGGGTCTTTACATCAAATTTAGGTTCAAACTCTCAGCAATCAAGCAAATTATTTTGACTCTTTCTTGATTTATTCTCCGTGGAGCCATGAGCCTCTGAAACAACAACAAAAAAAAAAAACACAACAATTTTACTAATTAAACAAAGGCCACTTGAATAAACAACATGGTACAGACGTTATCAAAGTGATTTTGAAATCTTTGAGTAGTAGGCTTTGATTTATACATTCACCAATTATCGCTATTTACAACACTAAGGGTCAAAAATAGTCTCAAATCTATTAAAACTTGGAAAATGCAAACAGATTTTTGACTTTTTTGCGAAAAATTTGAGCCTGAGAGTAGAGAAATACTAAGGTCATATTTAGAAACACGGGATCAAATTCTAACAAGTTCAACTTATTTCGACATTTTTGCTATTGATCATCGTAGTTATACAAGGATTTTGTTCACTTTGAAAGCAAAAGGTGTAACTATCTACATTTTGAGAAATATCTCTAATCACCAACCCCCTTTCCCCTTTCTTTCACATTTATATTGATCATGTCATTTATACATTGACAAAGAGTCGTTAAACAGAGAAAAAGATGACTCAAAATTGTTTTCCTCTCATCTTTTGAACACTCCCTAGTAGATTGGATAAATTTACTTCGATTCAGTGGACTCTCAGAACCTTCATACCTATTATTTATCCAGTCCTGTCCTTTATCGAATGTAAATATGTACAAAGTAATAAAAAAAAGAATAAACGCTACAACGACAATTCCAACACTTGTTGTAACTGACCAATTTGTACTGAACAGTAAACTTTTTTAAATATCTTATAAAAGAGTGAGCCTTGTATTTGAATAAATTATAAAACTTATAGCAATGAATAACTCAAAAACAAACAAAAAATGAAAAATGAACTCCTCTACAACAAAAATACTTTTCTCCAAAATCAGTGTTTCTCCATTATCTCAAAGAAAAATTGAGACAAATATCAGCTTCTTTGTGAATCATTGGAATCATATGTATGTATTTTTGCAATTTAGATTTTTTGATTATAGCTTTTTTTTCTGTTTGAATTAATGGGCCTCTTTTAAATGTATCCTGTCCTCGGTATACAAATGAACTGAGTATGAAGAAATGGTTTCTTTTGTTGGATAGGGAGTGATTGTTTAACTTATGTACTTATTGATAAAAACAACTCAGCTTTTTGTGTCAAAGTTTATTTAGTTGATACATTTACGTATCCATTTTTTCACTGGTTAATGGGTATTCAATTCACTGAGTCAATTCTGAAATATTTTTAACAAAGTTAAAAATATTTATTATTTATTTAGTGTAGTCTTCTTTTGGAAGAGACATATCCACACATTGTAATTGCTTTGATACAATGAAGTAAAAACATCTAGGTATATAGACATACCTTTGTTATAAAAGGATGTACCATTAACCAAATAAATATGTGTTTTGATCCATCCGTTATCCAAGAGCCAGAAATAATTGAAATTCCAATCTCATAGCCAAGTTAATGCAAAAAAAATGCATTAATCTTTTGTATTGGTCTGATGTTTATTATTAGATTAAAGCAAATACTTTCCCTTTCTATATGTATATTATGCCACTAACAGCAATATTACCAAATATGTATTTTTGAACATGTTTTATTCTCTACCTACCTTTTTTTGCACCCTATTAGTTTCCAATATCCTTTTTTTTTCATAAAATAATTAGAATTTGGTAAAATAGTTAGGAATATAATACAGATAAAAGCTGAGAATGATTGATTTAAAATAGATAACAATCCTTCACATACCTTCATAGAAGAAATAAGGAAATAGGCAAAAATGAACACAAGCCCTTCGATTGAACATCTTTCATCTCTCATAGAATGATGAGGTCTCTATGGATTATTATAGCATTTGAATTGATTTTGAGATATATTCTTATAGTTTCAAGAGAATCCGTTGGTTCTCTTGTTTCTCCGTGTAAATAATACCTTGAATTTTGAAATTTTTTGAAGAAGTCACTATTAGCCAGCCAAAGTGTTGGACCATACCCTTTGTCCATAATGATTCGCATGACTTCATTCTTCACCATTTTTAAGGTCATATAGGAGGTGGATCGATGTCTCCATGATCTCTTTGAAAAAGTAACAGCACCTCTACTCGGGTTCAAAATATACAGGAAGTTGCACCTCCTATAACACTATCACTTTTAATATGTATCCGTGAAGAGATTCAGGTGTACCACAAAATGAATCAGAACAGCTCAAATCATGGCCGTACTAAAGTTTCTTTAAGTTTTTCCTAACAATCTAATGGGATCATACTATTGGAGTTTTTATTTTTGAGAAAGCTAACATAATTAAATCCAAAAAAAGAAAAATGATTAAAACTCAAGGGTCAATAAATATGTATTGCATAATCTACTCTGCTCGTAACTAAAGTAAATATCTTCATTAAATCCCTGAACCCTTCTTTCAAAATAAAAGAGGAATACAAAATAAAATAAATAAGTAGAACAAGTTTAAATTTATGTTCAGTAAATCAACTTTTATGTACGTGAAGATCTTGATTGTTCTTCTCAACTTTTCTTCAAGGAAGAGAAATGAAAATAGCCTCGAAATCAGTTTATAGTTTGTCAAACTAAATACTGAAATATTCATCTTCACAATAGTATCCCTAAAACAAAAACAATTGCTTTTCAGTTTTTTGTCTTCTCTTACCCCTTATTATTCTTAATAAGTCAAATTGGTCAAACTCAAAATAGGCCCTTTCACATTAAATGAATTGGCAGACTACCACCAATTAATTTCTAGCCAACTGTTTTTCTTTTTTAGAAGTTGAAAAAATTGCGAGATACAATGAAATTCATGCTTAATAAATTAATGTTCAGAACACATATGAGGGGCTTAAGTAAACACAAATTGAAACAGCTTTTTGTCTTTTCAAAGCCTTCATTTAAAAAAAAAAAAGAAGGAAAAATTTGACTAAAACATACCATATGTTAGCCATGATTAGATTTGGGAATACATTGTACGTATTGGTGTTCATCCCTAAAAGTTATCGGTGTAGAGACTCCAGGACTCCTCTTTTTTTTTTTTTTTTGAATGGAAGAAACCAATGAAAGTTTTGTGGTAAATAATAGGAGTATTTGATTTGAACCGCAAAGGGCATTTTAGTTCCCTCTACTATCAACCTTCTAGAATTGTTTTTCAATTCCTGGGACTAATAACAAATCCTAAGACCTCGCAAATTTTTGTGTCCACTATAATTATTATTTTAGAAACATTCAACTTATTCAAAATTGACCTTGTCAAGGATACAAATTCTTTTACATTTAGTTTCACAGATGTATATACAAACATATTGTACTTAGCTAGTAATTTTGTAGAGGAGGCAGAGAACATTTGATATACTTTTTTCTACTGCCTCAAATACTCGGAGCTGGTTTGATTTAGACAGGCCAAATTAAGCACAACATATATATGTACATCTGTTTTTTATGGATAAAATAAAGTTATAAAATTATAGATCCTGATCAGTAGTTTTTCACAATATGAATGCGGCCCATTCAATGCTATAACTACTCCCACGTATAAATTGAAGCATAAACATCTACAAAGTAATTCATCAAAATGGACAATTGTAACACTTGTCACATCTCATTCAATTCTACCAAACCTTCCCCCCCTCTCAAATATTACTTCTTGAATGAGTAAACTTTGAACTTTGATGGAGAAATGTTACCAGGTGCTCAAATGATATAACTTACTAGATCCAAAACAACACAAAATATCGCTCCTTCCAAAAAAAATACCTTTTAAATTAATTTTGTATCCAATGTCTCAAAGACAAACTGTCAAAAAATGATTGTTTTTCAAAATATATATTATAGAAATTTGATGGTCATTTTGTGGTTTTAGCTTCTTCTTTTTTTCGTATGCTCCCCTATGATCATTCTCTCACATTTATATGTGTGTATATGTCCACAAATAATAAATAAAATTCAATGTAAAGTTGTACTCCCGAAATAATTAGGACACTTTATGAACATTTGTTATTTTGCATTTGTTTGAATGTAATTATGTATTTAGCTACATTTTTATTAGATATCATATATTCCCTTCTATATAATATGAAAATGTATAATTAGCACTCAGTTACCTCCTTCAGCATCTCTTTAGAGACTATGATATAACGCGAGATACAAATATACATACATAGCTTTGATAGGAATTCGTAGGTATAAGAATTCAAATTAGAAAATGTATTTATTTTGTTATTTTTAAAAAACCTCTCGTGGTTTGGTTTATTTTTGAATACCACATTTTGATGGTGGTGATGAACCATTTTGGAAAGTTGAAAATACATGTACGTGAACATACCAAAGAAGGAGAAGAAAAAGATGTGTCTTATTTATGGTATATTAACAACAATTGCATATTACCTTACTACATATCTATGAATATGGATTAAATTACATTCCTTGCCGTCAATGTTGGAACAATGAAGACTTGCCATTTCTGAATGTATGTACGTATATTGTCTGTGAAAAGTCTGTCATCTCCCTTAAAACCCTTCACAACTCCACATCTTCTCAATGAGTTTTCCTAAGTTGCAATAAAATAATTGATTAACAAAACCTTTTAACTTAATATGTACATAAAGTTTCATTCTTAATTGATAGTCACTACGGATCAGAGCCTTATGTTGGATCAGGAATGAGCGAACGGGTTTATGCACAATCTGTTTTGGAATGTTTAACCACTCTATGCTGGTTAAGGCTGGATGAAAGGCTTTAACAGACTCAATATTTTTAAATCTCTTCTTTTCAACTTTATTTCAATCAAATAATTCTAAACAAATAAGATTGAGATCTAGGGAATATTCTAACCAGAAATCTATATACCAATTTTTTTAATTCAATCATTGTTGGTTTTTTTTTTTGTTGTTGTTTAGAAGAAGGCGCTTCGTTTCAGACTAATTAGGATCTGTAGCGTCTCTGCTTTTTATAGTAGCACGACAGAAGTGGAATCTAGGTCTGAATTTTTAATCAGAGGCAAACAAAGCTTACAGCTAAATTCTAAAAGTACTTTACCAATGATGATGAGGATCTCTGTAGATAATAGCTGTACAAAAAATATTGACTGTTTTCTCACGTGGAGTCATCATGAAAAATCAAAAAAGAGTTTAAATTTATTCATCTTTTAAAGCATTAGATAAAGTGGCTTTCAATTTCCATTTTGTTCAATACCTACTAGATGTACATGGAGCAAAGATTATATTTTAAAACTGGAAGATTTTTTGCTTGGATTTTTTTTTTCTTGCTTGTTATTTTTGGAAAAAAAATCACTTTGCTTTTTAAATGAATAATTTTTTCTCCTTGTTTGCATTGTGTTGGATCTTGTTTTCCTTAGAATTCTCAGGTTTTTTTTATTTTTCATAAATTTTTTGAATTTCATGGTCTTCCTTAAACAGACATGGAGGAGGTTGGAACATTTTAGAAATATACAGGGATATATCGTCATAATGGTAGTAAATCAAGGGGAGGAAGGCATGACCCATACTATAGAGACATAAAAATATAGAGGTGGCCAATTGCACAAAAGACATAAAAATGATTTCAGCTGATTAAAGTAGGAGTTGATTGGAGAATAAGAAAGGAAGGAACAAAAGAGAAGAGTTTGAAATGGTTGTAGACAGTATGATGACTAGGAATGTAAATAATATGCAAAATGCCGAGTGCGAGACTTTGTGGAGTTGGCTCTTCGAACAGTACTTTTTGTTTTCTTAAGCTGTTATCATTTTTCCTTTACTACTACTGAGGGGAGAACATCTACCTGATAGTCAAGATCTAGCATGAAGGAATACATGCATTAAGGTTAATAAAGCAAATAAAATGTAAACAAAAAGGGCTCAAGTCCTCGTATAATTAATTATTATTAGTTAAAAATATATAATTTCTTGACATTAATTTCAGTTAATTTTCTACCTCTCATCTATGGTATACATACATGATGTTATTATTTATTATTAATGTCTTCATTTGTATACATATATAATAGAGAATAGCAGCTGTTGGCTCAGTAAAACGTCATGACAGCTCAAGTTGCTTCCCTCTCAACATTCATCAAATTGTCAGAGTTACCAGGTTAATTTTCTCTTTTTTTTTATTTTACACACCCCATTCCTAATGATGACACCCTGAGCTTTTTTGTCCTCCCACAACCTCGACTCTCAAAAAGGAAATGAAGCATTTAAAAAAAAAAAAACTGGTAGGCATTCTTTTGTATTTTTCTTCTTACCAACTTTTTATTTTTGGGCGGAGTTAATATTTAGATATGATATATATATTAATAAGTTTAATCAATATAAAAATCAATAATTAGTATATAATATTTAAAATTCAAAAAAGGATATAGTACGTAGAGTCAACAGATGAAAAACAGCTGTATTTTTGTTTATCTCAAAAAAATTCTCATATATACTGTATTTACATATTATGGGGTGGTGTTCAACATGATTTTAAATATGAGGTCATAGATTAGAAAATTTTTTTTTTTTAAAAGCTAAAAGAAAATTACGTATCTCACATTTTGTAATATTACGTGTTTTTGAAAAAAGCGATTAAATTGGCGAATTTTAAAGGTAAATACAAAAACTATGTCTTCAAAACGAGGCTGCATTAGGAAATCTGTGACGTTCCTGATACGACTGTATCAGGAACTTTTGGAGAGTACAACACAAAGGCAAGAGCAAGATTTATGGTACTATTGAATATTATTTTATGGGGATCTATTCCTTGTGCTACTGCTGTAATGAGAAGAGACTTCAACATTTATAAAAATATTATGTAAGGAAGAATATTATAATTATATTTATATATTAAATTATCATATATTTTTAACACAAAATTTAGAGCTAATGTTGGGCAGAGTCTTTTTATTATTCCTTAGATGTTCCATGGATCTACTTCTACGCTCAAACACAGAATGATCATAATCTTTAGAAAGATCAAAAGTACCATACAAATAACAAGGTTTCGTGAATTATACGATTTATCAACTTTATTTGTATCATGTATGTGAGTACCTCACTTCATTCTGTTCAACTTCTGTGCCGTGTAGTCCTTAAATGCTTGTCTATCTATGTATATTGTAAGTATATATATATATATATCTAGGTAAATAACTTTTACACTTTTATACTTGAAACCTCAACTCTAAAAAAAGAAAGAAGAATATTTGAGAAAAATCATGGTGTCCTTGTATAGTTTAGGTGCTTTCGAACAAGCAAAGAAGTATCAATACTATTTATACAATACCAATTTTATTTTATTTTTAAACCGATATCCTATTAATCTCTCCATTTTTTTAATAGATACAATAATAGAGGGCAATTTAATTCAATACCATATTTTGATATTTCAAATAGGTACTTATTTAAATTTGCAATATTTGGCATCAAATGATGATTATCGATTTTTCTCACAAAAATCATTAATTATCCAATCAAATTTACGAACCTTATAATTCCATAATACCCAGAGTCAGTTGCTTTAAATCAAAGAAGACGATTCAACTCATGAAAACAGTTGAAAGAAAAATAAAATGAAGGCTTGTGTATCCCAAAAAGTTATTAAAAGTTATTTATACTAACTTATGTAGGTCGGTACAAACTATATCTAGTTCAATGAACCTATCAACAGTGTACATACTATTTATGTTTTAATGTGACGTCATCAATCTAGAAGCCAGACATCTTGAAGGCAATATAAATAGCCATCACTACATATGGATGGGCACCCTGAGTATTAAATATATTATTTTTCATATATTTTATTGGGAAAGGCTATTATTTGTTAAGTAAAGTATTAATCAATATTTGTCATATATATGTCAAATATGAAAAAATCATATTTTTATTTTTAGATATGAAAAAATTAAGTAACTTAATGGTACCCCCCCCCCCTACAGACCGACACTTCAACGACAATAATATACTTTATTCTTTTGACAGAAGTCTCTACTTTTATACTGGACGCTGATTTGTGGAAGTCAAATGACATTCTGGAACTATACATTTATCTAGTTTAATGAATGTAGCAAATTTGGAGTTGGGAAACGACCCGAGTCGATTTCAATTGCACTCATGGAATAGTCCAATGACTTTATTGGCTAACTACCAGTAAATTTCGGGCCAGGTTTTTGTGAAAAATGTTGAGTGAGACATAATAATGAAGACTGTTGTTATGCGACGATTATACGATATTCATTTCTAAGAACTCTACACTTATCTAAACTGTTGATAGACCCACTATTGCCCTTTATTAGTGTATGGATCGTTATTTTGTTGAATTCAAATTATTTCTGACAAAGCACAGAATATTTCTTCTTTTTTTTTTTTTTTTTTTGAGGAAAAGTTTGAGAAAAATTATGTATATCAGGAATTACACAGAGAATTCAACAATATAAAAGCAAAAAACTTTTTCAAAAAATTCAAGATACAGAAAAATAAAATAGACTGTTGTGGCAGTTTTTTTTTTTTTTTTGTAAACATCATTTTTGTGAATTATTTTCTTTTTCTTTTTGTGATACAAATTGATGTCCAAATATCTCTCAAATAGTATTGATTGGAATTATGGATGATGATAAATAATATAGAAATCACTTTTATATAAATGGGCCTTCAAGCCAACACTACCTTAGGTATATTCCTCATATTTCACAACTCCATGAAAATACCATTAATGCAAAAAATAATAATAAAAATAACTATTTTATGTAGAAAGAAAATCATGAATATATTATGATTTGATATGCAGTAATATCCAGTTATGTCTAGAATCTTTTAGTTCTGGTTTTAACAATTGCTAGGTTTCAAAACTCAAGAATATTCTGTACTGAAAAATTGAGTTTAAGAAATATAAATTCTTGGAGTTGGATTGGGATCTCAACTCTTTAAAGTTATTCGTATAACAAAGATCGTGAAAGTAGAAAACAATATTGTGTAAGGTCTCATTATCCTTCGGGGATTGTGCAATCATCTCTCATGGAGCATTAGTGACTCCGTGAAATGGGGATGTGTCTAGGAAGAGGATTATCTTTTATGATACAATGTATCCCTATAATAGACGATGATATCATCATGTTTCATGGTAGTAGGTATGTACAAAAAACATTCATAATTGACTATACAGTGTGAGGTAATCCACCTCCATCCACGGATCCACTCCGAGTCCCCCGTATGGTCCATGAGAGACAAATTTATCAATTAAAATGTTCAAATCCTTAAATTTCAATTTTCTGGATTAAAACTCAACGCTGTTCACTCTATCAAGATAGAAAGAGAAACTATGACGTCAGGGTAAATTTGTAAACCATTTCCATATTTAGTTTAGCTAATAAAATGTTTACTTTCAAATTTTGAAACTTCCATACCCAATATGTATATATGTATTTATACTTGAGTTGCATTTCTATCAGGTTTCACTTTGCTGCAGCTCCTCTCCTCTTCTGCCTACCTACAAATAGTCACAAGCTCCTTACATTCTACAGATATACGTAACACACAATTAAGTAAATGCAATTCCTCAATGCATATCTTTGTATCTTTCAAATAAAAGAATAACATGAACAAATGAATTTAATTCGTTCAGGACGAGAGTAAGCAGTTTCTAATTCTCTTACTTTCCTATTTGCATATTTATTCTATCTATGTATATTTAGGAATGTAAATAATATGCAAAATGCCGCGTGCGAGATTTTGTGGAGTTGGCTCTTCTAACAGTACTTTTTGTTTTCCAAAGCTGTTATCATTTTTCCTTTATTACTACTGAGGGGAGAACATCTACCTAATAGTAAACAAAAAGGGCTCAAGTTCTCATATAATTATTATTAGTTATTAAAAATAAATAATTTCCTGACATTAATTTCAGTTAATTTTCTGCCTCTCATCTATGATATACATACAATAATGTTATTATTTATTATTGAGGTCTATATGTGTGTATATAGAAAAATAGCAGCTTGTAGCTCAGTCAAACGTCATGACAGCTCAAGCTGCTTCTTCCCTCTCAACATTCATCAAATTGTCAGAGTTACCAGGTTGATTTTCTCTTTCTTTTAATTTTACACACCCCATTGGTATAGAAAGGTGAAACAAAATACAAAATTAGAATTGTTTTTTTGTTAACATGGGAATGATGACCCTTGTATTTATAGAACTCTAATTTTCCCTTACCCCATATCATAATTTGAAAAATACTATTTATAAAAAAAAAGTCATTTATAAATTTTTCTCATTATTATACTGCAAGACATTTCCTTTAGGTAATTGCCTTTCAAGTCTAAAGATCTCATGTCACATTATTTTGTTTAGGAAAAAAAGTAGAATTATATGCATAAAAAAACGAGAAACATTCATAGTTTTGCAAATTTTGAATTGTGTGCTCAAAATAATTACAGTAAAGAAATAAACAAATAATTTCGAATTCAGTTATCCTTTATTCCTATATATATATATATATATATAATATGATGTTAGATCTCAATTCATTATTGATCTAATTGGTTTTAGTTTTCCTTTTATCATAAGATGGAAATTTTGGGAATACATTGAGAAACCTAGTTCAAAAAAAAAAAAAAAAAAAAAAATCAACCACTTTTTATTGAACGATTAATTATATTTCTTACCATTACTTCCCATTTTTGAATGCATGTAGATAGATATTAGATCTAAAAATTATGTACTGAGACTTAAAACAAAAGAAAAAGGAATTAAAGGATAAAAACATTAAAAGTTTATCGAAGGTGGTGAGTTTCCGCATGTCTATAAAGACGGGTTTCTCCAAAACTATAAAACAAAGTAGAGAAACGTGCCTTTTAGCAAGGAGAGATTTCCTTGTCGATAATTCGTAAGTTGTACAGATTTCGCTTTTGAAGTATATATATATATATAATATCGTATAAAATGTAAATTATTATAATATGCATACATTCTATGGACAAATCATAGAATGTGTACATTCGAAACTTGATCCGGTAAAATATGGAAAAGTATTAAACAGAAAAATGATACAAAAAATCAAATCTTTGGATCAATTTTAATATGAACAATCAACAAGATTCAGATTTTTTTTGATTTTGCACGAATAGCCTGACAGTTGTTCGAACTCAAATTGTGAATTTGAGTCCACAGTTCTGGACTTATCCCCAATTTTTGCTTTTCCTGTCCTTATAAGTGTCAACTGTTTCTTATACATTACAATCGAGAGAAATGAATTATTTTTATTTCTGTTTGTTTGCATTGCAGTTTAATGTATCTACATATTTAAATGGATTTTTAAATAAACGACACCAATTTTCTTTCAATACAAGAGAAGTCAGTAATGATTTTTAGCTTCTTTTTTTACAAGAAGATTTTTTAATTCTTAGTAGTCATTTGCTTGCTTAAGACTTTTCCATATTTTATAAGATGAAAATTTGAATGTACATATTCTATAATTTAGCACATAGATTTGTCCATAGAATGTAAACATCTTATAATAATCTACATTCTATACTATATATATATATCTTCCCTTTTCATAATGTACCTTTTTATAATTGAAGTAACAAGTTAATCAGTCGAGTTCCGAATCCACATCAAGTAGCTATTACATATGACCAAAAACCGAACTTTTTTTTTTGTTTACAAAAGTCACGTGTTTTTCACTCCATAACATTAGAGAACTCCACTAACAACACGAAAAAATCAGGGAGTAATTTTTGGTTAGGCTCTTTTCTTTTTCTAATCATCTACCCCTTTATTATTATCTTGAACACTGCGCTTTTGAACTTGAAGCTTCCCTTTTTGACTGTTTACATCTTTACTACAAAGTTGTGACATTTGAGGCAGTTTTACTACATCAAGGTCAAGAAGACTTATTAGACATAGGTATGCTATAGAGATTTCAAATAAGTCAAATCAAAGTCTGAAGCAACGTTTATATAATTTTTTTCATCATCAGAATTTCAATTATGCCCATAACTATCTTATAAAGGAACGGAGTAATTCCATTTTTCTCCAGAAAATTATGACGTCATATTCTCCGTACTTTCAACTGTAAATCAAATTATCAATGGCGTCAATTCAGCCCAAGCTAAAATATGGCTGATTTTAGGGACTTACACCGAACATTTCAGAGCTCAAATAAATTAGGAAAACAGTAAAACATTAATAAGCGTTATATAAATATTGAATATATTAGACGTAAACATTGGAGACGTCCTAGCTTTAATGCATCCTCTATTTCTCACCAAACAATCATTGAAAATAAGAACTTTTAACCTCCTCAACTCTGCCCATCCACCCTAAAATAAAATACTTAAAGCTCCCTCTATGTTTGCAAATCACCAACATAATACATATACTTGCTGATAGATTGTTGAATAGTGATCCTTGTGATCACATTTACTCCAACTGATGATAAAAACAATTCCTAGAGGAGAAACTATTTCCCATCCAGATTTTCCTGGATGTCAAATCTTTAAATCTCCTATTTTATCATATTCTGGATAATTTATGGGCATAGGATATGCACTTTGAAGGAGGGTAGTTCGTGACTAAAAAAGCGTTAGATAATGTCGTACAATCACCTCGAAGACAAGAGCCACGAGAATTTGTATGAAAACATAGTTCAATATTAGAAAATCTAATTTGTTCACTAACCTTTAAAAAAAAATCCGGCTAAATATACACTTGACCTTAGTAGAATCGGTGTCAAAATGCTTCAAAATGCTCATAACGGCCCAATAAAGGTTAAAACGTAATAGGATAATTAACTCTTTTTCATGAGGGGTTATGATTATTCAACATTGTAAGTTTCCTTCTCTCCTTTTCATTAGGGCAACAATTTATTTTCTACTTAACGCGTCCCACTACATATATATATATATATATATATATATATATATATATGTATATATATGTATGTCTCAATATTTCAAACGTTTGACGTCAATCAATCAACGGGAGAAACCCTCTGTTAAATAAAAGGAAATAAATCCACATCTACATATGTTTGTATTTACATACGAGCATATGTATATATGTATACGTAGGTATATTGAATTCAAATTATCCTGTCAATAAGTAAAATTGGATAGCCCTTAGTCTACCCTGAGCAGCAGCACCACCAAATATGTTTAAAGCAATGAGCCTATGTACATATGAATGAAATCTTTCTGCACCATATCTTTTACCTTATACCTTTGGAAAAGAAAAAACAAAGAGAAATATCGTTAAAACGATAATATGCAAGACAATATTGTTAAAAGTACACAAACTCAATGTCCTTCCGTTACGACTCACCACATCCGGAACTATGTATATTTTATGCACATGGAGTTAGATGAATAAACGTAGGTACTTCTATATCGGTTCTTCTTCATTTTTCGGTTTGTGGTAATTACAAGTGTGTTGTTGTTGTTGTTGGTTTGTATTCAATTCACTTCATTATAAAGCCGTGTGTGTGGAACGGTTGATGAGAATTATCGTTTATTCTTCTGGATATATTCTCATAATATGTGGAGCCTTTACATGAAATCAGTCATATTAAGTCACATTAAGATTATATATACAAAAATTTAAATAATGAACTACATAGATAATTTACTATTTTAGATAGTTCATATAAACGAATCATATCAATGAACTTTCTTATTCCATTTGAAATCCAATTTTGTTGCTAAAGGAAAAAAACTTTAAAAAAAATTTTTTGTTTGTATTTGTGACGTCGATCACTTGAATACTCGCGAGTTTTCCCCTCAAATTTGATTAAAACTACATATTTAAATATTTGGAGACCAACAGTTCGAAAAAATAATGTAATTATTGATACAATTATCCAGGTTCTTTGGTGGGGTTTTTTTGAGAGATGCATTTTTGATTATTATTTTGGAGTACTGGAGTCTTCTTTAGATAGTAAAAAAGTTTTACTCAGACTGGCTTCATGCTCACATAATATCGATGTCGATGAATACCTTCGTTCGTTCCCAATAAACGAAGAGGAACATCCAATCATCCATCCACAAGTATTTTGATTCAATCAAAGAATAATAGAAATTGGTTATAAGTTTTACGCAACGTTCGAGGATCAAAGATCAATAACTGAGTAGAAAATCCGTTCGTAATTGCATTGCAAATGATGATAAGGGGATGATGCATTTACATATATACTTTTTTAAAAACTTTTTTCTTGCTGTGAATGTATATTTTGAACATATTTACGAATACATGATTATCCCTCCATAAATGATTGCCCTCATCATTACAAATCATATAATTATATTGAAATGATATCACGACGGGACGGCATTCGCCTTGATTTGAGGAAGAAAAAGGTGAGGATTGGGATGTACCTTACATGCCTACATGCATATTATGCATACATTTGAACATATTTAAGACCAACATGAGTTTGAAAAAGTCACAGCTCCATTTTGCACTTTCCATTGGTGGATAATCACGACGAGCTTTTTGGGAATAACAAAAACACACTGTATTCTCCCTTCAGCTGATTTTCATCTTTTGACTCTTTTGATTTAAAGCAGCTGATTCTACGTGTTATGAACTCAAAAAGGGTATTCTTATTATTTCTGATTTTGATGCATAAAAAATATATTGAATCAAGGATTGCGCGCCCTTTTTTTGAATTTGAATATACTACAAGTAGTAACGATTGGTTTGTGGTTGGTAAAATTTATAAATATATAGTATATCTAAATAATAAATTCTGCCCAATATTAAAAAGTTGGCAACAAGGAAAATACAGAAGGGTAGCTACCAGTTGTTTTTCCAAATTTTTCCTTTCCCTTTTGTCAGTCGAGGTTGCGAATGGCCAAAAAAGCTCGACGTGAATATACATACATATGTAGGTACTGAAAACTTATTGAAACTCCCATTAATTTGTGGAATCATTTTTGATAGAACTGTTTTTTTTTTTCCTCAATAGGGAACTTAAAATAGGTCCTTCCCCTTTTATGGACCCTTGACAAACGTTTCAAACTTTAAAAGGCCCTGTATTAGAGATCATTTTACAAAGTTCATCATTTAAAGCTAAGTTCTGCCCTCTGCCAGTGAATATTCATACAATTCACTCAAATAATGAATCCAAAAATTATCCTTGTTACTTTGTGTTCGTCTCACCTCACCTTATAATAATAATCATAATAGTAATAAAAAGTTGGATCCGTTTTTTCAACGTAGTTAAACATCAAATAGAGTAATATAACAATTGTTTACGCATATATGAATAACACAACATTTGTGTAGAGAAGTAGTTTGATATGATTATTTACTTTTATGTGAGTTCAATAGCAAATTGTACAACTGTTACCTTTTGTGTTGGTAGATTTTATTCTTTGACGTACCAAATTGAATATGCTTCATATTTTTTTATTACGACATTAAATATACATACATACAAACAAATATACACGTTGACCCCTCATATGATAAGTTCAAAGATTGGAATTTAAACTCTGTATTAGGGATATAATAATCCATTAACATTTTAACATAAAAAGTGAGGATCTTATATGTATATAGGTGGGTTGATTTTAGCCATGCAAAAATCGACAACTTGTTCAATATTGAGGCAAAATATGATCCTCTCCTGGCATCTAATGTATGTTTTACTTAGAACATCTGAAATAATAAACTTCAATTTATCAAACAACAGCAAGATTCAGATGTCCATTCTATTTAAAAGCAATTTTAATATATCGTCCAAACTTTTAAATATGATTTCACTACCTGACACAGAGTACTCCAACCCTTGTGGGGCAAAATTATTATAACTGTTCTCAAACACATTTATATATATATATATTTATATATTATTAGTTTTTAAAAGGACATTCAAAAGGTACGAGAAAAATAGGAAATCCTGACTCCAGAGCATTTAAATGAGATTAATGGAAAGAGTAGGGAAATCATCTCTGGCTTTAAACAAAGGATCCATTTGCTTTCAGAACATCAATCAGAATCGAATCCTGATTCCCAGTTACCCCTCAAAACCACTGTGTGTGTCTATAACACAGTCGATTGTTGATAGGTCATATCTCAGAAGGATGCAGCCCTGGCATAAAGCCATGTGATCTGTAAAGTTATTCTGAATTGGCGACCTTTGAGCCCATATTAGTTTCTGTAGTGTTTTATTGAATATAGTGCAAATAAACATTGTAGAGCTTAAGCTGCTCTGTCAAAAAAAAAAAAATAATAATAATAATGTCATAGGCTTATCAAAGATAAGGAACAAACAAATTAGTTTATATGGAAAAAAGTGTACCGTCGAAGGGCTGGATGACATTTAAATTAATTTTCCCAAATTGGTGAACATGTACTTTATATTAGCATTAAGCTTTGCACAAAGTAGATATCATTTGTTTACGTGGAGTTCTGATTTTTTCCTTAGTCAAAATTTGTCTCAAACTTTCAGAAAGTGCTAAATTATAAATTTAGCAAATTAAGGTTTAAAGATTTTTCAAAATAAATTTGACATGAAAGAACCAATAACCCTGTCGTGATAATTGTTTTAAGTACCTGCTCATAAATTAAACATGAAACCCTTTTTTTTTTTTCTTAACTTTTAATATTTTCTTATCAAAAAATGGTGGGGGAGGACTGTTTAATAAAAATGAAGTCACCTAAAGCAGATGTCATACTTAAGCAATTTGTCATTGATGTTGCCTCTCAAAAATGTGAGAAGGAAATGTTACTTTGGCTTCCCAGTTCCGGCGTCACTCATGTGACTTTACTTTATATACATATTTAGGTATTCTAAACAGCCAGCCAGCCTGTGCAATGATTTTGTATGGTCCACATTGTTCTTGCTAAATAAAGAAAAAATGTGTCAAATGATAAAAGATACAATAAAACAAAAAATGAATAAAATATCTTTGAAGGCCAATGTCTGCGTTTAGTATAAGAAACTGCTTGCTCTATGATTTCAACCCAGTAATGTATTTGATATACAGTGGGTCTTGGATGTGACGTAATACACCACTCGGTCAAATTCATTGGTATCCTTGATGCAGAAAAGATGCTCACAGTTCCCACAAAAATATGAAATGGAAAATTAAGATCGAAAATTTAATGAAGAATGAAAGACTCAAAGATTAAAAAAGCTGTTTTTTTCTTTTTAGGTCACTAAATAAAACCACAATGAGAAAATTAAAGGATAATCCAGATAAAATCCCACCTTATATTTAAGCCCAAATTATAAGCTACATCATATGATGTGTGTCTTCTCTACCTACATAAATCCTTTGCTCCCGTATTTGCATCGTACAATTTAACTAAATACATCATATATACATAAATACAAACTTTCTTATGTGTTCTAGCCGCATTTGTTGCTGAGGGAACTTGACGAGTTTTTAGATGACAGAACATGGGCGTTGTGCCTCAATAGAGTTGAGTAGTAGAAGCATGGATATACTTTTACTAGATACCTTTGTCTCTACAAAGATTATAAATTGTTCATGTGTTTTAATACAGATATTTATCACAAGCACGTACAAACTTTATTCATTTAAGATGTAGATGTTCCTCTTCCATAAGTTCATTTCCCTTAATTTAAAAGATTAAGTATGTAAATCGTAATAATGATTAAATAAATGCTTTCATAAATAAATTAATGAATTAAGCCTGTTTGTTTATACATATGTACATATATTTATCATTTGCCCAGTATGTATAATGAAAATTTTCCACCTGAGAGTCTACCTATGCATGTAGATAAATAATACAAAGGTATAAGAAAGACAATAAATAATACATAGTCTTATAATATCTACAAAATATGTGCATTTCTTTAGAAATTACGACTATTCCATAATACATACATAGTAGGTTCCTAGTGCATTGAGTTTGTCGTTTATGCTGATAATATGTACATCATATTAGCAGAAGTAATATTGAGATTGAAAACTGCAGAATAAATATACATATAATATGTACACTAAAATAAAAAGTAAAAGAAACACACATTGAATGCTATTGGGCCTCAGGAGCCAATGATGTACCCACTCTTGGGCTAATCGCAATTCTATACCAAAAACATTCCCTTTGTATTTTTGTGTCAGCTATTAATTTGTCAACCCTCTTCATTACATGTGCTCTCAATATAAGCTAGCTGAGCTGTGAGTACCTCTACTATTGAAAAGAGTTTCAGAGCATGACGTCTTTGTGTAAGTTATTTTTGATTTTAAGCTTGTTTTATTTCTCATTTTGAAAAAGAAAAGGTTGAGTGACGTGTGTGCAAACAAAAATATTAATGAAAATGTATCTAGAGGTTTTAAAAATGAAAAAAATTGGCAAAGAAAAAAATATATATATATATATTTAAATATAATAAAATGAAATGGCGGTAGAAAACCCAATGAATAATACAGATCTGCAAGTATTTTCCGATGATCCTATTAACTCTACTCTCTATTAAATTTTGTTTTTTCTATTAAGCAATTAAGTATTCTATTTTGTAACCACCTTTTTTAAAAATACTTGAATACTTTAAAGTTCTATTTCTTTAAAAGTCACTTACTTTAAATTCCCTAACCAGGTAACCAATATTTTGTTTTTTCATCAAGCCACTTTATCACCTGCGAATGACTTCAGAAATTTAAAAAAGTTAATTTGTACAATCCATTTTGTTCCGGATGGATTAGGGGCAAGAAAAGTGGGGTAATCGGAGGAAACTATCAGATCCCTACAAAAGTAATAATAATAATAATTAATTCATTGGCTATGTAGGTAGATGTGAATGTCTGGTAATGTAATAAATTATATTTGATGCAATTATATTATTAGTGTCTGAAATATGTATTCAAGAGAAGAGATATATTTTTGCTATACCGTAAGGGATTAATTCCTTATTTATGGGTATTGTTCTCAGTTTGACAAACAAACACACAACAGCAACTCAGGGTTTTGAATGGTGAATTTACAAGTAAATGAAGGGTTTTCATTGGTTTCTTATGACTCGTTCAGGAAGGTCAACTTCCACAATGATGACTCCATGCAAAAACACTCCATCTTCCTACCAAAAGTGAGAGGAAAAAAAGGCAAGGAAATGACTTGGTAGTCGAACAACTACTCTTCCGTAAAACCCCTTTGACCCTTGGGTGCTTATCAATACATAATAAGTAGGGATATGTACTACATTGTAGCAACATAAAAGCCTCTTCAAATGCTGTTGATCCCATATCATGTAGTGTTTTGAACATTGATTTGTTAAATTTAAATAATTAATCTGTTATCGAGGTGATGTCTATTGTACTCTTATGTAATTAAAGAAGAGTCAATGGTCTTAGTAAAACTTGGGCTCATGGTTTTAAATAAATCATGCTCCATGTGATTGGCAGCACATGAATGAGCTGTTGTCAGACGATGCACAATTATTCCCTTACATTAAATTAATATTAGTCTCCTAGCCGTTGAAAATAATTCGCCAACTGGATACTATCATCCAATTGATTTTGGGGCTTTTTTATTTCTTCTCCTTCTGGAGTCCAGAAAATGTAGAGAATATAGGTAAAGAAGCTTGATAGGATTTTATTGAGGGTAAAAAGTTTTCTTTACTCGTTAATAGTAGTAATGCATTGGACTCTCATGTGGACTTTTTCAAATAGAAATATACATTATTTGATTATTTCAACTTCCTCCTTGAGAAGTATACATATATATATATATCTTTATACAAGCATATGTATAGTATATACACAGGCACACATATATATCTTATATGTAGCTGCTTATTGAAAGACATAAGTCTTCTTCCATCAAGGACTCAGAGGAAGCCTCATCTGAAATGTGATTAGAAGGGAATAAGTGTTACTGTGGATACATACTTCTTACATTATATTATATTTTATCCGAAAATAATCATATCTATGTATGTACAAACATATATTTGCATACGTTCATTCACCTCTCATATAAACAGATATATATATATATATAAAGTATACAAAAGTAGGCCTTAGCTAAATGATACTTATATAGCTATAACATTTTCATTTGATAATATTATTCAGTTCGGGAAAAAAACATTTTATCTACATACATATTATACATGGTTGCATAGTTGAGGATGAATAAATAATATTATATACTGTGAAGAAAATGAGGAAAGTGTTAATCAGAAACCTTCACATGAAATAAGGATTTTTTTGCAAATATATATATATAATATTTTGCATATATAATTTTTCATTTTATAACCATCTACAACTACAATAAATAATATGTTAATAGGATATGTAAAAAAAAAAAAAATTGCGTGGAAGGGCTCTGGAAGGAATGATAATAATTAATTAAATATTATTATTATTATTATTATTGAGGACTCCATGTTGATTTTAATTTATGACTAAATTTGCAATGACAAAGATATTACATATTAATGGTACAGGTTTTATATCGGAGTGCGAGGCATTTGGTTAATGATAATATACATATTAACAGAGCTGATTAAGTCTAATTAACCTGCGTCTTTGAACTGTACTCTGACTTGATTTGAAAAGACTCGCAACTCGACTTACTTGAACGCGAGCTGCAAGACTTGAGACTTGACTTGGACTCCTAAGAAATGACTCATGAAGGGTGCAGAAATGGAATGGGATCTTGTGTTCGAGTCGTACTGCAGTCTAATTAAACTGCGTCTTTGAACTGTACTCTGACCTGAAGTGAAAAGACTCGTAACACGACATACTTGAACGTGAGCTACTACATAGGCTTGAGGCTTGACTTGGACTCGTGAACAGTGCAGAAATGGAATCTTGTGTTCGAGTCGTATTACAGTCTGATTAAACTGCGTCTTTGAACTTTACTCTGACTTGATGTGAAGAGACTTACACCTGGAGCTTAAATAATTAATACTTGACTTGGTAATTTTCTTCGAAATGGAGCAATAACTCATCGCATTTTAGACAAGGGCACTGGCCATGAGATGTAGATTCAGTTTTTTGTGAGAGCCCTGCATCAGTAAAACCTTCAATGATAATAGGATCACTTGAGATCAGGACGATAGGAAGACTTAAAGGATAGAGTCTGGTTGAGGCTATGAAAAAAAAATCGTTTTTTTTTCTTTTTTAAAGAAAACTTGTAATTTGCTCGTACTTCAAGCCTCTACTGTGTATATCTAAGATATATCATCTATCAGTTGTAACACATTCGCAAATACATGCATATATATATGCACCTATGTACACATGTAAGTATTTACTTATTGACATCATACTATTAAATATGCACACATCGATACCAATTGTTTGAGCTGACCTACATATATGTATGTTTATACATCCTATCATAAAAGACACAGGTAAGACACACCCAAGTTTAAATTTCCTCCTTTTCTATTCTATGTATATATATATATATATATATATCACTTTTTTGATACGGACCATCCTTGAAAAAAAAACGAAAAATAATAAAAATATATCTTCAAATGTATGTATTTATTTTGCGTCTTGTACGTACGGTGTTGTATTTTAATCATTTTTTATTAATATTGTAAAAAATACACATAGCGAATATATGTATTTAAGGATTTATGACTTTGGTTCCTGATTTATCCAATAGTCTATTGAATTGGTCCTAGCGAGTATTTTTCCTCCATCAAAAGGAGTGGTGAAGTAGGCTTTGATATTAACAACTTTAAAAGGTATGTAATTACTGCGTCAGTAAAAAACAGAAATGAAAAAGATCAAATGCTATTCAGTCCTAAAAATTTTAATCTATTTAAAAAACTTCTTCCAAGAGAGAAATATCAACGATTACAATCCATGTGTAATGGAATAAAAACATTACGTTAATCACGATTAAACAAAATTGAGCCAAATATATATATATATATATATATATATATATTAATGGTTTTTGTTGTTCTAATTTCATGCTCTCTTTTTCGTTTCTCATGCTCTGGAATAACATTAACTTATTATGTATGAATGTACATATAGGTATATATATATATATTTTCATTTGTATTTTTCATGAATTCGTTATTCAAGATGTTTTTAATTTACTTTCCTGACGGATTTGAATAAGACTTTTCTAAAAAGGGTCAATTTTAATAGTTGTATTATTTTTGTATTTTTTTTTTTTTCATTTGAAAAGCTGTGGAGCCAAGAGAGATACGGAATTAAAATTCCCGATGGATGTCCCTAGAACATATACATATATATATATACATTGTTTATTTTAAATCAATAATTAATTATTATTAAACAAGAGCTGACTCGATTATCAAAAATTGGCTTTATAAAAAATATACGTTTGTTTTGTTGTTGTTGAGAATTACAAATTCATATCTACATATTGTAATCCATTACTCCGTAGCAAAAATAACTGATTGCCTTAATATATAATTGATACATAAAAGCTATGGTTTTATTTTAAACGAATAAGGTAACATACTGAGTAGGAGCTTGTGTCATCCTAGCCATTGACTACATACTTGTATTTTGTGGCTATTAGAGTAGAGAGTCTGTCAAACCCGGATCAGAAGCATTGAAGGCCTGAAGTCCTCAGGAAGAAAGAAATAGAAAAGAGTGAAAGTGGACTACATTTTGAACTTAAAAGGAGTTTAATCATTATGTCCTTTTGTCCTCATCTGGTGGCCCTACAGGTGGCATTGGCTGTCCTACAAACAAATAAAGATGCTCCTTGAATGTCGAATAAATTTAAATATATTTAAACGTCATTTTATATGTAACTGTCTGTTTCTTCATTAATATGAATAATGATTATTAATTAGTTAGTTATTGAGGCATGGCAATACTTTTTAAATGTCCGGAAATGACCAAAATGTCACTTGTACTTCCAAGTTCCCACCTTGTATATGTATATATATATATATATATGCACTCTCACTATTATGAACATGTACTGTATATACATACATATATTTTACAACCTTCTGTTGTATTTATGTACCTATACAATTATTCGTATGGGGTGCCGGGTAACAACTGTTCGTGTTTCATTTCATGAAAGATTTCCTCAGGCATCTTACATTAATTTCTTTTTATTATAACATTTCTACTTATAATAGTGTGGGCTATAAGAAATGTGTATGAGCCTGAAATAATATAATGAACTTCATAGTTTGGATCAGGGCATCCATGGCTTTAATATATAATACATAATTGTAGCTAGGTAAATGAATGCTCCTTTCTTAATACAAATGAAAATATTTTATATATTTTTTGTATAAAAATAATATGCAGATTTACTTCAAACAGTTCTAAATCCTAAAAGGACAAAAATTAAATTTTGCAAAGACAAGACTTAAATTAGGGGAATCTTGATAATATTTTGAATTTTCAATTCTCCATACCTAAGTGGAAACAGGACTAGGAAATAAATAATAAAATGCGAAATTGTCGGCTATTCAAGCATCATTTCATGGATATTAAAAATATACACTTTTACATATATATATATATTGACATGCAGTCAGCGATCCAACTGCTTTTTTAATCCGACACTATCCATTACCTCTATATTATGGCTTATGAAATTATTATGAGAGATCTAAGCCATGGATCTAAAACATTAAATATAAGCAGATTCGTAAAAGGAACGTTGTTTTTGAAGAGTAATTATAATTCTTGATTCTATTGTTTGCAAGACCTTTTTGACGTAAATATATAACGTTTACAATTTTACTGGGTCCGCTGAAAGCTATTTGAAGAAGTGGATAATTATATCCCTTTAATATAGATATCAGTGTCTTAGAATAGGAAGCAGAAGCCTGTCTAGCGAGTAAGCGATGGATTTTGTGCTTTACAGCAGCATGAGTTTAGGCACTAATTTGTTAACAATTGAATGTATTTTTTGAATACAAATTATCTTCTAATAAGTTGAGGAAACATTTTGTATATTAAAAAAAATTTCTCATTGACTTTTGGGTAGTATATTTGTTTACATTTGTACAATATCAGGTACCCTTTTCTCTCTTGTTGACCAAACAACTCTCCTGTAATTCTAAGGCACTAATTCTAAACTTTGAACATAGTTAATTATTAAACTATGAACATATGTCTCACTAAAAGGTAAATGTGTGACTAAATGAATAATTAATAGTTAATTTTAAACGTACTCCAAACACGACCTTCACTACTTGAGTTTTGATGATTCACTCTCCCCTCATTGTTGGAGACGGATCCTTTGGTCTATGCATTTCAATAAACTGTGTATGAAAACAACTCATCGTTGACTCTGGAAGCTTTTTTTTTTTTTTTGGATAGACCGGAAGAACTAATTACAAACAATTATAGAGAATAAATGAAGAATATGAAAAACACACACACAAATATATACATATAGACAATTGAAAACATTTGTGTGTATAATTTTGATGTGGAGAGCAGATAGTAAAGAGTAAATATCAAGATTCCTATCATTTCAATTCAATTGGAAGAGCAAGACGGAAATCAACATTGGAAAGAGGATCAGGATCTCTACATATAAGGAGTATAAATTTTACATATCGTTTACAATCTTTTTTTTTTTTTTGTTTATTTGTACTTTAATCTATCTAGAAAAAAATAATAATAATAATAATTAAGTGGATGCAATAATAAATACAAAATGTACCTAGATCGGTAAAATAAAACAAAGAAATTATCCACAATATTTAGTCTTAAAAAGTTTCCCCTTGTTATGAGAGGGGCTAATTAATTAAGTAAAAATGACTTGCATTCTAAATACAAAATACATTCATTCGTACATACATAAGTGCATCTAAGCATTGACTTTTGTTAGAAAATAATTACTCATTCATTAGTAGATTTTGTAGTCTCTGACATAGTCTCACTATCATATTATATATTTAACCTTCTTGTTGGTTTGATGAATATTTATAGTTTATAAAGACGTATAATTAATTTCATTGCTTTTGGTGTGATAAATTATGTCGTCTATTTTTATGAAAAATATATCAAATAATACATATGAAAGGATTTACTTTTATTAATTTTTAAAAATTCGATTTATATATGATAAGCAAAATAAGCGGGGGGTCAGTCTCAAAGTAAAACTGACTTTTTAGGGATACTCTTAACATTTAAAAGATTGAAAATTGTACATCGCTCTAATGATAAAGATTGAGTTTATAAAACAAATTAATTAAATAATTATAATGTGCTTCATTGACTATATTAGTCACAAAAGATGAAATACTCAAATAATTAAATATTAGATTTTATAATAGATGATTGATGATTTCACTTCAAGGAAGTTCAGAAAAAATAATTTGTTATTTTATAAATACCATATACAGTCATATATCATATTTACAATCAAACTTTTGACTTTAATGTCGATAACTTGAACGACATACTCTGAATGTTTTGAAACTAATATGGATTCTAAGGCCTTTATAAAACCCCATTAACCTTGATTCTTCAAGAAGAGGAGCAAACGTCATCTATGTAGAGTAACCCTTTATAAAAATATTTATCACTTGCAACTACAAAGTACATACTAGGGTTTCTCTCCTGGAATTCTCCATTTTTTCGGGGTTTTATAACAACAAGAAATGCATTTGATTATTTTATAATGTAAGCTTTCTTGATTTAATTCATTAATTGAAATGTTGAATTAAATATGAAGTCGATATGAAGTTTTCAACCATTTATGAATTGCAAAACCAACCCAATGAATGTTTCTATATATAAAAATTTATATTTTCTTCTTAAAATATAAAATAAATTGCATACAGTTCGCAGTATTTATTATTTACCCCCCTCATCCTGGAATTTCCAGGAGGTCCAAAATCTACAAACTGATTTCCTGGGATCTTACTGAGCAACAATTTACTAGGAAAAGAGAAATTCTAAACATCCTCCCTCATAATATTTTATGTAATTACACTTTTTCTTTCCGAAATCCAGAACTGTTTGTAACTTTTTGAGGGCTCTAAAAGAGGTTACTGCCTTGAGTCATAACTTATGAGCTATGACTTAGTTATAAGAACATAGAAACGGCTCTCACGAAAACATATACCATTATCCAATTACGCCTTCTTTCTGACTTGAATCAAGAATAAATGACGTCATTGGTAGGCTTAGATAAGTACATACATCTACATAATATTAGCATTACATTGGATTGGAGCGAATGTAAAATGCTCAGAGAAAATAACAGTTCAGATTCTTACGAACATTGACTCTAAACGTTGATGAATGAGCATTACTACAGCATACCAACAACATATGTAGGTATACTATTGTAAAACAATTTTAAAAAAAAACCCGATGTAACTACATGGTCGAGATAACAATAATATTTTAATATACTTATATATGTATGTAGGTATATATATATATATATATATAGATATTATATAGGTATATATGTACACGTTTTTTTTCTTCATACATGATGGATTTATGAGTAGAGGAATGTAGAGCAGTATGGAGAAGAAGTAGTCTAATAAATAATCATACTTATTTGTAATAGTCAAATAATACAAAGTGTAGAAATTTCATTGCTCCAAATTTGCTTGAGGACTCCATCGTTTAAAATATATATTCAAATATTCATATAAGTTCCTACATAAAACATAACCAATTTCACTTATATATTTTGTCAGTCCTATCCCCATCAACGCTCAGTGATTCAAAGAGTGAACCTTTTTCTACTGTGTACCTATTATTATTATTGGAGAATAACACCATAGAATAACAGTTGGGAAGCATTGGCTAATTGCATTCAACAGAGTATAAGCCTTTTTTTCCTTCTCTTTTGAAGGAGGAAAATATGTTGTGCTGTGAGAAGCAATAAAGATTATTAAATCGTGTTAAATGAAGAATTATTGTCTAAGTACAGATGGGGATTTTTAGCTAATAAATAACCAACTGTTTGTGTGCCTTCCCCCCCCCCTTTAAAAAAAAGACAGATTGGAAGAGAGGGATTTGTGGAATGGAATAACTTGTAATGATAATAATCAAAGGAGAGAATGACAATAAAGCAGACGAATGTCACAAATTGGAAATTCCATATTCTATGTATAAAGTTTCAAAAACCGGAAATAATTAATGGAATATATTCTTGAGCAAATGACTATGACTGATCAATTATATATGTGAAATAATGTTTCAAAAGAAATAAGTATGAATCATGGGTTTATAAAGAACCCATCCCTCCATATAAACTCCACCTGTGTACAATCCTGATGTCCAGAATAGATAAAAGAAAAATGTCCCATTGGGATCTCTTATTTAGAGGGGAGTCAAGAGTGCAAAGGTATTTTAACTCATATTTATTATCCTTATAAATATAAAGTATTGGCTCGTACTCAATCAATTTACCTAATATCTGGCTTGAAATAATCGAAGTGAACTCTTCACCGTTCGTAATTCAAGTAGTTTTTTATTTACATAAGTTTATCTTACATATATGTATTTGAAATCGGTAGAGTTTAAAATATAGTCAAAGAGATAGTCTACTTCCAAAAAATATTTTTTTTACTTCATAAATTACTAAATTACATAGATATTAATTCTCCCTGTACATTTTTTGTCATAATAAATAATAAATTATTTCCAATGGGGCCTCTTTAGATGATACCCTTCGGATAGGAGCAACATTTAAAAATCAAAATCAAAAATACAGTAACGAGCCATAACACCTGTTTGAATTTGCCTTTAGTTTATTAGATATTTTAACTTATTTAAGGAATGTCCTAAAGGATATGGTGTGGTAGGGTGTGATATGAATTTGGATAAATTAAATGAATTTGATGAAATAGAACGTTTAGTAATACGTGATGGATTTTAAATTACAAGTTAATTATACTTAGTTAACTACATATAATTAGACTAAAATGGATTAAATCATTAAGTGACATCCTTTGGAAACCGAGGGGCTTTAATAAGTGTATGTATATATTATATATTTTAGCAAATTAATTACTTAATTTTTAGTATTTATTTTGTTTGCACTATTTACATTCATTATTCAATTAACTTGTAAAATTTATGTGCCATTAATTAGGATAACCTACTAATGTTGTGCACTCACCTATGCTTGCACGTGACAGAGCCCACAAGGTTAATAAATTACATTTATGCACTTAATTGCTATAAAGCAACTCAGCTATGATCACGCATTGGCCAAAATATCATTTTATGTTTAGGGAATAGAATGAAGATTAAAATTTGAATCTTTCTCAGTGCCTCTTTTTTTTTTTTCAGACATAGATTTTTAACTTTTTTGATTATTTTCCCTTCCGTTATAACGCCGTTATGCAAAAAAAAAAAAATACTTTGATATTAATAATTACCCGATCATTATTATAACAAAACTTTTAATTAATTTAGCACATGTTAAATGAAAAGAGAGGTTCATAGTCAAATTTATTTCTTCTTCATTTTACTTTCTTTTACTATAGAATAAAAAATAAAATAACGTTTATTCAAGTAATGGATCCATTAATTCTTTGACTGAGTTACTTATTACTTTTGATTAAGAGCAAATGTGTTACTCTTTGGCTAAATAAATAAAAAGATACGAGTAATTTATTACTTTTTCCATGTAACGCGTCTCACAAGTTGGTTTTTTAACTTACAAATACAACTAACATTTCATCTTTCTAGACCACATTAACTGAGACCAAGGGAAGACTTTGAGGAATAAAGACCAAAACTATTGAAAAAGGATTGAGTATTTAGAATATGTACTACTATGAGGAAAAAAATATTCAGAAGTTTGGATTTAATTGTTTTCGGATTCCGATAGGGATAAATGTTTTTATTTTTAAGTTGGCAATACTGTCATTAACGTTTGTGCCCAATTACACGTCAAAATATTCATTAGTGTTTGAGATACGCATCATCCTTTTGTAAACAGCTAAAACCGAATTTTTTGTTTTTTTAAAACGTTGACAAATGAATTTTGAGGATTAAATGGATATTTGTAACTTTAAAAAGTAGTAAAATCAATATTTGAAGAGGTCGAGAAAAACATTAAAAAAATATTCATATTCAATGAATAAATAAAGTTTCCCTGTTCGTTTTAATTGGTTTAAATGAAGACACTACACGGATGATAAAATTATGTAATGTATTTATGTATCATTAATAGATTACTTTTAATAATAAAAAGAAGTATGTCGTAAAAAAGAACAAAAATGGAAGAAATCAGACAGTGATAGGTGGAGATTCTCTCATGTGCATAAAATCGTTCAAGGGACTTAGAAAATCCAAGAGAAAAAAATACGAAAAATAAATAATAAAATGACAAAATAATCTTTTAAAAAAAAATGTACATACAAAAAGTAAAAAAAATCTTCCTTTTCGAGTTCAATGTACGCTGGCTTCTTCTTTTTCTTTAAACTTTTTTTTTCCGTTGATTTCTTCACATCTTCAGGTAAAAAAAACAAAAAAACATAAAATAATAATAATAATAATATGTTCATAAATAAAAATATTAAACATATATATTTATATAGGTAGTAGAACTCTCAATGAAAACCATGGATTAAAATTAATTGAAACGTAGGTAAATTTTGTAAAAGTTTTTGTTTTTCTTTACTATGAGGAATTATTTAATTAGCTATGTAATTGTTGTTATTAACAAGGATGTTCCATCTAAACGAATAAAAAATATATTCAAAACCATTCATTCAAAATGATGATCAAATCAAATCAAATTACTAAAATATAGAGTTTTGAGTTTCACATCTAAAGTCAAATCCAAAATACGAGACACATGACTCGTAAAATTACGATCTGTATCTGAAATACGAGATAGGTTACGAAAGTTTGTGTAACAAGCAACCAGGAATACCTTATTGTGTAGTCAGCTATCTCCACGATGACAACATCTATACCCAAAACATCAACGACTCGCTTGAATGTATTTTTATGTCAACTGTTGATTTTCTAGGTGATCCTTTATAAGTAGTATTTTGCAACAAATATATGTACATACAATGTATTCCCACTTCCCACTTGTTGTCATCAGTTGACTCTTTACTGATTTAAAGCAGCTGACTCTGCGTACTATGAATCCATAAGAACATTAACACGTCTTCACTTTCTCAAGGCTTGATAAAACTATGCAAAACCACACACATGTTTTTGTCACACTTTTTATTCTGAACCCTAACGATGATTAGTTGAAGTTGAAAAGGCAGTTGTGAAGCCATGACTAAGGATGGGCATTTTGTTGAGGTGAGAGTGTGTGTCCGCTATTACTACCTGGTTACGCCCGCATTTTATCTGCTGATTGTTACACGACGAGGTTTTTGGGATAAACAAAAACATGACTACGTATTCTCCCTTCAGCTGATTTTCATCATTTGACTCTTTTGATTTAAAGCAGCTGATTCTACGTATTATGAGCTCAAAAAGGGTATCTTTATTATTTCTGATTTTGATGCATAGAAAATATATTAAATCAAGAATTGCGCGCACTTTTTTTGAATTTTGAATATATTAGGAGTAGTAACGATTGGTTTGTGATTGGTAAAATTTATAAATATATAGATTATCCAAATAATAAATTCTGCCAAATATTAACAAGTTGGCAACAAGGAAAATACAGAAGGGTACCCGTTGTTTTTCCAAATTTTTCCTTTCTCTTTTGTCAGTCGAGGTTGCGAGTGGACAAAAAAGCTCGACATGTTATTTGACAATATTAAAAAATACTCAATAACTCATAGAAACTGAGATGATTTGAATTATCAGATATTTTTCTTTCCTTCCTTAAACTCATCGTTATTTAAAACATTTTGGCCATTCACGACCATTTACTAAATGAAGAGTATTTTACAGTCGGGATGAAGAATTAGCTGACAACCAGTTAATGCTTTGGTTTTTTCTCTTTCAACTTTTGGAAGAGGAAAAGGTTAAGGGATACAATGAAGATGACTTCGGCCCATGTGATGTGTGTCATGGTATATAGCACTGTATATAGAAATTTTTTATGTATGTATAAAATAAGGTTAAATAATGAGTATGAGTTTGATGTAACGCCTTTGTCACACATTCGATGAACTAAGCATTTCTAATAGAGATAAGTACTTACTAGTATAATATCTCAATTGTAGACAAACACGCACGTTCAAAACACGAGGGGAAAAAAATCATTTTTTGAGGTTTTACACAAATTCTACATATATTAAAAGTATAAACACGCATCCTTATAGAGAAAAGAGCTATCTCATTTTTGTAGCATTTATGTAGATGCATCACCAAAGGCAGGAAATGACCCACAAGTGTGTCAATACAGAATAGCATAATTTGCCCATTTGTGAGCTACCTATTTTCTTATATTCTAAAAAAGCTGGGTTTTTGGACATTCGACACGGGCTTGAGTGGAGTTCGTCATGAAAAAATGACTTCCGAATATAATAGGACTCGGAGTGAAAATATTCAGACTTGAATCAAAGCTGAAAGTTTGATATCCACAAATTTACTTTATTTCATAGTATTATCAATTATTAATTAATTATTTTAAAGTCATTTATATCTTTTTATGACTATATTTTAATATTGATGGCGACTGAAACAGAGTTTGGGGCTTGTAGCCACGATTTCTCTGACACGAGCCCCAAACTCTGATTTTAACTTGGTCTCAAATACTCTATGGACAAATATGGGTTGAACCCGTAAAAAATCACGAGTCCTCGAACTCGAATTCGAGTCTGAATTATGAAAAGTAATAATAATAATTAAAAAATAATAATAATAATCAATCTGTTAGTCAAAAAGGCAGATTTTTTTTTTTTGACTAAAATATAATAGTCAAGAGCTTAGATTCTTATTAAAAATAATAAGCTTCACTTTCGAGGACCCCTCTCGCCTGTAACTCCTGTTGACTCTTGACTTGGACTTGTATTCGAGATATGGGACTTGATTTAAGATTGTCTATTCAGGTAGATTATGACTCGATCTTAAAGACTCAAGACTTGACTTGAACTCCTAACTATTGAGCATCTTTGAAATGCCATTAGTTAATGACTATCTTTAATTTCTGTATGTAACCATGGATGCATGATATTGAATGCCTAAATATATATATATATATATATATATATATATATATATATATATATATATAATTACTTTAAAACACTTCTTGTGAAAATGTTTTGTGCCTTTTTATTTTATTTTATATCTTTAAGGAAAACCATATGTTACCATTAAGTATATATAATATGTACATATATAAGTTTCACTTTGTCTTGGCACGTACTTACTCTATTAAAATTTATGATAATAACTTTTTTTGAAGTAATTTATTATTCCTCAGGTGAATTAAGTCTATAGAAAGGAAGAATTATTCTATTGTATTTATTTATATAGTATAGGATGCTCAAACCATTTGGACAAGTCTACTGAGATAAAAAATTGAGCAAAGAGGAATTACATCTTTAGACTCCCGTAAATGCTTTCCTAACTGTGCGTCTTCGTCTTGAAATACCCTGAGTCCCCTCCCTCGTCCATTTGAGGGGAGAGGAGGGGAAATTTTTTTTAAAATCACATTCATGCATATCTATGTTTATGGACTGTGAACGTTTCCCACGACGTTGAATGTTGTTTCATGCTTCAGTCGTAAATATTTTCAAATACGTGCCCTTGTTTCATTGCAGCAAGTCATTCATGATCCAAGGACCGTTTTGGTGCTTTTAGGGCTTTTGCAAGAACAACAGAGTCTGTGTGTTAAGTATTTCATACGACAGCATTATTGTATGCAAGTTTAACATCATGAAAACACATTAAAAGAACTATATAGAGGGAAGGGAGGGAGGGAGAGTTGATACACAAATTTGCTTTTTTTTTCTCGCAACAGTGCAAAAATATGCATCAGTTTCATCCCTTGATTGTTGCAAATTGTAAATCAATATCTTGGGCCCAATTGGTATTTTATACTTTGTTTGGATATATATTATATCAGGGTGGATGCAGTGAAAAAAGAACTGTTCAATGCCCTTCTTAGTAGGTAAAGCTGATACATTTCAATATGCAACCTTTTTTTAAATCAAAGTGAAATGATTATATAATTAAACCTTTTTATAGTATATATGTATATACTAATGATATTTATTATTTTACTATATATTTTACATTAAAAGGGCCCTTTATGTTTTTGGATTTAGCTTCTGTCTTTGCTCCTTTTGTGCAGCGAGTTCATTGGATTTATACCACTGTAAACGCAAATAAAATATATATTAACTGTTTTACTTATTTTGAGATATAGGTAGTTTTTATTGGATAAGAGGGAGAGTAACAAACATTTACCTGATTAAACTCTCTCATCTGGAGTTTAGAGTACTATTTTTGTAGACTCTCAAATTGTTGCCCACACTCGAGTCATACTTAAGTCTCATGAAGCTTAAGACTTTAGAATCGAGCTTGAACTTGAGCAAACACAGCCAGAGCCAAAAGAGAACTTTGATTTAAATCTGGAGACTCGGACATTAGACCCCCAACTTCAAACTTTAAATTCCTCTCAAACGCATACATAAATGACTCGTTAACAGCTCAGCCTTGATTCTTCTTATAATCACCCCCCCCCCTCCCTTCTATGAGTAATGGAGGATTTAAGTCTTATAAAGGATGTATTTTCACCGAGTAAGAACACCAAGGTTACTGGGATCCTCATATTTCCTAGATGTACCCATGACATTCTGTACTTGAAATACCATGATGATGATAATGAAGGGATTCATGGAACCATTTTAGCCTTGTTGAGAGCCTTTTTTCTCTCTCTCTCGTTCAAGGTGTCACTAAAGGATAGGCATAACTCGACTACATTTCTACGTGTGGATTTTCAATCATAGATTCTAAAAATATTAATAATTTTCGGTGCAATAAACGAACTCAATAGATCCATAACGCACATTGAATGTTACAATATTCAATTTTGAGTTACTTATACTTGTAATACCAAATACAAAGGTATGTGTTCAGTTTGTTAAAACTCTGTGTGTGTCTAGAAAAGTTGATCCGTTTATTTCACTTTTTCCATCGTAAATAAATAAATAAATAAAAGTGAAAACGTTTCAAACGATTTTGACATTTAAACAAACTTCTTAGAGTCCCATATTTATTTGTTTATTTTAACAAATAAAAAATAAAAAGATTTAATAGGTCTAGCAATTCTATACTTATTTAGCAGTTTTTTTTTTTAAAATAGCTTTTTATTTTTCAGTACTGGAAACTAAATAATAAAAAGAACTATATAGACATTCAAATACATGTTTCTACGTTTTGAGGGCTTATCTTTTTTGAAAGCTATAAATATTTGATTGCCAAATATGAGAGTGCTCTACGTGTGTACATTGTTAAATTTAAAACTCAAGCCATTATATTCTAAACGAATTAGGTATGTCCAATGAAAAAGGCTCTTCATAAAGGTGTTTTGGTCTGAAGACAATTCAAACGAAATGGAATAGAAAACGGAATAGAAGTATTTTAATGATTTTTTTGAAATTTCAAAACTTGATTCCACGACAAGTTTTACATCTCTGTCAAATTTTGTCACCTTGATAAGTCATGGTAAGAATGAACAAACCCAAGGATTTATGTAGTGTTGTGATCAAGACAGACTCAAAGGCAAGACTTGTATAGATGACCGAGGGAAAAGTATGGAGCCTTCTTTTTATTTAGAAAATAAATATTTTAAACTATACTTGCTTCGGTCTTGATCATGAGGAATAAGAACTTCAAAAATTGGTTGAGAGAGACACTCGTATTATGACTAAGATGATATCCAGACCCAAATTATTATTACTATCATCCAATTTAGAGGAGTTTAAATAATGTAGTTTCTTAGCGTCCTTTGGTACAAAATTTCTAATGATCCTTCATGTTATTGGAGAATAGGAGACATCCTAGAACTTACGTAGAACCCATCACACAATATCTAGTACCAAAAGAATCAATTCTGGTCCAATAATTCAAATTTTCCCTTTGTCATAATTCATAAAAGGATTTAATAGAAATTGCCAAAATTGAGTGGCAAAACATTTTTTGATCAATGTACACATGTAAATACGTTTTGACCCTCTTATACGTCCAAGGACCCATTTTGGATCCTTGATTAGATACATCCCATTGTATGAACAACATGTACTCGCACAGCTCAAGTAGCTAGTTAAAGAATATACGAATATACTCATCTTATAAATCTTCTGCCCTTGAGCCTGTTTTGAAAGAGGATGAAATCCCTTCTTTTCAACAATAATAATTTTCTAAGGTAAGTACATATATGGAAATGTCTAATGGATTTGTAAAAGGAACTTTGCTAGAAATGTGTTACATAGAGTTGCGAAGTCTTTTAAGTCCTTCCGTCAGACAGACATCATTTCCTTGCCATATTTACCATTAGTATCTAAAGGATTTTATTATTTTTAATAAAGACAATCATTTACATATGCCTAAAGACAATGGTGAAGACAATCTACTTATGTCTTTCTATAGAGCTAATACATGCATATACCCAGGTAATTTTCAATTTGAATTTAAAACAAAACGACAAAAAATATAGATAATTTTTGTACACAAGCAAAATAATACCTGAAACCTTGATGTAAATTCAAACTTCGAATACAAAAAAATCAAATAGGACTCTGAATCAATTATTCTTAAAATAGAAATTGTTCATGTCTATTAATAAAATATATTAATTATCTTATCGGACAACGAAAAGGGATTTGAACCTACATAGTTTATGTACATATATATTTCAAAATGAACTCACCCACCAACAAACTCCATTAGGAGTAGGAACGAAAATGCATTAAGAACATACCTACATACATTATACGTATAATTTGTCTCTTTGATTCCAGTCAAAATATATTATTATTTATCTAGTCCCTTCATTTCAATTTTGATTTCATTTACGTACTTATCACGTAAACCCCATTCTAATAAATAAATGGATATATTACCTGGATCATTTATATCTTGAAAGGAAAATATGAGTGTTAAGAGATCAAGGTCAGGAGTCGATAAAACTAACCCTTCATCGTCTGCTACATTGTACATATGTATGTACATAGAGAGAAATGCATTTAATAGATTCTTACTCCATGAAGTATCCACCTTCGTCCTTCCTTGCACTTGTTCTACGTTATACTTGGTATGTACATAGGGTATAGTGATGATCTCTTCAGACAAAATGATACTTTTGCATCATAAAATGAGTAAGTGAAAAGGGATGGACTCAATAATAATATGTACTTAGATATTTTAATGCTCTAAATGACGTGGAGTTTTTCTGATCTATCTATTCAGAGAGAGTGGAATACTAAGGAGGTTGTTTCTTATTTGATTACTTCCATTGTAACGCCGTTTTGCAAAGAAATGTTTTGTTACTAAAAAAAAAAATTCAATACACATTCCATGAGTCTCATTATTTCGATTGTCTCGTATGTCATAGATTCATTATCATCACTACTTTTCATTTAGAGTACATTTACTATTAAATTAGAGGGGTAGAAATTCAAATTTATTGTTCTGTTTGATAAGTAGTTTAATATTGAGTAAAAAAAAATGATTAAAGGGACTTTAGTTTTATGTGTTGCTAATAAGGCTTGCGCCTTAGCAACCACGTTACTTTTTTGGCTAAATAAGTAATTTATTACTTTTTTTATGTCACATGTCTAACATTGGCCTTTTTTTATACTGCTCTGGACTGGACAAACACAGTTAGTGTTCTTATACTCTAGACCAGCCTAAATGAAATCTAGAAAAAACTATGACTCAGGGGAATTCTGCTCTTGAGCATGAATGTTATATTTTTTTTTTTTTTTGACCTAAAACCCTTGATGAGTCATCTATCGAATCATTTACCTATGTACCTATATTAGGACTCGTTCGGTACGTAAAACCTACAATACCCTACAAATTGCAGATATGTACCGACGGTTAGATTTGGTCGACATATGCACATACGAACAATACAAAAGTTTCGAAGGTTGAATCTCATAAATTTAATTATGCTTTATAAAAAACAATTTTTTATATCAATATAAATTAAAGGTAAGGTACAGAAGTGAGAAGTATCGTATCATACCGTTCCAGCTCGAGTACATATAATATGCGGAAAGTATATTACAACCCACCTCTAAATTGATATGCCTTCATAAATAAATAATGAAAATACTGTTTATTTTGACAATTTACCAATAGTTTTTTCATACATGTCAAAAAAGTAAGGTAGAAAGAGAGAGAGAGAGAGGAGAAAAAAACTTTGAATAGTATTTAAAATTACAATTACATTGTATCTACATTTTTACAACTAAATATGTATGTATGCTTCTTTCCCGATGTAAAAACTTTTGAATTCCATAAAAATGAGTGATATTCTATCAGAAGGGAAGTAATTAAACAAAAATATAAATAGTTTTAAATCATTAGATATTGAAATATGTATTTTAATATAATATCAACATCAAGTGATTTTTACTTAACAAAACTCAAAATGCAAACTGGACTATTAGCGTATTAAATACTCGGATTTGCAAATTATTTCTACATATATGGAAAGTGTTGTCACAGACGCCACAGATTATATAATAAATCTATGTGACACCATGTTGAGAATATATAAGTAAGTTTATTAAATAAAATGGGACACATATCCAAAATCATATGAAACTTTATATTATGGCTTTAAAAATGAGAAATAACCAACTGCTTAATTACCAACTTGAATACAATTTAATGCCAAGGACCATTGGGTTTAATTTATTTTATTAGTGTGTCCCATTGTGGCTTTTTTTTTTTTTTTAAATTTGGTTGTGAATGTTGGCTCATTCAAGATGGCCGAATTTCACAACGTGAGGGTGTCACGTGCAAACGCTCTATTCACAAAGGTTGCCCTTTATAAATAGAGCAACAAACAAACAATGCATGAGCTGATTGTCTAAACTTTAAAAATATTTGCGTAACTCAAGTATTTCAAATACTTGCTTCCAGATTTGAGACACAAAAGAAGACAAAAGAGTTTGTTGGATCGAGATTCTGTGTTTTTTAACGAAACTTTCAAGACTTTCAAAGTTTTGGTTGGTCGAGGCCCAGGTCAATCTCAAAAACTACATGGGATACATATATATTACCATCTAGAGCAGTGGTTCTGAGCTGCTCTATCACTGAGACTCAACTTTGCTCATGGTCAATTACCAGCAATTCATTTTTAGAGCCATTCAATTGAGAAACACTCTTCTATGTACAAGAGGACAGAGGCTCTCTTTACAAAATTAACAAACAATTGTAACTGTGTAAAAACCACGGCGGTATTTTTCCTCATACCAAATATTAAAAAAAAAAAGAAGAAGATATCTTTGATCTTGAGATTGTTTTGTTTATGATCTGTATATTGAGTCATTCTGCAATAAATATAACAAGCAAAATTTATGAAATTAGTATTCAACTTGAAAGGATGTAAATTTGTTTTCAGCCCTGGTATTTATAATTCTTTTTTCCTCAAAAAGTTGTAATATATATATAAATAAATCCTCAAAAACCTTATTTGGTTTTTAAGACAAAGGTGCATAAATGGTGGAAAAGGATATGGGGCCTTTAGGAATTTTTTTATTCAATTGTGCTATTTATACCATTACATATTTTGTTGTACATGTATATATATTATTATACGTTTAGGAGTACAATTGTATTCATAGTTTAATCTGATCTGCAAAAGATATTAGTGTACATACATAACATATATATTTGTGTTGTGGTCATCTCTGTTATTTATTGCCAATCAAAAAGTTTATTTTTAACCCTTGAACAAATTGTGAAATTCATATAGGTCCTTCATGGTACATCATCCATGCCTTGAATGAAGCACTCATTGAAAGACCAAAATAAATATTTTCTATTTTAGTTGTATGTAGTGTTTCATTTTCCTTATTAGAGAATGATTTATGAATATGATTTAAACCCTTACTTGAATTTTTATTGAACGTACCCATTTCATATTTACATATTTATCTCGTAAGAAAGTAATAAAAAAATCTGTATTTTATAATTAACATAATGTCTTTATCAACAAACTAAAATGTACAGATACCTTACGTAAATGAAACAATGTCTACATCATATGGGGTACCTGTCATGCTTGTCAAATTAGATATTTGAGTACATTTTATGTATTTGAAAATCCTTTTTTTTTATTATTATTTTATGTAAGATTGAGCCTCTTTCTTCCATAAAATACTTAGTTACAAGGTTCAATATAATTAGGAGGCAATCATGAATGATTATGATTCAAAAAGATATAATAACGTGTGTGATCAAAGAAAAGTGCTCTCTTTTGGTATTTGAATGAACTTTAATGTTTTATCTCATTACTAGCTGCATAAGTATCCATAAAGATCTTTGATGTTGATATTATATCCTTACCAGACCTGCAGGTGGCTACTATCTAGTTGCCTACTTCATCATTGCTAGCAGGATTTATCCTGCATCATTATTCAACCCTTAAAGGTAAAGAGGAAAACGCAAGGAGTGCTCACAAGGAGGATGGAGGCTGTGAGGATTGAAGATTGCCAGATAGCCTACAAAAAGCACCATGAAACTAGTGAGAGTCTCTTTACTTTGGAGCAGATTCTCAACTTAGCTAAGGCTAAGAAGTTACCTTTAGCTGTAGGTATTCTGGATATGGCTAAGGCCTTCAATTCGGTCTCTCACGAATCT
This sequence comes from Lepeophtheirus nordmannii, assembly GCA_963680855.1. Taxonomy (NCBI): domain Eukaryota; kingdom Metazoa; phylum Arthropoda; class Copepoda; order Siphonostomatoida; family Caligidae; genus Lepeophtheirus; species Lepeophtheirus nordmannii. The sequence continues at coordinate 17,885,276 of OY804521.1, forward strand.
ATTCTTGTTGCTTGTCACCGGGTAGGGGTTCCCCCAGTCCTTAGGGACTATATTCATAATGTATACTCCTTAGCCTCCACTTCGATTTATGGCATTGATGGTATCAAGTTTGTGTCGGGTATCCTTGTTATTTAACTTTGTCATGGATTGGATTTTGAAGGAGGCAATGGAGGATTTGAATGACCATTTTATCAAAATTTCTGGGGAATCTCTGTCCGCATTACTCTATGCAGCAGATGATGCTGTCTTGTTGGCAAAATCCAGGGTAGAACTTCAATTTTTCATTTCTAAATTTGAAACAGCAGTAGGTTTATTTGGCTTACAATTCAACGCAGAGAAGTGTGCTTTGGTCTCTATTGAGTTCTTTCGAACAATGAAACCAGCAAGCTGCAGTATTTGGTAAATACTAATGCTTATGCCACTGTTGCTGGGAAGATACTTAGATGCCTTGACTTAGGGCCACTTACAAGTATCTGGGGCTAAAGTATAGTCCATTAGGTTTCAAAAAAGCTGGCATCATGGGTGCTGCCACTCAATACATTGAAAACCTTTTTTTGGCCCAAGCAGGGAAATTGAGGTCACTCATCTTGATATTTGTCCAGTATGATATATCTTACATCTTGTCTGATAGAATATGAAAGATATCAGAAGTTTAGATTGAATAATCCAGAGGTTTATTTGTCCAAATATTTCTGCATGTGATAAACTAAATTAATTTTACACATTTTTAGCATACATATATAATATATTATTTACTAATATACATACAGAATATATGAATGACACAGATCTAACTATATATAAACTATACAGAAAAATTATTAATTAATATTTCTCATAATATATGTATGTATGTATGTAAATCAAAAAATATCATTGAAGAGACTAATGACTTTTTTTTTGTTACACTTAGATAATGAATGTCTATCATAATATATGTATATTGAAGTACAAATATACCATACAAAAACAAAACAACACTTTATAAGTCAAAGATGCATACAAGATTAGAAAGAAAGTTTTTTTTATTTTTATTTAATTGGTTCTGTAGTTTGACACCAATGGAAAAATACATACACACACACACACACGAAAAAAACACTTTCAAGGATATTTATATTAGTATTTAGTTTTGTATCTATGCATATCGTATTCATAGGATACACCCTTTTTAACTGGATGTCTGGTTAGAGTGCCTCCATGTACTATGTAAGTACATAGTACTATAGCATTTAATCCATCTTACCTTTAATGCATATACCTAAAAATAATAATACTAATAAAACAAACAAGAATAGCCAATCGATGAATCAAGTTAAAACAAATATAGATAGAGACTCAAGTTTGAGATATGAAAATAATTATATTCATACATGTTACATTTGTATGTATAGCCTTGGTGGGGGAGTTATTTAGCCCGTGTATAAAGGAAATTGATATAGAAGAATATGTAGATAGATACATGGCTCATCACTCTCATCTGTGCAAAAAAAAATAGTATCCATAAAACAGAGACAATATTAATAATATGTGCACTGAGACTTCTGAACAGACGGTTCCACGTCTTCTTGCTTAATTTAATATCATTCTGTGGTTTTTTTTTTTTTTTTTTTTTTTGAAGAACTCAACATTGACTTGCATTGATGTCACAAATGTTAAAAATTGATATCTATGTTACCCTCCTACATACGAATATATTTAGGTTCTCGGTCCTTCCGGAAGGAATTCTTTACTGCACAAAATAAAGTAAAATACTCGTTCTGTCTAAAAAATTTTACATAATTAAGTATCTACATATATGCACTGACCTCGGGGATAGAAGGAGTTGTCGTTGTTTTGAAACAATCATAATGAAGGTACAGTATATTTAGTACAGTAAAAAAAACATAAGAAAATACACTGTATTTAATTCAAATTCAAATAGCTCGAGCCTATTTGAATCCCTTGTCTTTCAAATAAATACTTGAATTCCAAATACTTTACTTCTAAAACTCCTATTTCTCAATTTATAAAGTTAGTTATTGAAAGTACATTACAAATTGGATCTCTCAACCTCTCTTCTCCAAAAAAGAGAAAGGGACAAGGGTACAAAATTCTACACATGGTTGTCAATTCAGTTGATCAAATACCTATGCTCTAATTATTATTATTTAATGATTGTAGGATATTGTTCACAGCTTAATAAGAGCTAATTTGATTTCTACCAATTTGCTCTTATAAGGATCAAGGGATCATAGAAAAAAAAATCGACAGTTGACGAAAGAATATAACGTGTAAATTACCACCGTGTTTTCGGGAATAAAATCATGTTCCCCATATCCTGATTCATGTAATCACACATGAAATATGTCATCAAGTTGGTAGATAATAGAATGAATGAACTCATGCATAAAAGCATATAATGTAAGTATTATGCATTAAGAATCAAATGTGGCTTTTTTCATAGCTCTTTAAAAATAGAGAAGGCAGTAAAAAAGAATTCAAATAAAAGGTGAGATCAAATCATATTTTTTGAGATATTAAAATGAAATAATCATAATCATAAAAAAAAGATGTTAAACTGCAAAAGAAATAAATAAAACATGCACATTTCACAATAATATTAAGTGCTTAATGACATGCACCCATGTATGCATGCAACTGTGTAAGCTGTTACTTCTGATAATATGGAGTCACATATCCAATGAATTAATTGATTCATTTATCAAACAGCATATTCTTAATTTGTATAAACTTATTATTTATTATATGTAATTGAACCATTAGCTTACTCATTAATTAACTAATTAGTCAAAAGTATGACAAGTTTAGTTAGTAATTTGATGCTGACTGCACAAGCCAACTTTTTTGGTAGTGGGCACATGGCTCAATGGTCCATCGAATAAAAGAACATGAGTCACATTGGACTTCTTCTTCAAAATTATTTTTTTGAATATTTATTTATTGTTATTTGAGACAAACTCCCTTGAAATGATGCACAATTAGAGATTTTTCAATTACCTAGAGTCAAGATCATAACGGATAGCACAGGAACAATAAATAGATGTTCTTGCTCACAAGGTGTGCCATAAGGAGTTGTACATATTATACCTATAAATAATAATCTATCTCCATGTTTTTTTGTTAGTTGCTCCAGGCTTACATAAAATAGGTAATGAGGAAACTACTCGGATGCTATTTGAATATTTATCAATAACTTTAATGGGGGGGGGGGGAGGATTCATTTATCAAACTTTGAAGGGATGGTCCTTTTGACATGATCCTTAACAAAAGACATTTGTAAATGAGTTTGTAATCAATTATCTATATACGGTTCATATATATATATAGAGGAAATCTCAATTTCAATATGATTTAATATCATAAAAAAACTCCTTAAAGTGCATTTCACTTTATTGTTCCTTTGCCAAATAAAGGTCTCGCATTGATTGGAACAAATCAATAGTTTGCATCGTTAACTCTAGCGAGCATCTATCTTAATGCATTTATTTAAATACTCCTGGATTCAAAACACAATATTTATGTATTCATTAGGATATCACATCAAGAAGAACAAATCCAAATAGAGACATCATAATGTCCATTGTTCATTAATTCAATCATTTCAGTATTCAGGAAGAATAAGTAATGTGTATACCTACTACGTATTTATTGTGGTTTCGATGTCATGTCATGTTAAAAGATGAAAGAATGAACAACTCCATCTTCCTCTCCATGTGGACCAAACTTGTTCACGAATTGTTGTTTTTCGAATTTATGTACAAGTCAAAACTTGAGCCCTTGAGCTGGAGTCCATGTCAAGTTGTGTGTCTTTTCACTACAAAGTCAAGGTTTAATCCCCTGACTTAAAGACAACTCGAGCTCCAGGAGCTCTTGAACTAAACGAGTCCTCTTCAGTGATCCTATTATTCAATAGGAGCAATTAAAAAACAATGTACATAGAATAGAGGAGGATTTTTTTAAAGTCTCAAGCCTCGAGTCTTATAATAATAGTTAATAATAATTAATTATTTAAGTCTTTATTTTATTTTATTTTGGATTTTGAGTCTTTTTCACTTTGAGTTCGAGTCGAATCTATAGGTCCAGTTGAATAGAACTCAATTGACAAGTGAGTCCAAGTCCACGACTCTATTGTTGACTGACATAAATATGCAAATATGGTTATTATCTATGTAAAAAGTTCCTATGCGGTTTTTTTATTATTATTAATATTATCAATAGTGTATGCTGATGCTGTAATGAGTCCTTGCATTTTTCTTTTTATGATTACTTTGACATTCTTATGTAGGTACGTACATACTTAGATATGCAAATCAAATCATATTATGCAAATATGCAAAAAATAATAACTTGGTTATCATTCAACTTTCCAAAGGAATTGATAAAATGGAGGGAGAGCGATCATTTTGTGCATAAAGTTAATTTAGCAGCACACTTTTATTGTAAGTAAATAGACATATGTATGTATGTATGTATGTATTTCGACATCTCTTTGAGGATTTCCTCATTTTTCGTATTATTTTTGCAGATAAGAATGTATTATATGTATGTATGTATGTATGTATGCAGACAATTTGCATTTGTTATGATTGCTTAAAATAGCATTACCAAACAGGAAGGTCCACATTCTAAGAAACTTACTCCATCATGTATCAACATAATTTTGTCATATGAGCCTAAAGGGACTCTCGGTACGTATTTTTTGTTAGCTGTTGATTTTGACTCTACAGTCTCTAATTGCTCTAAATGATCTTATAGAATTTGATCTTTATTGTATCTTGCAACCATTCCTACCAAAAAATTTAATGACATATGAACTACAGAGGCTCAAAATTAAAAGTGTAAGGGTTTGAATATCTTTCACCCCTCTAAATAGTTTCTTATAATCATTTTTTTTTTACAGACATCACATAATTTACATTGACTGATAAGAAATTAAATTACCAAGAGTAAAAGTGTATTTTTTTCAAAATTTTATGTTGATTTCCTTGGTTTGTATTTGTTAAAAATCTATATTATATTTGTATGAATAAATTTAGAAAATTATTCAATAAATACTTGAATTCTGAGCAGTATTTTATTTTTGAAATACTTCATTTCAAAATTGATTCTGTATATTCAGTATGTATATCAAAACACCAGCAAAGTCCAAAGATGAAAGGCTCTTTGGAATTTAAGTATTTGCTCTACTTAAAAATAGGTTTATTTTCAAATGAATATTTTTTTTCATTTAAAAAGGAACATGAGGGATTTTTTATCAATATATCAAAATATTGAGCAAAATCATTTTACTATAACAATTAGCAAAAGTGAGACAATACTATTGTAACTTTTTATTATTATTTTTTTTGCAACACAAAAAACAAATAATTTCATTTAAGATTGCATTACTAAATGTATAAACTACACTTGGAAAAAAACAACTTTTAAAAGTAATAATAATTCATTATCTTGTGTTTCCTTATATTTTATAAGAAATTGTCATTGACTTATAATTTAGAACAGGAATTTCATTCTTCAAAGAGTTATTACACAATTTGGCGGGCTTTGTGTGTGTTATTCTGCAGGATCAAAAGGGAAAAAAATATAACTATAAAAACGTTTCCTATACGTCTGTTCTTCATTTAATAATTATGTGTGGGCAATTGTTCCTAACCTAAGAGGAATTAGTTTGATTTCAGTCATTCCACTTTCATAACACTAAAATAAGGAGTAGAAAAATCGAAAGCTGACGAAAAATGACGTGTCAATTTTTATGATGATGGAAGTTCATAGATCAAAATGAATGTTTTGAATTTGAATGCTATTCTCATAATAATTAGTAATCATTGAGTATTCTTACTATTAAATGGAAATTAGTTAAGTATTCAATATGGAAGTATGTCATAACTTTAATTAATGACCAACTGATTTGAGGCTTTTAAAAAAAAAACTATTTTTAAAAGAAAGGTTCCCTTTGTATTTATTCTTTAATGATTATTGAAAGGAAATTTGTTCATTGCTTAACAATATTTAATTTGAGTTCAATCAAGCATCATTTAGAAGACTAATCACATCTCTCAATCCTTCATCAAACATGAAAAAGAAAGAAAGAAAGAAAGGTTGAAAAATAACTGATATTTAGTCAATTCTTCTTTACTGTGGTGCGATTATCTTTCATTTAATAGCTTAACGAGAATAGTTGATTCAAGTTCAATCAATTATCGTTGATAGCACTCTAATGACTTGAACCCATTCCCACTTGTTCCATTCATCCGTTCATTTTCTGAAAAGCTTCCTTTTAGGTCTTTATTCTTTTAATTATAAACAATCATTGGCAATCAGTAGGAGTGAGTTAGTTCAAGAAGGATTTCTTGGTCTGAGTGACACCCCAGTTTGGCCTTGGAGGAGAGTTTGACATAATATATATATGCATATAATTTTTATAATTTTTGAAGGTACCATTGTGTAGTAAGAGGCATATCAACAGTTGATAGAATAAAATAGCTAAAATGTAAAACAAAGTGACGAAAAGGGCTTTGTGAGATTTCCTTTGCTACGAGACCACTTTTCCTCCGCAATATGTCGTTTTTGAGGAACATCAATTTATATACATATTATACATATTTGTATTCCCTTTGTAGAATTCACTTAGTTTTAATTGAAGTAACAAGACGAATTCATGGACGTTACAAAATAAGTTATAAAGTAACCCATGGGACAAGTGGACAAAGAAAGTCGTTTCCTAGCCAATTTTGACAAACATCCATAACATGGATAACATCGGCTTCCCAATTTGTTTTATAGATGAAAAAAAAAACCCCAATATATTTGTATATAGCCAACAACTTCGTCATATTTCCTCACTGATCCTTTATGCAATTTTGAGGATAGTCGAAAATGCTTTTATTTTATGTAACTTGAGTTTAAAATATTATCTAGAACGGTTTTTGAGAAAGACAAAATATGTAAAAGCAAAGAAGTGAAGTTTTTGATTTGTTGCTAGGAGTCTCTACATGGAGTCTCTAAGTGTTTATATGTAGATAGTGAGAGCCTGTTATTTGTATGTAGCTACATATACCACAACTACACCAGGGATAAAAAGAGCAACAGTCCCGCTTCTTTGGATCCTTCTTCTGCATACTCCTCCCTATAAGAAAGTGAATTTGAAAAGTATCATGAGAAGAGCGAATATATATATATATATGACTGGTATATATAAAGTCTCTCTTTGGGCGGATCCCATGACATTGACGCAAGGTATTTAAACATGCAGCATAGTTCTGTACTTACATACATACATATACATATAGGGCGTATCCAGGTAAGCAGAGCCACATTTTTATTTCAAGGATGATTATCTCAGGTTTTTGGTTTCTTTGTTTATGATTGTAAATTATTTTCTATCTTTCTTTTGCAGTGGAGTAATTTTCACTTCTCTATATATTACTCATACTATGTTATATGTAATATGTACATAAATTCTCATTCTGTCCATTGTGGCTTTATTATTATTATTATTGTAGTTGTATTTATTTTTATTATTATTATTATGAAGGAGACATTTCCTCTTTGATCATGACGAAAGACATGGCAGCGTGGGTCGAGATACGCTACTTTTCTTTTCATACTTACAACCATATCCTACCTATTATTATTATTAGATATTGAGTTGATGAACTCCATTTTATTAGCTTATGCGTCTCCTATAATGTGAGTAAAACAGCCCTTAAATATCAAAAAGGTGAAAAGTCATAAAAATAATATCATCACATTTATGGATAAGCCATTCATTTCAATGTATTTACATATGTCATATGCATAATCAGGTTGATTAAAGACTCATCATTTTCAAATGTTATACTAAAGGCTCTCTTGGGTGCCATTTGACTAAAAATAACACCTTAACTTCCTACCATTACGTAGGAGTATAACTTTTTAGCTACTATATAATTAATATATTCGTTAAAACATAAAATTAGTAATAAATATCGTTGATTGTCTCTCAATATATATACTCAACTAATATCAGTTTGTACAGTACCAGAGCTAATACACGATCGATTTTTTTAGAGTCAGAGTCCAGACTTGAGTCATTGAAATCGTATCGTATATTCGAATTGTGAGTCTTTTTACTTCTACTCGGAGTCAATCCTGATTTTCTTGATAAAAACGAGTGGGAGCTCTAACTCAGACCCAAATTACATCATCAGATTCATAGATAAATAATAATAATAATAATAATTTAAAATGAAAGAGTTTCAAGCCTCAATACTTTATAATCTATAAAATTTGAGCTCAAGTTGAGTCATGAGCCCTTTCACTTTCATTTATTTCTGGATCTGCAGTTGCCCTGGTTTCATAGTCTGACTTAAGTGAGACTCGAGTCAAGGACCTTCCCAGCTCTGTTGATTATGTCCTCATCAGCAATAACACTCAGGGATTTATACTATATACATAAAAAGTATAGAAGTTTGAAATGAAAGATATTTGTGTGTCTCTCAAGCCACTAGTTTTATTATCTTGGTTTAAAGTTTTTAATCCTAGAGTCCAAGTCGAGTCCTTTGTTTTTTTCACTTTGAGCTCGAATTGATGTCTGAAGTTGCAGTTTATTATGACTCAAAATCTTGAGAAGTAAGGACCTTTGGAAATTTTTAGGGGGAGAAATACTTATTTTTTGTTTATTTTTTATTTAAAAATGGGCCAAGTTCAATTTTTAAAACGTTATTTATTTTGAGTAAAATTTTTTATATTGTATATTGGTTTATCTTAATGCAATAAGTATATTGTGCCATGGGAAGTTGTTAGCCATGGATGAATTAAAGCAGTTAGTTCATTATTTATGCAATAGATTTTTTTTGCATATGATATTGAATATTTTCCTAAAATCATGTCAAACTTACTAGTTGCAGTCCCAAACATGTATTTCAAATAATTTGTAATATTTCATAAGACGTACCAGAACTAATAAAACATGACTTCTAAATCGACCAACATTTTTTACTTTATAATAATAAGTAAGTTTAATATACATAATGTACCACTGAGTGTTTTTGCAACTCGATTACGAGTCCTAAGCTCTGATACATCTATAATTTCTTTGATGAAGGATGAGACAATAAATAGGAAAAAACGGAACTCATCTCGTGATTGAAGGACCCCATAATTTTGGATGAGAAAATCTACATAGAAAGATCAACAAACACTTGCTGATTAATATAGAAAAATATATTAAAAAGAGGGGCATGCCTCAAGGAGAGAAGGGAATACAAATCCAAGGATTTTTCAAGAAAGGAATATAAAGTAATCGATGCTCTTAGATGATGTCACCAATGTGATGAATTCCTCCAATATTTTATTCACAAAAGTTAGCTCCTAGCTCCGGGTTCTAACCCTAGAGAAGGGATCCTGTTTATAGATGGTACTATAACCATTTATACGTATGGTATTGTCTATAGAGATGTAGCGCTCGGTTTTGGACCTCAGTCTTGGTTTATGAATTCGAATTTGGCTCAGAGCCTATGATCTCGGACTTTCACTTATTTGGATTTGAACTTGTCTTGAATAGCTCACATTTGAACAGATATTCGTATAAACTCTGTTACTTTTCAACTATCTATGTATGTATACATTGTAAGAGTTTAATGATGAAACACACAGATTCCCATTGATATCTTGAAAACTTCTTCAAAATTGAATAAATATGAATGGTGCTCATAAATAAATAAAATTCCATTTTAAATTTTGTTTCACTTATACAAACCATTCTCAACTTTTTGTAAAAATAACAAGTTCTTATTTAGAATGGATAAACCCCTAACAAAGATACCAGATCAGCATTGCAGATTTCTCAATAACATATGCCAATGTATAATATGTAATATAAAAATATCTATGAGCATAATTTGTTTGGATACAATTTTTTTGGCTATTTACTCAGAGAATGATGTCTTTATCAGATAAAAAAATCTCTTGTTTCTTTATGATTAAATTCAACATCATAAAGACATTTATTTTTTTTGTTTTGTCATTTATGAAATATCAAATTACATCCTTGAGATATATTTATTTTAGTATGTGACACTATAGATACATATGTACATATTAGCTAAATGGGCTTATTCATTTTTTGGCAACATTCTGTTGTTTATAAATTCACAAAAAAAAACAATTTTTAGATTAAGAAGGTAGAACGTTTTGCATAGGAGCCAGGAGAGATAAGGTCGAGGTCAACCATCTTCTTTGGGCATTAATGAGCATAGATATGTACATACTTAATTATTCTTTTGTTTTTTTGTGTTTGTATGCTTATGAGTAATAAAATTGTAATTACTGAACATGACTTGAGCACGCGTGGATTTTCATTTATTTATGTGTTGTAATTACTCATGGTAAAAAGATAGTTTTCTTTTAATTTGAAAAGTTAAAAATAAGGATACACAAAATGAAGAAAACAGCAACAATATTTGTATTTAATTGATATTTTCACAGATATTCATTTAAAAACACTACTCAGGCAATCAATTTGCTATTTAACTTTGTTTTAAACGAGTCTAAGGAGTAAGGGTTTTTTACTCGCGTACCAGATTGTATAATGATCCAAAACCATACACAATATTAGAGACAAACATAACTATTGTAACAAAATGAACAAATTTCAAAAAAAAATATTGAAAAAATAAATGGCTTTAAAAATAAGATATAAAAAACCTACCAATTCAACTGTTTTTATTAATGCAAGGGTTTTATTCTGATTAAATTTGATTGTTTAGGCCTCCTCCAACATGGCTGACTGCCACAGTGTTGATGCCTCGTGAAAACGCTTTATTTTGATAAATGTGTTTCTTTGAGAAAGTTACTTTTATCCGGATTTGAGACTACGTATTATGAAAATATAATTTCTGTAGAAGACCTTTTCCAGACGGATTTCACGACTCAATATTCATATTTATGGATAGTACATAGTATATTTGTAATTTAAGCAATTTGCAGATGTCTTAAAGGCATATTTGATGTCCTTGTGAGTCATTTTGAATAATAGAGTTAATACATTTCGTAGATATTAGACGGCGTTATCCAACTAATCATAGCATTTACACTCTGTTCTTTTCCTTTTGTGGTCAGTTTTTGTACTACTCTAATGAAAAGTGTTCTGAGCCTTGATTTGTTGAATTAGAATTAAATTCTGTTAAGCAGTAAATATTTCTACTCCTAAATAAAGAAGTGATTAACAATTGGAAGTAATTGGAAAGTAATTAATTGGCTATCAACTGAATTGAAGTCTTTTTTTTTTTCTCTCTCTCTCTCTTTTATTGAGAAGAGGTTGAGAGATGCTATGAAGATATTACTTTGTGCTATATAGGTCTATAAATATACAGTAACAAATTCCCCAAGACATCGATCACTCTTTTTTATCTTTTCTCAACTCTTGATTTTTGACCATACTACCACATTTTTCCCCTTATTTGTCGTCTAAACATTGATTTGAAATCAATTTGTGAATTAGTTTATTCACTTATTAGACAAAAAGTAGCTTAAGAGGTCGATAAAATGTCCTCGTAGGCCAACAATCAATTCATTTTGTGCTTTTTTACTTCTCTTGGCTCGGAAAAATTGCAGTTTAGAATATAGATAACATCGTGATAATAGGTACTTGTTGATGGGACTAAGAGGGGATGGCGTGTAACTAGATGGCATTCGACAGCAGTGGCCACCAAGGACCAAGAGAACAAAATTAATTTATAGATATAATCCATATGCATACCTGGTTATGTATAATATATATATATATATATATATATATATATATATATATACATTTCCTTAATGACCATTTAAATGAATAAATTAACTATGCTAAACAAATTGTCATTCCACAATAAATTATGGAATTTGATAACAATCACTGAGTTCACGTACTTAATCATATGTTCATGCTTATAGAGGGGATAATAACCTACTAGAAGTTTTGAATATTAATGGGCTTGTCTTATGAATATATAAATCTTTATTCTTTTATTTATGTTTGTTATAACTTACAAATGTAGTAGGTATTTATTCCCAAAGTGATGAACGTTTTAAAAATCCCATTTTTGCTCAAGAATGTTACTAATAAAAAAATCCCACTCATAAAAAAAAACTAACCAACTGCAGTCGTGACAATAATTTTCTGCTTCATCATTTATGTGAAGAGAGCTGCTCGCCAAATTATTGTTAATAATGATGTTCAATTACAACCAATATTATTACGTTGCATTCCCAAAACTGCTTATTTTATTTTCTCAATCCAGAGTTCATATAATGATGCTAATGTTATCAGACTAAAATATTCCCCTAATCAGACCTATATACATCTGAGGAGGGGCATTTCAAATTATGGACAGTTAAAAAATCAGCGATTATAATTAGTTGTAACATTCATTTGAGTTGGGCCTCATAAGCCTAGTTGGGAGACACGTTTCCCAAATACACCGGCCTGCAATACTGCTAATAGATAGTGTTGGAGACACAACGCAGTTGTGTCTCAGACTGTTTAATGAGATCGATGTATATATCAGTCATTTTTTGGATATCAAAGATGGTGAGAGAGTCATCAATTGCTATATTTTTCTCCTTGTTCATGTTTGCATTTAACAACTGGATTACCTTCCTGCTGTTATCCCATATTTGAAAATGACGTTACACCAATCAATATGTTTATCCATTTATCAGGACGTACATACAGCTGTTGATATTCAAAATGAGTAAAATACTTTGTTCCGAGATTAATCTTTGATATTATTTTAATCAAATTTGTCCGTATTTTCGTTCAACATTTGAGACCGTCTCGCTCCAGGTCCGTTTTCTTAGATTTTTGAGTCAAACTCAACCCATAATGGAGCAATCCTGATCAAGAGCCGTCTTGTCTACCTAACTACATATATCTATGTAGGAACGCCAAATGGATCAATCACACGTTCAAGGGTATTAATGTACATATGTATGTCTAAATGACTTGAATGGAATTTTTAGTGAGGACATAATCATATATTTTATGTTATGATGATTACTTCATCCTCAAATGAAAAGGGTTAATCATGATTAAGTTTTTGCATAAAATGAATGTAAGCATTTATACATAATATTATATATGTATGTATATGCACATACACTAAAAAGTGTGTCAGATAAATAAATTCAAGTCATTCTTTTGAAATTAACAGTCATACATATATTGTGTATGTCTATGTAAACCAGCTAATTTTATTTAAATTATTATAAGAAAATGATTTGTTTCTTCACATTTAAAAAAGTATTGGCTAACATTTCACCCCTCTCCCCTCCTCCTCTTTAGTCGTCATATAAATCATTCTACATTTGTATATTTTACATCATATAAGTACATATATCCATAGGTATTTCTAAACTGATTTTGGCTGGCTCAAGTGTCATACATATTTTAAAGAACATTATGACATTTCTTTACATATTTACAGGGTTGAAGGTTATTATTTCCAAGAAAAAAGTTTTAATGTACATACATATTATTTATAACTTCATTAAATATTTGATGTGTATTTGTGTGTGCGTATAAAGCCAAGAAAGTTGAGGGTCACGATTCCTTTCAAATTCTTTTTATATTTAAAAATGAAAAAAAAAAAAGAAGATATGAAACAATCTTATTGGCTATAAAATTCAAAGGGGGTATTGGGTAAAAGAAAAGTTTAGAAATCTTTGACAATAATGACTATTATCATGGACAAAACATAGATAATATGCAAAAAGGGACATGGGACACCCATTTGATTTTTATATTTCGAGTCACAGTCGTCGAGTTTGATGTTGTTGTTTAATGAGCTGGATACTTAAGTGCTAATCTTGGGGATTTGTGACGGAGTTCTCTGCTCTGCCTGAGTAAGTTCATAAGTATTTAAATTTAATTAATACTTAAAGATAAATTATGCGTAAATAACATTACAAAAATTAAAGGGAAAGGATGTTTTATTGAAAGGAGTTCCATTAGCTCTGTCAGAGGGATCTGCAAATGATCATATTTTATAACATGACATAAAATTTATTGATGTACCCTATAGAAACTCGTCTGTATTCGTCCTTTGCACAACAATTTTTTTTTGAGGAAAAAGAGACAGACTAACTAAAGAATCAAGGGCAGTTTTTCACTTTGCAATTTAAAAAACTTATCTTATGATTTGTGACAGACAAGATTCGAAAGATATGTGTGAATGATGATTTAAATGCATTTATTAATTAATGGAATACAAAAAGGGCCGTGCCTATGAAGTCCATTCAAATTAATGTTGTATCCAGATACGTAACTCATTTTCACTCATTTGAAGAGTACAAAAAAAATCAAATTAGAAGGGATTCATGTCTTTTGAGTCTTCTTTAAAGCATTCCTTGAATTTATATGTGCACATAAATATATTTATGAAATGCTATGGAATTTACTTCATAATAGGTATGTACATATATGTATATAAATGGAATTTCTCTGCATTGAATTATATAAATTTGTGAATATGATATGAGGCAACCTTGAGCTCAAATGGGTTTTATTTTATTTTCTTTACCTAAATACATAAGTAGATATCTACATACATACATAGGTACTACTTACATATTCATATTATTATCAAATACCAAAGTATTGCATGACATGAAAGATATGTTCATGGTTTAATTTCAAGTCATTAAGTTTGGATAATTAGTTTCACCTTAGTACATACATATTTCTCCATTGTTTTGCCTTTGAAGGGTCTCTTGGAATGAATGTAGGGTCCTGAGGCTTTTGTTAAGATAGGGACATGCATGCTGAACAAAAAAGTTGTTGCATGATCATCATCCAGGATTTTTAAGTGCCCCTTATCCATGCACACTTTAAAGAGGGTCTTTCCTTTTTATTACCGTGGCATTTCATGGGTCATCTCTTGATTTGTCGACAAACTATTCCATTGGTTATCCGTAGTGAGTACTTTAAAATATGGAATGTTTTTGAAGCGTTTGAGACGGAAGGGATTTGAATTGATCGAAGCATTTATTGCTTTCCTCCTTGGTATTTGATCTGGTTGAATTTTACGGATGACATTCTTGTTTAGAGCAGTACTCCTAACAACAATCTGTGTAATTGCTTTCAGAAACCCATCAAAACAGATTCATTGAATACAGACTCTTTGATTCACAAATTGATATTTTATTCTTGTTGTAAATGGTGATTTTTTTTCCTAAAAGGATCTTAAAATGAAAAATTGCCCTATAACAAAACAGAGTATTACTGTACCTAAGTATTGACAAGCTTGCTTGTCTGTTTGTTCTTTATAACCTTTAAATATATCTACTTTAAAGAGAATCAATAGTAATAATTAATTTATTGATTTCATCCTCTTAATACTATTATCGATTAGGTAGACATTGATAAATTAACAAAATGATCTGTCACTTAAATCAAGATCTATGTGAACCACAGTGCAGATTTTTCCAAGAGAACAAAAAAAAAACCGATTGTAATTAGAGTCCATCAACACAAAAGTAATCTTGAACAAAAATCAGGAGGAAAAAGATAAATTCAACATTTACTCTTTTTTTGACCGTTCATAAATACAAATGGTTCACTATATGTACATATAATTGGCATGATATTATAAGTGTATAAGTTTACTCATTGTTATCCATCATATTTAAATCTCTGGGAGTGGCAGGGATACCCAGGAGTACTAGCTAAGGTCCAGCTCCTTCATTTGATTTATAAGACTTTATTTGGCTCGAACATGACCTTTCCATTATACATATATTTATCATTTTATTCCATTGTGAACGGAAATATTTACGATATTTTACGTTCAGTACATAGGTGACATCTCCCAAAGGTTTACTCAAAATAATAATGTATTCATTCAAGTGAAAGAATATTTCTTAGTTAAAGCATACAAATATCTCTGTAAATGACTTGCAACTAGCCCGTTAATACAGTCGTCCATTGACTGTGTTGACGGATCGCATACGAAAATAAATTTATTTCATTTCAAGGCTCATTTAGAAAATGTAAAGTAATTATTTTCACTCTTAATGATGAGTATCTATATACACATATATATATATACTTAGTACACATGTAAACACTCATTATATATATATCTATATATATGTAGAGCAAGTTGACTAATTGGGAAGAGGATTACATTCAAAGATAGAGTTGAGCCTCATTTGGACTCATTCCTTATGAAACGAACTAATTATAGTGTGTATGTACATATTTTATACTGTATACATAATAATAATAATATTATTGAACTCTTTAAAGAGGGAATGAATGACAGATAAGGAGCGTTTACTCCCCTCAAACCTAATGATATATGTTTTGACATATTATAATCTTGTGAACATATTATTAAGTGTACAAATTGTGTTATATATTGCGATATTTCCGCAAAAGACAGAAACAGAGAAGAGGCCTATAATACTACTACTAATAATAATTTGTTAGATAGTTGTTAGCCAGCATATCTCATTTCAACTCTGAAATGATTCATTATTTAAATAAAATGTGTAGTAAGAAGATTAAATCACTGATACAAATGATAACAATGAAAATAATGACGACGACCCTGTAATCAATTTTGTACAAATTCACTTGCGGACTTTTTTGTCCACTGAGGGACCTATAATTAACTAGCCTACCTCCTAGAGAACAGTTAAATTAATCAATCAATCCACGTTGAGATCATTAGAGATCAATAAGAGACAAGGAATGTGTACCCATCAACTTTGTTCATTCTTTTGGGGGTGCCATTTTGAACTAAGTGAAAATGTTTTCTGTAAGAATTAATATTATACAATATATTTTCTGATAAATTTAATACGTTGACACTTTTTTAAGGGTCAATGATTCAAATGACTACATACATGAATACATTTTACAAATTTAGTTACAATGATGACATGTGTGTATTTTCTAGTATTAATATGTACATATAAATTTACGGATTGAGCCATAGGTAGTGTATATGTATATTAAAAAAAATGTACAGATGTACAAATATATGTATACATCCCAGTTAAATAAAATATATGTGTATACCATTTGTCAATACACACTTGATACTCATCTTTATTTCAATAATTTATCTCATCTGACAAATTATTTCGAATATTTGTAAAATAAAATAGATTTGTTGTTCTACCTATGTTATTACTATAAAAAAAAAAGAAAAGAAGAAGTAAGGACAAAAGAGTTTGTATTTGCTTCTTTCAACGTTGCAAAATGTAATGAGGGCTTCTACATAATTCAAATAATTGCTTCAAATAATGTAGCAACAGAGTGAGTATGTAAGTGAAAGTATTTTCCATCAATTGAGTTGTTTTTTACTTTATAGTACATATGTAGATAATGAAACACCTTTCTACACACTAAAAGCATTCTCTCAATTAATTTTTCCCCTCTAAAGTTAAAAAAAAAAGAAAAAAAGTCAACTTTTGTAAACAAACATGCATATACTAGTACCTAAATTCATGGAAATTATTTTCCCTACAACAACTGTTTTCATTCGTTAAGTATATTATTATAGATTCCTATGTACAAATAGCAATTTAAAGCAATTAATTCACCTTGATCAAAAAAAGCAAACATTTGAACGTGTGCATCTCTCAACCTTTCATTAAAAAGACCTGAAAGGAGTTAATATGTAGTTGTTGCCTAATATCGTTTTTGTCCATTTTCTATCGAACTGCTCGGAATTTCATAGATTAACGTGAAATAATTTGAGCGCTGCAAATTGACAGCTGATGAAAAGTACATTGTTAAGAGTTGAGGAAATTATTCTGCCTTATCCTTCCATTCAAAGACGTTTTTCTCCTCTGTCATGACGAACTTTTTTGTCTCCTTTCAATGGGAAAGGAAAATTTTTCTTGCTGTCAGCTGTTTATTTTGGTTGTAGTTATGATTTAAATTTTGTATATACATAAATATATCAATCAAACTCATATATAACTATCAATACCCTTTTTGAATTCATAATACACAGGGTCAACTGCTTTAAAAAAATACAACTGATAAAAGCAGCTGAAGGGATGTATTTTGTTCATTCCAACAAAAAACAAAAAGTTGTTTTGGAAAAACAAAACAACTCTTTAATGATAGACAGACTCACAAAAATGACCGTTTTATAAAATGTAACTTGTTTGTATAAATTTAATTAAAAGCATATAATAATTTAGTGGTGAATGTATGGATAAAGTTACAAACAAATTTAGTAAGATTTGAACCAGGAAGGTCAACTTCTTTTTGTTTGTTGTCTGTAGTTTTTTGTAATTACCAATTCACATAAATAGCTGTAGTTACACAACCTTTCTCAAATATTTATTGAGAAAAACAAGTTTACATTCCTAAGTTGTATCATGTTTGCTACTATTTTGACGTACACGTAGACCTTTTGAAGTCTGGATCAAATGTACATCTAGCTTTAGGTCATGAGACTATCTTCTTTGACCATCTTAGCCTTTTTTTCTCCCCAAAGGAATATATAGAGAAAAAAAAAAACTCCAAAACTGGCTCATTCTTCTTCTCAAAGGGGAGACATTTTTTTATTTAACCCCCGTATTATCCTCAAATATTACTAACACATTTTATCCTTGGGGTCAATTTGACACCAGGTATATTTGCCTCCAGAAAATGATTTACAGAAAATTGTTGACCAAGTTTTTGTGTCAAGCACTTTGTTTATTTGTTGAATACATAAGTAACCCCTTGATAATGAAACCTATCAGTGAGTTTACCTGCCCTCTAGCGCCACCATCAGGCAAAACTTTTAAATTAGAATTAATTTATCTTGAAAATATTACTAACATATTTTACCCTTGGGGTCAAATTGACCCCAAGGGTATATTTGCCTCCAGAAAATGATTTACAGAAAATTGTGTCCCCCCATTATGTATCAACTCAAAATTATCAACTCTGCACCTGCAGGTGTGGGGATGTTAGTTCACACACACAGACAGACAAATTTTACACAGCTAAAACAGCTACGGGTCAAATTGACCCAAGAGGAACACCGATGCGTGGAATATGCGTTCAGCACATTGAAAAAATATTACCATGATAATTTTACGTTTAATCAGTAGTTGACCCCATCAAATTAGGAAAAGTCATGAAATATGGAGCAAAAAAAAAGAAGCCAACTATTGTTTTTTGAATGATAAACATTGATGGGGGTCAAATTGACCCCAAGGATAATAGGAGGGTTAATAATAATTAATTAATTAATTTTTGTTGACAATCTTCAACCCATGAGCATTCAAAAATCTGATGGTAGGAAAAGACGTAGAAAACTCCTCACCTGACTTTGTAAATTTCTACATATATTAGTGGGATAGCGTTGTGATAGCACTTCTGCTCTTATTTTTGTGCAAAATATACCTTATTATGACCACAGAGTCAAATACATTATGCATTTAGACAGAATATGTGGCTAGTTATGCATTCTATTACATATGTAGACACATACTTATGTATTACATATTGATTGAAAGACGTGTGTTTGTATGTATGTATTTATATAAGGACATTTGTTGAAGCCTTCACTTGATAAGCCACTCCTCCTCCTCCTTCTTCACAAAAATTATTATCTGTCTTCCTTATCTCAACTGAGACAAGGAAATTACACTGATGTTCATATATATGTATATGTATGTTAGTTATACAATATGTGCGTATGTATTTAAAAACGATAAGACTAAGAAAATGGCTAAATAAATATTTTTATCTATATGTACATTTAAAGTGAAATAAATCTTTTTTTATGTGATTTGTATTGGATTGAAGCAATTTTTTTTCCACCTGATTAAATATGTAGTTTTATTTAATTTGACTATTATTCACTAAGGATATCATGATCTGAGAAAAAACACATAATAGTCTGTTCCCCATAATATCAAGATCATTCAAAGTCTCAAAGGATTGTGCTGGGTAATATAATAATAAACTCTGGGCATGTAACTTTCACGAGGGATTTTGATGGATCTCATAAAGTCCATAGCCTTATTCATGGAAATAACTTCAAGTAGTGGAGAAATGATCAACATTGAGGCTGAATAGTCTTTGATTTTCACGAACATGAGAGTATTGAATGACTATCTAACCTTTTGATAAAAAATACATAATATATTTTTTTCTTATCGGAGGACCTGAATGAAGGGCAGTAAAAATGGGTTGCAGAAAAAAACAAAAACATGGGAGAAATGTTGGTCTTAGCATGTAGAAAAAGAGTAGAGAACATTTGTTTTAAAGGATCAGAGTTGTTACATTGCACATTCTGGAAATATTAAATTTCACGAGGGGTTGGGATTTTTATTGTATACGCCATGAGCTATTAAAACATTACAAACTCCTTAAACTTATTTGGTCATGGAAGTGTGACCATAGCTCCTAAGGATTTAAGACTCCTTAAACGCAATGAGACATTATTAGCACACCTATGTGCCTACATACTAAACATGTCAATAAACTCATTCCGGATATCATCACGTGTTGACTTTAATGAATTGCAAATATGTTTATTTAGGTCACTTTATTTGATATACCAATTACAACAAAGGATGAGACATTTTGTTGGAGTGAGAGAGCGTAGCTGCAGTTTATATCTGGTACCACTGTTTTCTTTTATCGGCTGATTGCCTTTGACAATATTAAATAATACTCAATGTTTGATGGAAAATGGGAGGATTGAAGGGGATTTGAATTAATTATTAGATATCAAGGAGAAAGGGTTCACATTTTGAATGATAATAATAATTTCTAAATTATAATTAAAAAATAAACTACTTACAATTGTAGCAAATTGTTGCTTCAACGATGAGTAGAGAAGACTGAAATTAAATTGATTATACAGGTAGTTGTACCAACTGATATTTTACCTTCATTCCTCCTTTAAACTTGACACTACCTATTTCAACATTTTGTCCATGTCTCATTATAACATCATATATTATGTATAGCTCCTAAATAGGAAATCTGAAGTATATTTCTTTGATATTGGATTGCTCATAGGTGCGCATATATATGTATAATATATGTAAGTAAAAAGAGCAGTTGATATGTTTTATTTTAAGAAATATTGCAACACACACTTGACTATTTCATGAACAAAAAACAATACATACAATTTAGGAGAGTGATTTAATTCATATGAATCTAAATACGTAATGTATACAAATGTAAATAAATCCTTCAACTCTTTTGACTTGGTATCTAAAGTCAAAAAAAAAAAAAAAAAAAAGTCATAAATCTTTTACGTATTCAGATATCCATTGATATGTTTTTTATTTAAATCTCTGAATTAGGATAAGATAGGACATCTAACCGCTCATTGGAGATATTATTGAAAACATTTGTTATGTTGTACAAAACAGGAACATGAACAACACACCTGTGTTTCATTTAGCTATTTAATATTAAAAGTTTAAAAGGTAGATACAAAAATTATGATCCATGCATGACTAGGAACCTCACTTCTTCATGTAATTAATTAATACTCTGTATTTTGACACAACATACACAGTACATATTATATTTTAGTATATTGATCCTACCTATGTGAACATGAGTTCATACATGGAGAACATTTTGTAAAAATGAAATGAGAGTTCACTCTCATATAGTAAATAGGAAAGGTTTCATCTCGACACCTCTTACAGTGTGGGTCTCAGTCTACTAAGCTTCTAAATCATTTTTTTTTTAAAATACATTTTCCTCTCTTGGTTTCCATCCCTCAAAACCTTGGCATTGTCTTCGCCTCGGGCAATGGGGTATTGACTGACAGCAAGCACTGTCCTTTTGCGCCTGACTTTAATATACATAAATCCCACAACTGAAATATGTTTGTTTTTTTGGGAATAATCACTTGACATTTTTGATATTTTAATTCTTTGACAAGGATATTAGTAGAAGAACAAAGGGCATTAGTTATCTGTATGGAATAAAAATCGTTAAATACTCCCGGAAATTCCTTTTTCTTTGAGTACGCTGGAGAGTCAAAAGTGTACATACTGAGTGAAAAAAAGTCAGCTTTGATTTTATTAACTATAATATATAATAATGACATTTGAAAAGTAACTCTGAGAAGACGATCAAAGAGTTTTAAAAAATAACACTTTTAGAATTTAATTTGAATGATTATTTTCTATTTAAAAAAATGGATAGATAATTATTATCGGTTTTTTAAGTCCTGTGATCATGAACCTCTATGTGTGGTCCGTCCTTTTTTATACAATAAACTGATTTTTGTTATATGTATACATATAATAACTTATATATGATCATGTTTTATAAAAAGTAAAACAATGCCATTGGGAAAATCCTTGATGAAGAATCAAGAATAACTTAAATTGATTCACATATTAAAAAATTAAGAAGAGGTTTTGAAGAGTTCTTATTTTCGGGAGTCCAGGACACGAGTCTTTTTACTTCAAGTCATATTCGGATTTGAGATCGTTGTTTCATGTGCAACTCGATTTAAAGTCGTAGATCTGACTTCATAGCTCCCCTCCTTGTGAGCCTTTACTCCTAATCCATATTGAAATTCAATAATTTAAGAATATTAATCGTGTTTAAGTAAAAATAAAAATAATTTTTTAAAAAAAAGGATGTTTATAAGTCTATCTTATTCAAGTTTGAACTCACAGTTCGAGTCGAGTGGAGAGTCTTTTCACTTCCAGATTCAAGTCCTAGTTCAAAGTACTATACCTCCTCACATCTCTATTTTTGAGTTTCTTTATCTACCATTGGACAAAATGGATGGTCACAGTGTTTGAAGCTGTGCATACAAACATTTATAACTAATCAAAAGTGGACCTTAATAAAAAATAAAAAATAGTTACATATGTATGTTGAATAATCATTCCTACTTGCAATAGGTAATGAAGTGGATTTACATACAAGTATTTAAGTACCTGCCTTGCTCAATTAATGTTTTGTTTTGTTTTCAATTGTAGACATACTTTATTTGAGATATGCACATTTTAAACATTAATTTGTATATCTATGTGTATATACATAAATATTATATATTTTGTAATTTAAGTGCAGTGTATTAAATTATGGTTTACTGAGAATGAAGACATCATAATATTAACTAAATATTGTCTGTTGACTTTTTTTTAACAATATTTGGATATGTAGGTGTCTAGAAGAAGGAGTGGACAAACATAGGATTTGTGTATGAAGAGCTTTTTCTTTGTCTTTGAACTTTAGTATTAATATTTTAATTTAAGCGGGTCTATTTTATTTTTTTATATATATGAGTTAAAGTTAGAAGTTGTGAGAAATAATGGCTCCAGTCTGTAGTTTGTCTGCACCCGAAGATACAAAACTTTTTCTCCTACTTCGATCCTTCCCCCTAGAGTTTTTCAATTTGTTAATCACAGTATGAGACTCATCAACACCAAAAAGGTAAGACTCTAAACCATCGATAACATTTCTGAATATCCCAGCCCATTCCAGAAACTTGAATATAATGCCCAATATGTACCAAAATGTGTCTATTAAGTATTGGGCTCTGTATACATACAACCATACATAGGGATGAAAAGGATAAATTGGGAGTTATTCATTGTTTTCATATTGTTTGTTTTTTTCTTGGAGATTGTTTTTGTGTTATGACGGATGAGATATTAGGTATACAATTGATTTGAGTTCCTTAATTAAAACAAAACCAATATCAAAACAAAACGAATCAAAAGAATCCTTTGAACTCTAAATATAGGGATGCATTTTTGCCGAATGTTTTTATATACATACACCTAAATGAAGAGTCAACCTTGCCAAATGACCCTTGATCCGGGATCGTCTGCTCTGATGTGTCATAGACTTTTTAAATCTCCTCCTGTCTGTTCTTTGTATTATTCATTTATAATAAAAATTAAGGAAAATGGTAGATAGAGAATACATTCTTAATTGTGCCTATACATAAGTACATAGAGTATATATTTATTTTATTAAAGACACAACAAGCCTTTCTTCCCACCTATATTTTGCAATAATGCCACCAAATTTTGGTAAACCGTTGTTGATTTAACTTTTTATTTTAAATAAACATCGCAGGGCGTTGTCCCCATCATCACAAAAATACATTTTACGCTCTCCATTTGTTTTTAATCTTTTTCCTTATTGGTGTTACTTGAACACTGATTGGTTCATCACGAATCAACCAGTGCTAAGCTACCAATGAACAATTTTTTTCCTACAAATGAAGAATAATTCAACAATTGGGAAGAAATGGTTAATGGTCAACTCATTTTGGACTTATTTTCTTTTTGTTGTAAGATGGTAAGGCTAAGTGATAGAAAGAATCTTGGAACATTTACCCATACCCTGAGTGCAAACACTCATTTGAAGTTTTTTTAATAACCTTATAGTATGCACAATGCACATCAACCTCAGAAACGTCTGATATTTTGAAAGAAACTTATTATTTTTCTTCTTTTTTTCATTTGTAGCTGATGTCGTGATTTTGTTATGGTTAATGTCTTGAATCTTGTATTTATGACATGTATGACTCTCAAACAAAAACAAAAAATATGTTTTTAAAAAGAGTCAGGAAGTGCTCAACCATCCTTAATAAAAAGGACCCTTCTCTGCCTCGTCCTCCAAAAAGACTCCTTGTACTATGTTAGTATGATAGACACTAATACATTTCGTGTAATGAAAAAAAAAAAAGGGATTGGACGCAAGAGTTTTTTCACTGCAGAAATAATTACTACAAGTGTGAGATGTTAATTATGTGATTATACCATGCTTATAAATTATGACTGTCTTTATTTACATGTAACATACATACATTCAACAGCACAAAGTATCTATGTGTATATTTCCCTTAACAGGTCACCCGGGGTTTAATTAAAGAGAGCCGACGTGACGGTGAAGGAGTGGGATTTAAATATTTATACGTAATAAGTCTCAAGACTTTTGTTTGTAATGTCTAGTATGCCAATTTGCAAATTAGAATGTATGGAGCCATGTTTGTACATATACATAAGCAAATGTACTTTAAAGCTAAGTTACGTTACGGCCACGAGTTTAGAATCTAAATAAACAATCTATTTATCAGTGTAGGGATGGGACTTTTCTAATCATAAAAATGAATGTAAAAACGCTTGGTACATTTGTTCTTTTATGAATTTATTGCATCCGTGTGAGATAACATTTTCTTCTCAAAGAAAATTTCTAAAAAAAATTGTGCCAAATAAAATTATAGTTTAAATATATCTAATTATAATATTAATAACATGCACTAATTCTATACAAAAGATTCTACTCCCTAGGATACGTAAAGTAGTACAAAAGGTAGCTGATGTAGATTAAAAGGATTCATTCCAATGTACCATATGTCTCACTCACTTCTTTTTCAACAAAAGGCACATCCTTGGTTATACCTAGGTATGTACACAGGAGGGTATCTTTCACTCTTTACTCGAAATATATATATATATATTGGCCAGTATACTAATAACTAACCATTTACACTAGATTATTTCCAACTGTTGACTATTTCTTATTCAATATATGTACAGCATTTCCAGAAGGAAAAAAATGTAAAAGAATAGTGGCCTTAAATCAGTTGGTAATGATCTAACCACGCTTTTCTTCAAACCGTTTGGCCATGTTTTGGTCAGAGCAGAGTTAAATTTTCTCCTGAACAAAAGAATATTCAATTTCACATATTCCTCATTCAAAATGCTAATATCCATTGTAATTATGTATATTTTATTAATGCTTTACAGCATTATTAAAGACAAATGTTCTTAAATCAGTTGATAGTTAGCTTATGACGTTCCCAACTCTATGTAGTACAATTTGTTTTGCAATAATAGTAGAGATATTCAGTAATTACCAATATTTGGGTTTAGTAGATCAAACTAATAAAATCTCACAGTCTTCTTTACAAGAAGGAAAAAAAAATAATCTGGAATTTTTGAGTGTGTTGTGCAACTATCCCAACTCTTCATCGGACTAGTATTAGTATGTAAGTACACTAATTTGAAAAAAAAAAAAAAAAAATAGGTACATTTTTAGAGTAAACGTCGAGGAAAGAGAGAGAGAGAGAGAGTAGGGGGAAAAACCCTTTTAGTAATACGATTACAATATCTGATTCATTACATATATGTATGTATGTATTCTTAATTTCCTCTAATGAGACTCCTCAGCGGTAGTATCACCTTGATACATCCTCTACAGAGTTTTCTAGACCCTTCTACATATACTATGTACACTTGAACTTAATAAAAATGTACTTCAATTCAATACAGAAAGAAACAGATGCATATCAATGTTATTCTGTCTTTCTCTTCTTTTTTAAATCATTTAAGAATTCAGCTCTATTTAGTTTTAGTATAGTACATACACAATTCAACCCTTGGGACAAAAAAAAACACTGGAAAGGGAATTCATTTTTTAATGCACAAAATGAGTGTACTTTTAGGCTTAAATTGAGGTTGAAGTTGGACCAAATTAGCTCAAAAATCGTCGAACTCTTGAAAAAAAAAGGTGATATATTTAATATCAGCTTGCAAAACTAAATAACTTTTATTATACGTATACCCCTTAAGACTTTGGAAAACTCAAATTTGGTACCATGGGTTATTGGTAAGGTACATTATGATCTACATATTATTTGGTGGCATTGAAAAATATGTTTGTGATTACTTTGAGCTTTTCAATATTCACATTTAAAGAGATAGGATTTTGACTTAAATGAGAGAGTCATGAATAGCTAGTCCAATATATAGGTAGAGTAGACTCTTAGATTACAAACGACGACAATCTTGTCAGAAAAGTGCTTCACATTCAAAATACCCTCACTTCCTTTCTACAAATAAAATTAGAATTTCTTCAATCATAAAAAGAATAAGTCAAGATATCAGGTCAAAAGGAAGTGAAAAGGAAAAGGAGTGTCCTTCGTTTTAAAAGTGGTTGGACTCATTCTAGGGCTGTTGGAACTTCCAACCAATCCGATATATATGTATGTATATAATTCGTTATCAACTAAAGTTAAAAGGGCAATACTATATAGTTATAGGTGTTATAATTAGTGTTCTTGAAACACTTATGTAACAGGTACATGGCAAATACAATGAGATCATCATTGTATCTCAGAATCTTTCCTGTTAAAAATAGAAAGAAAAGGCCGCAAATTACCTGTTTGTAGTGAACTAACAGTGTCACATCATTCCCAAGTATTGAACTTTTCTTCATTTGATAGTTGGAACATCCACACTGAAACAAAATTGAATTCTAGTCCAACAAATCAACGTTGTTCTAGTGTCATTTTTGAGTCACGTAGCTGCATGACTGGGGTGTCACTTATTCTATGTGGCTTGAGAGGACTTGAGTTAGATTAATCAAGATTTGTGACTTCACCTCTGACAATAATTTGTTAAAGTTCATCAAGGATCAAGGCAAATAAACAGCTGGTCAAAATACTGAGGGAATTAATATTTGTTGTGTTCTCTTATTAACATAGTGTTAAAAGCAGGCATTGACTGAATAACTAAAGTACAAATATATGAAGTATGATTCTGATTATGTTCTTGGAAATGAGAATTTCCTATTTATAATGAACTATTCATTGTCTAAGAATAAAAAAACAACTTTTTTGACTACTGACAAAAATGACCTTGTACCAATATCATTTCGCAAAAAAAAAAAAAAAAAAAAGACTGAAATCGACTCATTCGTCTTTGGCGAACGAAAAAGTATATATATTATAACAAATCAAGGTTACTCCTTTTTATTCTTATTTATTTTTGTTTAGTCAAGGCTTAAATATATGTAATGGTATATTTGTAAAGGGTTCAATGTCCATGCATGTCCATATGATTAGAAAATCATAAAACTAAATGTTCCAATCAATATGTAGAAATATAATTTATGGATGTTGAAACCAATATGGATATGTATGGAGTTACAAGTTACTTAGGGTTTACCTAATCTACGGACATCCTGAAAGATTGTTAGGCATTAATTCAAAATATATACCTATGCAGCAGGTATATGTATAGTAGGCAATGTTGAGCAAACATACTACTTGGGAAAAGTAAGGCAGTCGTCGTTTTGACTAGTTACATAGCTCAAAAAGTGGCCTCTTTGCTAAAGGGGAAAAAACAATTAATTAATTACTCATAAGAGTAATGGGCCGGTTTCTTCAATAAACAACTTGTGAAACAGGAAATAAAAAATTGAATAAGAACCTTTCTAATTTATAAAATTAAAAGTTGTATCCTTCATAGAAGGAGAGCATCTAAGAGATGTAACTCATGGAATTATTAAAATTAAAGATTTTTTTATTTAATATATATGACTAGTAAAAAGGTCATTTATTTCGGTGTAGGTAATATTTTAAAAGTGTGACCTGTTGTTAGAAAAAGTAACGCCGTTATTCCCATCTCTATAGAATTCACCCAAAAATAATATATAGGATTATTCCAGCATAATTATTATTGTTAAAACTGTTAAAATTTGGAGATCTAAAACACAACTTTTTTATTTCCTATCGGTTGTTTCTTATTTAATATATTATATTTACTCAGAGAAGTGCTTCTCAATTTTTTTTTAGTAATGGGATAAGCATACCCCTAGGGCGTACCATTGAATGAAAGTTTACCCTTTTTACTTATACAAATGTTGTAATTAAACATGGGCAAAATGTTGAGATAGTATTGAGTTTAAGACAGGAAAGAAAAATATCAGTTGATCTATTTGAATTCAGGTGATCACTTGCTACAATTAGAAATAATTCAATTTCTGATTAATTATATTAAGACATCATACCAAATAAAGGATGCCCCGTTCTCTTGGATATCGAAGTATTCAAATTCACTTCAATCCTCTCAGTTTCCATCAATTATTGAGTGATTGCTAATATTGTCAAATAACAATCTGCCGATAGAATGCCGAGGTACCAGAGGGTAATTGTGGACAGTTAGAGTTACTCTGGAATTTATGCTCTCATGTTTGAGACAGTATTCAAATAATTAAGTGTTTGTTGAGACAAATATTTAGTGTGTATGTACCTACATATGTAGTACAACTAGAATTTCATTTTATAGTGAAGATATTTCCTTCGTTTAGTAAAAGGAGTCAAGGATATTTAATGTATTTATTGGTGTCCAAGAAGAGGAGACAACACATGAACTTAATGTCAGTGATGAAAAAATATATATATAAATGTATGTATGTCATTCACAGGACGTTGACATTATTCAAAATACTCAAATAATACCCAACTTTGGAACAAAAGAAATTTGTCACATTAAGTTTAATAGTAATAATAATATTTTTTTTACTCAAGTATTAGTTGTTGATTTGAAAATATTTAGTGTAAACAATATGTCAGTCTATGAGTTGAAGCAAGACTTGAATTGAGGGATTGACTCTCTATTGTAAAGGAGTTTTTGCAATAGGAGGCCCGTTTCTACTTACTTAGGTGGTACAAGTATGTACATATACAACTGTTAATTCATGTCTTTCATTCATGCCTGCCGGTCTACACGTCGAGCTTTTTTGTTCACTCGCAACCTCGATTGACAAAAGGGAAAGGAAAAAAATTGGAAAAACAACTGGTAGCTACCCTTCTGTATTTTCCTTGTTGCCAACTTGTTAATATTATGCAGAATTTATTATTTAGATATACTATATATTTATAAATTCTACCAATCACAGACCAATCGTTACTACTTGTAATATATTCAAAATTCAAAAAAAGGGCGCGCAATCCTTGATTTAATATATTTTTTATGCATCAAAATCATAAATAATATTAATACCCTTTTTGAGTTCATAACATGTAGAGTCAGCTGCTTTAAATCAAAAGAGTCAAATGATGAAAATCAGCTGAAGGGAGAATACAGTGTATTTTTGTTTATCCCAAAAAGCTCGTCGTGCTACCTACTCCAGGCTAGGGGACTGACCCCTTTGCAGAGTCTATCATGACATTATCTCCCTGATATATATATATATATATATATATATATGCATTTAACAAGGAAATTTAGACGGAATTCCTTTATTTCCACTGGATTTGTCCCTACTCCCTACATGTCTTCAACTCTTTCCCCTTATTATTATTATTTTGGGTGTAATATCGGTTGAGCTCCTCCGAATGGCCAGCTATGAACTATTATTAAACAATGAGAAACAAATAGTTCATAATTTGGCAATTTGGTTGTATATTCTCCTCTTTTCGAAGGGCCTATGGATCAATGCAAATCAGACCTTCCTAAGGACTTGTATGAAGAACACCTTAGTAATAATAATAATAATAATAATTAATGACATGTTTATTTGAATGACTCTCCATGTTTTTTTCTTTCTCTATCTATGTATATGTGTCTCTGTCTGTTTCTTTCTCTTTTTCTCTCCTTTTTTTTGTACAAATGTATGTACATATTATACTATGTCAGTGTATATATAACTAGTTATATCCGCACATGTTGCCCTTAATAGATTTTACCTTAAATTAATGATTTTTTTTTTACATTTGCTACCTTTAGAAATAAATATACACATATGTAGCTATATACATATAGGTTATCTCACATATGCTAGTGCATGATAGAAACATTTTTCCAGGAGAAGGATGTCCAGCCCTAAGGCCAGTATCATTTTTTCTCTAACCAGCAGCTTTTGGAGTGAGGAAACAAATGGATCTTGTTATTATTATTATTATTATCATTTGTTGTTATTGTTGTTTTTACTCCATTTTCAAATTAAAATGTTAACAAACGTCATAACACCTTATGTATGAAGTTATATCAATGGATAAAGAGTCAAAACTCACGAATAACTATAAAGGAATCAAGGACTTTTATTTATTTTATTTACATAGGTACCATTGGAGGAAGAGTCTTTCTCTCTCCTCCTAATAACCATGAAAGTAGTGGCAATTTCTTCATTATATATTATTATATACCTGGTAGTGTGTAATTATCTGCATGTTTATTTTTGAATATTTAGCGTTAAATTTAAGGTACTTCAGTAAAGTTTATTAAAAGTGGTGCATTAACTCCTTATGGATAATTAATCAACTAATTCAAAAAGTCCAAAAAATGAACTTTTCTTTCCAGAGGAACAAGAAAAAGGATTTCAATGTTTACTTGAACCCTTTACTTGAGATTCTTAACTTTTAACTATATGTCAATGTTTGAGTTGAACATGACTGTGATCCTTATGATGGAGCCAATAAGAAACCCCTGGTAGTCATTTTAATCGTGAATTCAGCGTTTAAGAGGGGAATTAAGATGTAAATTACGAGGGTTTCACAAATAATGCATCTCTTGAGAACTATGGTATTTAGTGAAAGGTTCTCAATTGATTTTGAGAAATCAAAAGGCCTCTCTGTGGGGAACCTTGAAGCCATTGTTTTTTATACAACTTTCAAATACCTTCTAGGAAATGATCATGTCGTAAGGATTGTGGATCTTGAATTTTATTGTGTGTTCCAAGAGAAAATATCCGTTTATATGATTATCCGTTGCTGCTGTATATCAGCTGTTTCAAGTTGGATTTAGGTTCACAAGGGATAGCATCATGGACATCCTGTAGAAAAATTCAGATCATAGATCAAATCATTATAGGAGTTATACTTCCTCAGAGTTTCTCTACATAATAGGTTGAAACACCTGCAACCAATTCAAAAAGGCCAAAAAATAAGGCTCAAATAAACTATGAATTACTGGACAAAGAGATTTTGACAGCCTTGCAATCTCAACCTTGCCAAATGTAGTGCGCGTTATGTCGAAAGGTAACTCAATGTACCATTGAGACATCCATAAATTAAACTTAGTCTTGGATAAACCTTGACTGTGGTAACGGGGTTTGTATCAATTTCTGACGGCTGTACCACACCATTGATGCCTATTATAAATACCTTGATTCAAATGTTTGGAGGCAAATCATTCATTCATTATTTGGCAAAGTCATATTCTATAAAGTATCTCCATAACAGGACAAGATCTTTATTTATTTATTTTTAAATGTATCCCTAAGCAATAAGATGAGTCAAGGTAAAATATGAATATTAGATTTATAATTTGTCTAACTGATGTCTCAACTCGTAATAAATATAGGTAGGTACTTATATTGAGTATACTTTTCGTAGTAACAATTTCTTGTCACGTTTTGACACCATAGCTATTGTCTTGACCATGAAAAGGAAGAGATGTTGGGATCTCTTTGTTTCCGTCGAAATAATTTCCATATTCATATCGATCTATGTATGACATTGGAAAAAAAAAAGTATGTATATCAAGATTATTAAGCCCGCTCCCCAAGCCAAATATAAATCATGATCCTCTTCTAATACGCCTTTAAATAAAAAAAATGTACAGTTAATATAATAGAATGATAAAAGGATCATCTTTGATTCTCTACCCAATCCTTTTTTGTTTTTGTTTTTTGTTCTTGTTCCTTGAGATGCTGTTGCTCCTTTTCAAATGGCAGCAGAAGAAGATGATTCAAAGGGAGCAGCACTCCTTGTTTTGTTGCTTATACAGCAATTTGCTCATCTCTAGGTCTAAAAAACTAACAGCATTTCTATTACTCACACTGACTGCCAAAGACTCTTAAATGCTTTAATTACTTATGGAATGAATATTGAGTGATTAGATTTTATTTCAAGGATGGAGAATATTTACTTTGCATATATAGTCGAGCCTCGCAGTAACGGACTCAGTTAGTGTGGTAAAAAATATTGAGGAAGTGAAGTCCAATATGCTAATCATTAATTATTGTTCAGATAAAGTGATGTATTTGTTCAAGATTCGACCACTCTTGTTTGCTGGACTTCAAGTCCTTCAATAAATTGTTCTAGAGACCCAGACCGAACTTAAAGAACTACATATTTATAATGAAAAGCATCTTCAGCCATTTCATTCCATCAAGGGCATACTGAGCCTACATTTCCCACAGGTAATTTCTCAAGCAAAGGACGCAAAAAGGGATTTAGGAGAGGTTATTTATTTCTCAAAAGTACACCAGGGTTTTGTACCGGTTAACTGCCTTGACAATACGCCCCTGTATTCCACTCTTCGTAGAGCGTATTCTATAATATTCGATGGTTAACAAACGTGCAAGGTTCGACTGCACAATATATTTACTCGAATAAGAGCAACTTTCTCTTACAAATACTTCTTTTATCCCTCAAAACCTACTATTATCTACATATAATGATATATTTAATTATGGAGTGTAGTGTCGATCCTAATTTAGGATTTCGGTTCGAAGCAGTCAAAGGAAGACAAAAAAAGTGTTCTTTTGACATATTGAAGACTAAATATAATTGGATATCAGTCATTTACTAATAACTTTGAAATTATTAAAATCTGATAAACCGAAATAAAACTTTGATCCTTGATCAATTTTTAAGATACAAAAAAAAAAAAAAATCACTTATATTGTCTTTAAAAATAATATTTTATTTGTTTTTTGTTTATGCTGGATTAGATAATTTAGCTTATTAAATACTTTTACAACTTTATAAATGGGATTAGCTTTTAATTAGCCTTGAGAAAAAAAGGGATCAAAGACATTAATTACAATACATAAAAGGACTGTTTATTTCATCTATGAGGTTAGGTTCCCAATTGCAAATACTGATTAGTTAAGATATCAATTAAAATTGTTTATAAAGAAAGCAAATCATAGGTAGATAGTAAAATTATCCATTAACCTTACTTGGACCTTACTGGATCAAAATGGACCAACATATTAGGTCAAAGACAGGGGAGTAATTTAGCTCTAGGGATCCAGGGGGGGGACCTTATCCCACATGGGGCTTCCTCAATCCTAAATTTTGATCTTGTTTATATTATTTAGAAAAGAAAATTGATCCTGTTTTGTGTATGATAATGTGATATACATGAATTATGGGACTTCTTGTTTTGGGGCTTGGATTCCATGAATACCCCTCTCCCTCCCTCTCTCTTGCTAAATCCCTTGATAACCCAATAAACAATTTTTATATTAAAAGCAGTATTCAATATCTATCAATATTTTCTTTTTAAAAAATATCTTCGAGGAAAAATCAGTAAGTTCACAAATCTATATTAAATAAATAATTAATTATATTAGAGTAAAGTCCTTTCATCCTTCGTTACCACACAAAATAACCATCAGAAACCAAGAGACTGAATATAAAAAAAAATATTCAGTCTTAGTTCATAAGCAAAATTCATAAAGAAAATCCAGAGTTTTAATGGACATAGTCAAACTTATTGAGGAGCTGAATTGAATAATGAATATTTACTAATACAAATAAAAAAATCGTGTTTTAAATGTTTAATTTGATTAGGAAGCAAGGTCTTAATGGTGTTCCTATCTGAATTAGACACTAGGTACTTAAAGATAGATCAAACCTTGAACACAAAAATAAGGTATACATATGAACTTCAAGGGAGCTCTTGGGTTTTAATATATGTATATATGTGTGTGTACGTATGTGTTAAAAAGTCTTCTTAAGGCTAGAATTTAAAATTAGATGTATGCATATGGACTGATCTTTCATAATACATACATTCTTTCTGAAATCTAATATTATCGATTTTTTAAATATATAGAGATGACATTAAATGACGGGGATGTAGATTATATGTATGTACATTATTAATAGATATTCATGGAAAAAGCTAGGAAAATGACAAGGTTTCTATATGCAAAATATAAATATAATAATGGAAAGGGCTATTAAATTAGCATAAACTTGTCCACACACGTGGCTTCATCCTGTTCTTGTTGTTTTATTCGAGTGGAAGAGAATTCCTTCCAGGAAAGGATTCTCATTTTATTTTGTGTGTGTGGTATAACTCCCTTTATTGTGTCAAATGGGAGCCCTAACGTCTCTCTCAGAGACTCCCCACCAAGTATGTACGTACATATATTTATTATCTTACCATTTAAGGACATATTGTACGAATAAGTGAATACCTATCATCATGACATGAAGATACATATCACGAGGTACATACTATGGGGAGTGCTTTAACAATTTTACTAAATGTCCATTTGCATAAAACAAGAGCCAAGTTCAGCAAAGAGATCTACTTAAATGAGCAATCCCATTCTACCTATATATGTATATATAAAAATATATACATGACTCATACACCTATGAAAAAATCATGTCAAAAATCCATACATCAAATGCATATTATATATAAGTATAAATTGATATACTAATATTTTCATCATTATTATTACTCATATGATCTCAAATTATCGCCATCTTTAATGTCTAAGACAAGCCCTTTTCATTGGTTTTATTGCATTAAGAGCTATTGCAGAATTGATGAATACACCAGTTGACTTTTTCTTCATACAACACGATATGATCTATAGTCCACCTTTCATCCTCCATAGAGTTACGACTATGTAACTATTCTTTATTTAATCATCACTCCTGGAAATTCGTCAGTGCTTCCCAGGAGCTACATTATTTGAAGTCAGTCAGTCAGTCAACACTCAGAACAAAAGGTAATATTGTACTTATCTAGAAAAAATCTGACATAAAGATACACTCAGTTATACTAATAAGATATTGTCGTGATAGTTTTTTGTACAGAAACATTTAGAATAAAAGAATTTACCATAAATACGTTCAAGTAAAAAGATGGCGGATTCTCTAAGAATCTATCCTTTTTTTTTATTTTTTTTTTTTTCATTTTACAAACACACAAATTACAGGATTTTACAGTTATAAATTATTAAAGAGAAAATGTCTTTCCTTTGGTGTATTATTACATTCGTGATACTACACTTTTATTCTTTTACGTCCTTTGAAGTTCTTCGTTCGTTATATATATATATATATATATACATTCAAGGAATACAGTTTTTTTTTACTTACATATATGGCTTCATTCATATTTACTTCAAAGATTACATAATGTACAACTAACGCATATTTGTTTTATTGTGGAAGAAGGCATGATATAATGACCTATTCAATGAGAAAGGAAGGAAATCATGATATCTTTTGCGAGTTCAGGAGTACAAACGAAGTTTTGCCTAATTTCTATTTTAAATATTATAATTTTTTTTTATTTAACATGAGCTTCAATATTTCGTAACAGATCCCTTGTGAATGACTACATTATGGGTTAAAAGGATACTACTGTAAACGATATTATTAAATAATGAGTATATGCCATAACTTTCAGTGCATACAGAGTGGTATTCCCTAAACAGTCTCATGCATTTTTTTCGTCAAATCTATCCGCTTATGGCTTTTATTAGTGGTCTGAACATAGATTTATAGAACGATGTACTACTTTTGTAGTTGAAATAAGCATTTAATTATACTATCGATTTCTAAAGAGAAAAGACCATCATAAATGGAGGCTTCCCTAACTTGGAAATGACAAGGATACGTTTAATAAAATACATTTTGCTACAAGAGTTGGATATAATATTCAAGAAAAAAAAATTGATTTAGAGGAGAAAGTTTACAGAGAATCAACGTTGTTCATGCATTGATTGGTTCGAATTATGATTTCAAATCTCGACACAGATTTTGTAAAAATTCATAAAGGATTGAGCGTTGCGACGATTTAAAAAAAGTTATAGAATCGCTCTCTGTTTAAAACAATTTCTTGCTAAACGGGGCTAAAGAAAATGACACTGAGTGATAGGGTGTAGGCAAAATGTCCAAATTATTGGACACACAAAAGGGTTCAATTTGATGGAGCTAAAACATTTTTAGCTATAGAATGAAGGACTCTGGTAAACGATGGTTAAATAAATAATTTTCCTTCCCATAAAAGAAATATTCTCACATTCAATAAAATCTTCAAGATATCCATCCAAATCAATTTGTTAAAGTCCCTAAGTTTATACGAATAATATGTATTCATGTTTCATTTCATTGATACTGTGAAATCCTTACAAAATTAAGAACTGCTAACAAGTGTCATGATATATTGAATGATGCCTTCGAAGCAAACTCCCTCCTACCTGAGTATGTACTCTTTCATTTGTACAAATGTACACACATGCATTTATCGTAACAAACTTTTCAATTAATGACGCATCAAATAATTAATTATATTTTTTTTTCCAACTCTTTCGAATGAATTACTCAATGCAGAAATAATGAAATCCTAATTATCAATAATAAATCTTACCTTTTATTTTATTTTTGCAGGATTCAGCAAGTTTTACATAACGACGACGAGGAGGAGGATGATAAAAAGTGGGAAATTGCTAATTGGAAGAAAAACAAAAATGGCTAAAAATATACATATACATACACTAGAAATGTCAAGGATATGATCCGGTCCATCATCGTCAAAATGAGAACTTTGCTTCATTTCTTGCTAAATGAGTAAAGGACCACTTCCTTAACAACAAAACAGGGTTTGTTTGTTGTTGTTATTTGTAAATTTATGTGAAAATGTTTTCCGCGAAACACTCTCTGATACAAAAGTTAAAAACCTATTTCATCCAAAAAATAACTCGACAAAAGCAGGATTGCTTCAATTATTTCACAGATAGACAAAGCCATGTATGTAGTATCTATCTGTGGTCCACTATAGTAAGCAAATAAGTAAATGACCAGGAACAAAAACCCCAATAATTTACCAAATAATCCTTCCATGACCCGCCAACCATCATGTGTGGGACCGTGAAATCACTAACCCATTATTCATTTGAAATAGGGGATTGAGAGGAGCACTTTTTCAATTCATTGAAACTGCTAAATTTGTACTTTTTTGTGAGGTCAAAAATAAAATTTTATTCATCTATTTATGTGATCCTTCAGCAATACGACTTTCCCCTTCCAATTATCAAGAGTCAAAATACTCCAATTATTATCATACGAGCTCCATGTTTGAAGAGAGTCAGTCGTTGATTTTGATTAGTAGAGCAATTACAAATATATAAGACCCATCTAACATATTTAAATAACATTTAGATATCTCATTTCTTTTGTTAAAACTGCAAACCAAAAATGACTTGAAAGGATTCCAGATTAATTATACAGATTGAATTAATTAGAAACCTTCACCACCAGGTAATTAATTAGATAAGAACATATCAACCTTATAAATAATGGAAGTACCTAAACAGAAGATTTTTAATATTTCTGTGTCCTTTATTGATTATATTGTTATTTTCGGCTTTATGAATTCAAATAATATTAATAGATTGGTAATCGCATTACCAGAATTATTTCTTTTTTTAAAATCAATAGGTTGACTCCATTCCCTTTTAATTTTCTAGGAGAGAGGATTTTTCCAAATATACAAAATTAATAAGCCCTCGGATTGTAAGACACTTGGTTCGCGAGAGTTTTAGAGATCCAGTGTTCGTTTATAATTTAGAGAAAGATTACCATAGGAAACAAGTTTGTTTTTTTTGCCTTGGTTAATCTTCTGAAAATATCACCTCATCTACTGTTATATAGACTAGAACATTATGTTTTGTTCATGACAACCTTTTTTTTTCTTTTTCAGACAACAATGTTTAAATCTAATTGCCTTGATTTAGACAACAAATCCAATATTTTTTAAAATTGCCTTGATATGAAAATTATGTAAATAAACAATGGATGAAAAAAGGATTAAAGCTGCCTTGTCAAATATGTCTAAATGTCACTAAATGTGACAACATCATTTTATAACAAGCAACATTTTGTTAGCACAACAACCTCGTTCCTTTGAGAATCAAGAGCTTTTTAAATTTGAAAAGTATAATAGACTTCACTTCATACATTCATTCTATGAAGCAAGACTCGAGATAGACTCGAGCTCAAAGATTCAAGACTTGACTTGTGAGGGGACTTGAGTCGCATTAGGTTTTAATTAAACTGCAGACTCGACTTGAATTCGTACAACGAGAAAGCAGCCCTAATAAGAGCCCACCCAAATCAAGGATACATGGGTTACTATGCTTCAAATTCTTATTTTCTAACTTTCTACAAATTCAAAATGGATTTCTATCCATGACTAATCCTTGGAAATATCTAATAAGTGCATATTATCAGGTTAATTACATTGATATTGTGTCACACCTCCTCCTGATAATAATGAAATTAATTAGATAAAGGGTTAGACAAAAGCTGTGTAGGAATTAGTTGGTATATGCAGCCATTGATTTATAGCATTATCAATCCTTGTATGTATTCTCCATGAATTAGCAGTCCCTATCCAAGTAGAGTTTTGTATGCACAGACCGTAAAGAAAGGATTGAGAAATGTTCTCAGTTCATTTTTTCATTATTTCCCTTGGAATTTTTTTGACTTGATCATCTTACGAAACCTCTTAATTACCTTGAGCAAAACCCTATAATTAGTTTTGTATATTTATATGTACATATACAGATAAAAAATGGACTTAATATCATTAATCATCAAATAACCTACCATATTTTTTAACATGAAGGTTCTCTCCAAACCTCTTACTTATAAAATGATATACGAAGATATATTATTAAAATGTCAAAATGTATTTATTAGTTAGTTAATAAATTATTTGAGCACTTAGATAATCACATTGGGCAATTTTAATTAGGACGAGTCTCCCCGAAACACTTGCTTTAAATGCCTCTTAATTTGTATAGTGCATGTTATATTATATGATAGACAAGTTCAATTATTTGGATTTCTAAAGAAAAGAACGCATATTTCAAATCATATACATATACTCAAATGATATATGAAGCTGACTCAGTCATAGATCATAACTTAATTAATTACACTTTAAGAGACTTTTAATAATAATGATCAACATAAAAGTATGAAATAATTTATAAGAAAAAAAACCCACTAGAACACAGAATTTTATGACATTTTATAAGTATCCTTTAATTCTATATTTAATGTAATAAATAATATAAAATAATGTCCTAAAAAATATTTGCTATTTGTTCCACGTTAAAATTGGGCATTTCATGAATTTATAAAAAAGTATCTGGACATGCTACGAACAAAGGATAATGGCTTGGCACTCCTGTATAGTATGATCTTGTAAATAATATATTTGGTCAATTTTCAGGAAAACGGGTAAAATAACTTAGGCTCTTAATGCAATGACGTCAGAGTTGTATGTAGTACTCGAGTCTGGACCTGGACTAGGATTTGACGTGGGCTTGGAACCATATTCAATTTGGACTAGTCATTTGAACTCAGTTCATTTTGTAATCAAGTTATAGCTCACATAAAAAAGGTCTCAAGTTCGAATCAAATTCGGCTGCATTCAAAATATTTGTACACAAGATCGTATAAACTCTGTTGCTTTTCAACTGAAAAAGAAAAATATGTACTACCCATGACACTTAAGTTATTAACGTGTGGTTGACAAGTAACAGAGAGTTTATACGATCTCCTGTGCAAATATACAAATATATCTGTACGGAATGAATTGTTAATTTTGAATGCAGACGAGTTTGATTCAAACTTGAGACCTTTTTTATGTGAGCTATGTGAACTTGAATCAGACTCGGAGCCATATGAACTCTAACTCAGAAAAGGGTGAGCATCAAAATATGTGGCCCTGAAGGACGAAACGTAATATCAAGGTAAATGAATAAATTATTCGCTAAATGTGTTTACCTTCTTATCGTATTAAATAATATTATGTAAATTGTAAGATTTCACTTAGGCCTATTACATATATATGTATGTATGTATGTATGTTTGAAGCATCGTGAGTAGCAATAAGTCACCCATGAAAGGCTCATCAAATGATAATGAGGACTAAGTGTTGTGTTATTTAGAGGATTTGTACATGTAAATTTATATGATTAAATCATGTATCTACCTACCTACCTTGATGAGTATGTAGCCTTTTATAAGAATCACGAATTTTGATGAGGTTCTTTATATCTGCATTTAAATGTAGGAATATTAGCATATTGCATAAAAGGCTTTTATTTATTGTTCAGTTTGTTGTTTTTATCTTCATGGTGTGCAAAAAATAAAAAAATAAAAAAGTACAAAGAATGCTCATATTTTTTTTTTTTCAACACCCATTATTTCATTGAACACACACACAAATAATAATATTGAAAAGATAGAAAGAAAGGGGGATGGTCCTAAGGATCTTATAATAGCAGACAATTGCTTGACAAAGCCTTTAATATGCAGATGTTATATACAGGGACTGCACGCCGTTTTTGAAAGTGTTGTAGCTTGAAATGACTCTGAATTTGCTAAAAATATCACATCCGACTGCATGACTAGCAAGAGTTGATAATAATTTAATTTTTTTTTTTTTAAACTCATTGTTTTTATCAAATATATTTTATTTAGTCTTTTTACATATTCATTATTTTAATTACAATTATGTGCACATACCTCGATATCTACATTACTGCTGATGTTTAAAATTAGAGATTTCTTGGTCTTGAGACCTACATATTTTTAAAGTTATTGGTAAGCACAAGTAATAACACAAAATAACTAAAACTAAATATCCTTTATATTATTTTAAGAGCAGTATTTAGTGCTAAGCTAATTGATGAGCAATCCAGAGACAGCTGAAATGA
The DNA here is from genome assembly GCA_963680855.1 of Lepeophtheirus nordmannii. NCBI lineage: Eukaryota > Metazoa > Arthropoda > Copepoda > Siphonostomatoida > Caligidae > Lepeophtheirus > Lepeophtheirus nordmannii. Next base: position 17,926,776 of record OY804521.1, read on the forward strand.
GACAAATAAGGAAAGAGCACCAGTTGACAAAGAAGTCAACTTCATCCAATAGATAGGGAGGTCATTGCTATTTCTGCAATTTAATTACCTATCCATTGATCTTTGAATGTTTATTACTACGCGTAGTGTGTCTAGAGTGACTTTGGGCTGGAGTCATACAAATCCAGTCCAGTTACACAGACTATTTAGATCAATATGAAAAGAGAAAAAAAACTGAGGAAAGGAATTCAGGTTATTAAATTTGTCACACCCTTTTTCAAACCTCACTCTCACTTAAAACATCATGGAATAGAGAGTGACTGACTGAGTTCCACTCCTCATTAAGAAGTTGCAATTTAATTTCCCTTTCTTTTGACTTATTTCAAGCCAAAATTATATACTATACATATATGTAAGCCATAAGAAATGCGTCTTGATTGAGAGTGTGTATTTTTTTTCTCTTTCGTTGATGATGTAACTCTTATTGGTTACTTGCTGCTCAAAGGGCAGGGTTGGGTCGATAGTCGAAATGTCGTTGACTGGTTTTTAATATTGATGCAAAAAGAATTTATTTTTCAGGCAAATAAATGGTACGTACAATCTTTAAAAAATATATATATTAAAAAAAACGAGCAAGGAGTAGACTCATAAATCATATTGAATGGTTGGTGATTCCGATACCAGGGAAGAAGAGATTAAACTTTTTTCATCCAATGATCACATATTGAGTCGTAAACAAAATGCATGGCTGCTAATTTGACACTTTTTCTTTCTATTTTATATGTGTGGACTTCTTTATTTAGCTTACGAAATGGAAAAATGAAATCCAATCAAAATTGAAAAATCTCTTAAACAACATAGAAAGTGGGAGAAGGAGGCTAACCAGATCCCCATTATAACTCTTTACATAGTTACTGAGTAGCAAGGGTAACTGAAGGGAAACTACAAGTAGATAAGTAACTACTTAACGTATAGACGATTTATTACAAATGTTTCTAAGACCAGATCCTCCAATGTATCCCTGTAAAGTCATGATCTCATCGAGGTTCTCTGTATGTGCATATACGGATCCATTTTTGTAGATTAACAATCTAGTCCACATGTCAAACTTCTTAAATAATATAGATAGGCAGAGAAATTGTATGATACGTTCCAGGATGAATTATGGGTGCAAATTGTTTGTAACCTAATTTCATCTTTTCCAGATTTTTTAAAATTATACAACTATATGTGCACAATCTTACAATTAGATTTTTCCAGGATTTTACCCACTCTCCCCCCCCCCTCCCCAAGTACACACAGAGGAAATGGGGTTCAAAAATTTGTATAATCATATTGTGTAAGACATTTAAGATTTGCTACAAGTTATCTCATGTATTAGCAGATTGTAAAACTTACAATTTCTACGCCTCATGACACCTTTATTAATTATCATTTTAATTACAAACATGGATATCTTCACTTAGTTTTTATCATCTATTAATGTTACACCTCACTTACTACTAATTTACGAGGGAAAGAACCGTGGTCAGTGGATATTCATATTTTATAGTGGGCCACAGAATACGTTTTGTTAATTAGTAATTATCATCTTAAAAATTAAAGATTAATATTGAAAATCCATTGGACTTTCAATCATTGCATTATCTTTAGGATAATTAAAATTGCAGTGAGATACTCTTTAACTAAGGGGGCAATATCCATGAATTAACTTGATAAGGTAATTAAAGGAAGAGTAATTCTGTGAAGTTAGAAAAAACATATATATATATATATATATAGCTGTATGCATCCCAAAACCAACGTCTAAGGAGGGGGGGGGAGGATTTGGTATCGTAGACTTGGAATTCTTCCAAGCTAACTGGCGTACTTCTTCACTTTTTATTCAAGTTTTGATCGACCTTGAGTACTCTTGACACTATGTACATGAGAAAGGAAGCCAACCTTTTTTTTTTTTTAAGATAATGAGTCCATAAGTGGCATTTGAATTTCATTATGAGAATAAAAAATCCTAAAAAGAGTCAATATCTCAATTCTACTTTGGGGAACCACTACAATCATCCATCCATTTACCTTTATTATTTGACTTGATAATTCAGTTGAATATAGTCAACTCAATCAATTCAAACTTACTAATTAAATCAGCAAGTATTAGATACGAAGAATTATAACGTGTGGTAAAAGCATTCGAACATCCTCAAGTCCATGATAACCAATGAAAATATATAAAACTCATTCATAAACATGTTTGGGGGGCATTATCGAAAGATCCAGAGGATAAATAGACACTCGTACAAATATCTATGTATAGTGTGATAGTAAACTGTTGATATGAGTTGAGTCACCCCTTCTCCTTAAAAAAATGGACCAAAATTGTCTACCCCCCCCCCCCTCCAATCAAAACTTGTCATCAAAATGAGGGGGAATGACACCAAACAAGTATCAAAAGTCTCCCCAAGCAACTCTTTTATTTCTTCTGTAAATGTTAGACCAGGTACTAGTTGATAAAGTCTATAAATTATTGATGCAAGTATATACAAATAACCTTTAACCATATTGCTATTTATAAATAGCCATGCATGAACCAACCATTTCTATAAACTAATGCAAACTAGTGCAAATATGAGTTTAGTCAGGTGAACATTGTAAGCAAAAACAAAAGTTCTCACAAAATAAAGAGAATTTCAACATTTTATTAGGCAATTGATCTACCTCTCAAAATGTTTAAAGCAAATTTGTATGTAAAGTCTTGGATTTAAAATCATTGCTTAGCTAAGAATCAAAAAGCAAAAGCCCGGAAACTTATTAACAATAAAGATTGATTATGAGCGTCTTTGGAACTTTTTATGAGAATCTAAAAATAACTTTGTATTGTATTAATAAGTATTGTAAGATGTATCTTTTATTGTATAATATAAGTTTTACCGTCATAAAATTTAAAATAAAAATAAATTCAACGTGATATAAATGTTAAATTTGCTAAAACTAACTAAAGGAGTAGTTTAATCATTTAAAGTAGACAAAATGTCTACTTTAAAAAAAATCAAAAGAGTCTCAATGAGAGCCTCCAGGTGAAGCTTTTTTTCATGATGATTGTCCATGGCTTTTATTCTCGTAGTATAAATTTGTAGGTTCTGTGATGAGCAACTTTTTTTAGTGGGATATCTTTGTTAAAATCAGGATTTTAAACAAAGAATTCTTGATATATTTTTTTGTTACCAAAGGTATTGACAAATTCAAGAAGAAATGAAGGTATCAAAAAGTTTTATCAAAACCTGATGGATATGAATATCCACCTTTTGCTATTAAAATTTTATGTTCAAATATACAGAATAAAAGACTTTTTAGACGTTCTACCACCACCACCCTAAAAAAAAAAAGAACTATATCAAGGTTTTTGTATTAAAAAATCAATACAAAGCAATTTTTATTGTATGTCCATTAATTTTAATTAGAGTAATATCTATAAAAAAAATTTTATAAACACTTTCTATAACAACTATAATTTTGCTTTCTTTCAGAATAAAAAATCAATACGTAGGGCGTTCATTACATACATTTGTTTCTCCATTCATTTACAAATATGTGAGTGCTTTTATACTCTATACTCAGTGGGGTAGCCATATGGGGCACTTACTAACTATTTTCCCCCCAATTTTGACCATTTTTTCCCTTAAAATGTTTTCCTTTCATATCTGTAGGAACTGGAGGGTGTATAAGGCGAGTGCTTCCTATTAAAAATGGCTCCGGTATTTGAGTTAATGTGTTTTACCCTTCATTTTACCCCACTCAGCCCTTGTGACGTATATCACAATTAATTACTTATAAATTGTTAAGATATTTACACATTTTTACTCGAGATAAAAATTAACGCTCGACCGATTAATCGTCTCGCCGATTTAATTGGCTGATCACTGGATTTTTGAGAAAAATTGGTAAACGGCTTTCTATGCGTATTATTGTGGATATAGATACTTGAAATATGAAAGGTGAGTACTGAATTAATAGCCTTTTATTAATTAAAAACATCATTAAAATTTTAAAAATTGCTGTGTGTAAAAAAAAGAAACTATTAAAATGAAAAAATTGTTACATTATTGGATAAAAAAATCGGTCGATTAAATGCACTGTAGTTTTTGTTTTTCCATAAAAAATTGCCATTGATTTGACAAAACTTCACATCAGTCGAGTTCTAGTGCAAATAGGATTATTAAACGGCAGGATGGGGCAACAGCCTATACATATTATTTTAAAAAATTTAATTTTTTTTTTTTCGGGAATAAAATTTTTTAAATTAAATATTTTTTATTCCTGTTTTCATTAATCAATACATTTAAAGCGCGAGTTCGTTTGTTTGACCGAGCATCACTGTCAGCCAGGAGGATCAGGTTATGCTAAGGATCACTTGGCCCAAAATAGGACATAAGCTATTTCTTGTTAGCCACTGAGGTTATCTGAAGTCGTTGGAGGCTGATTTTTAGGTTTATATGTGATTAGAAGGCTTAGAAGGCCCATTTTGAGGTTGTCTATCAGGGTAAATGTTTCAAATGATGGTCGATTTTGTTGGTTTGGGTGGGTTTGATAAAGGCTGTTTTGATGTTTCCACACATTCATTCACAAATTTTAATTTAATGATAAATATTTTTAGAATATTGGCCCAAAGTGCATTAAGATGGTATTCAGTGGCTGCCGTCTAAAGTTTAGCATAGATAAATATATGCTCCGCCTAAACCCGTCTCTTACGAGGGAGGAGACAATGCATAATTCCATGAATGTATGTCGTTAATTCTCAACTGCACCCATGATATATGCATACATATGATAAGATGGATGCAAAGCCTATCCTCCTTGTATACCTCTTTCAATCAATTGGACCAGGAGATTGAAATAATAAATATTTGCAAAGTCATCTTGCAAAAAGTGAAAGAAAAAGAAACATAAATAAATATCTTCAAGGTACGGAAGAGATGTTGGTTTGTCTATTATTTTTATTATCAAATTATGATACTTGCACATATTTTTTCCCACTATATCTACCTAACTAAAATAAAAATGAGTAAGCAGATTTGAAAATAAATCAATTCACATTCAGTGGCAGTTGACACAAATGTTTTCAAATTGCAAAAGTGAATGGATTTATGGGATAGACAGATTTTATATGCAACATTTAAAGGGGGATATTTATGCAGATAAAGTAGGATTTTGCCTATGATTGTGTATTTATTACCATGGATGTCTATATTTCATTGGAAGCAAAACATGACAGTTATTTAGACTTTTTTTAATGCTTACACTCAGACACACTGTATTTTTTTATCAGAGCCTTCGATTTTTCAACTACATTTAAACTCCTTACTATTACATGCATGGGTAGTATTCTAAATTTTGATTTGATATACACAAATTCATTCTTGATAAGTTCTCAATAATTCCCTACTAATAAATATGCAAGATTTGGAGTCTTTTTTTTATTCTTTCACTTTTTGCAGAAGCTAAAGTTGAAAGAGTTAATAAAGATCACATTGTGACTAACATGAAAATGTGCACTTGATTCCGTTTGTCAGCTCTTGATTTTTTTTCCTCACCTATCCCGTATCACACACAACCTCGATTCTTAAAAGGGAAAGGAAAAATTTAGAAAAACAACTGGTAGCTACTCTTCTGTATTTTCCTTGTTGCCAACTTGTTAATATTTGGTAGAATTTATTATTTAGATATACTATATATTTATAAATTCTACCAATCACAAACCAATCGTTACTACTTATAATATCAAAAAAAAGGCGCGCAATCCTTGATTTAATATATTTTTTATACAACAAAATCATAAATAATAGTAATACCCTTTTTGAGTTCATAGTACGTAGGGTCAGCTGCTTTAAATCAAAAGAGTCAAATGGTGAAGATCAGCTCAAGGGAGAATACAGTGTGTTTTTGTTTACCCCAAAAAGCTTGTCGTATACATCATCTCTGAATCTTGCCTCCAAAAACAAAACAGAAATGCTCAGAAATTATATGATAAATAACATAGATGGATCAACAAATTTTGTTTCAATAGTGAAACGGTGATTCGTCCTTTAGTATGAGTAGAAACGTGTCCACAGCTTAACAACAGCTAATTTAACATTCAAAACACTTTTAATAAGGGGTCAAAGAATTGAAAAATCCACAGTTAATCATAAAAATACATAAGCTATTGATATTATGCTATTAGTAGTATAAGTACTTGTGTTGTGAGGGTTGATCTGGAACATTTGAATTCCGTACAATTTCTAACTTTGAAGAAATTCTCCGTTACAACTTTACAAAATTCCAACATGTCCACAAGATGACAAATATTATATAAAACGAAGAGTAATAATATCCTTTGATTTTCTATTTATTTTAGGAGACGGTCTCAAAAGAAAAATGAATGTTTTCGTCTTCGCTCGGTTAACTCCCATCATCATAACTACATACATATGGTATATGTTATATCTACTTATATTTATACAAATGGAGATTCAGGTGAAACAAAAACGTTTTTTTATTGTTTTAAGAAACAAAAACAACAATAAATAAAATAAAAAAACTATCAACATTGTAAAATACATAGGTAAAACAAAAAATAAAAGGAGTGAGTGATTACTCAGGAAACAACGTAGGGAAGAAAAAAAAGGAGTTCATAAGCCTCCAAAGGTAAACCTTGTTGTTTCTAGGTAAGTACTTTTACCTCTGTACATGGCATGAATCCTTTTAAAAGTACGAACATTCTGACCAAGAGATACACTTAATGTTATTGGGAGACAGAGTCAAAGCTCTCTAGATATGTATGTATGTATATATATCCATCCAGCCTGAGCAAAATATGCATCCTCTGCGATTGTGCATTGTTCAAAATGCTTGTCAATTACACAATTATGAAAAGATTGAATATTGTTCTAAATCAGGGGTGGGCAATTATTTTTCTTCAAGGGCCGAATGATAAGCAGAAAATATTGTGGAGGGCCAGACCAAAAGTTTAAAATCTACTTTTAGTATATTTTCTTAAGTTCAAGCAATTTTTCGCGGGCCACTTCACAGATTTGGACCGTGGGCCGTACAATGCCCGGGTCTGTTCTAGATGTATTGCTCCTTTGGGACTTTAAAAATAAAGTCCTTTATTTCACCCAAAGGATCAGTTATTTTTGGAAATGAACGTTCGATGTAGAACTGAACTCTGGAAATTGGAACTGGTATGTGAATGTTTTTGAGTAAAAGGTTGTAGTCTAGTGAGTAGGTTACTTGCTTGTACATACGTATAGCCTTAAATGCATCTGGATTGCTGAGCAGAGAACAAAAACCTTTCAACCCTTTGTGGACTAATATATTCTCTATCAAGAAACTTGAAAAAAAATAAAAATAAAAGAGATTTGAATTATCTCTTCTGTGAGGTCTTCCACATTAACAAATTACATTGAATGAATATATTCCTCTTCCAACCATGTAGATACATTCACAAAATATGATTTCATCAGTCATACATGCATTTATGTATACTAACATATATATATGTATATGTGCAAAATAATACCATTCAAGTTACATCCACTCAAGAGGAAATTGAAATCAAACATATGAAACCATGTTCATTTGCAAAATAAGATTCTTCAATATGAAATTATAAGTCAAATACGACTCGCTAGGGTATTTATTTACATAAACTACTATGAGCAAAAAATACCGGGAAATTTGAATTTAATTTCATTGGGATTCCAACACTTTTTTTGTGTTTTAACTTGAAACTACTACTACTGTCACTCACATCTCCGTCAAATTGGGATACGCGTGAACAGCTAAAATGGAATTCTGAGAAATGTTCATTTGAAATATTGAAGATTAAATGAATAATAAAGACTCCATTCTTTTGAAGTTTTGAAAATGTAGAGTATATTTCTCAGGATACCCCCCCCCCCCACCTATTACTCGAGACAACCAATCATCCCATTTTAATTTGAATAGTATAAATTGTGTAGGTGTATTATTAAAAATTGTACAAAAAAACGTCGCTAATACTCTTAGAGGCATGAAATGAATTTTGATGATTAAATAAAGACTTTGTGATTCCCGATATTTTTTGTTCATAGTCATAGTCCATAGATTAATAGATAGATATGATTGAGGTTCTTAGCTCTGCTGTCATAATTTATATGAATTAGCTAGGGCGTGGCTATGACGCGTAGAGTTCCTATCTTTAAAAGCTGAAGTGACATGTTTATTTTGCACGTCGTTCAAAATTTTCATTTCATATCCATATGAGGGAGATATCATAATAAAATGAAAATTGATTTATGTAAATGAATACTTTTCAAATCCTTGAGGACTAATTATAAGTTATTTGTGCATAGAAAGAGTCTTATGTATGTATATATATTATGTAGAAATATATTATGAATAATAAAATATTTAATTAATGATCTCTCAATATTATTTTTTCAAGATTTGAACTCATCTAGCTGATATCAAACCTTTTTTTTATATATATTATCAGCTATTTAAATACTTTCATGCATACATACAAGGAAGAAACTGGAGTTGATGATATCCCTGCAAGATCCCTTATGCTCTTCGTATCTATATAAGTAAGTAAATAGATATGTATATGTACATATTTTGATGACTTTAAAGGATCGGTTCATATGCATTTACATACCTTTCTCAAAGTAATAAAAAATAAACAATTAAAGGTTTGAGTAGTTTGAAGGAAAGGGTAATCCATCATATATGTAGAATAGGACGTCTAACAATGATGCGTTAGAATGAGCCCTTTGCTTTTATAGAAAGATCCCGTAATACGTAGAAGGGTGAAATGGAATGACTCGTGTCAGAGGATTCAAGAAACATACATTTCTCAAGTCAAAATAGCGAGATCATATACTACTCGAGTCCTTCTTCATTGTCAAATAATTATAATTAATCAGGGTGCTCCTGAGTTGTCATTTTGACTCAGGGATAGTGATTTGTCTTAGTTTTGCGTATGTGACTCCATACTAGAGACAGAGCGGAGGAGAGACTCATTAGAGTGGAGGAGAAGAGACATCCTGAACAATTATATTCAAGGATTCATTGATAATATTTGATTTAACAGAGTATGTACATAGACACCGTAACTCGAGTCTCTGGATTCAAGTTGATGAACTTGAGTTCTGATTCAAATTAAGATTGATTCAGGTCCTCCTCTCAGAGTTTCAGGTCACACACATCAATGACACAGTTGGTCTTAATTAAGTCCAACTCGATTAGATTGAGACTCTTCAGTCTAGCGACTATACACATATGTAAGATCAATCCTCTAACTCTGGTACCCATCTCTGATATACCTACGAAAAGTGTACATAAAGAACTTTTGCAATAAACGTGTGCAAAAAAAAAATGCAAAGAAGGAACATACATACATACATACATGAATGATCATCTTTTTCTAGTTTCTTTATTCGCTTTGATAGTTTGCATTATGTATTTTGTTTATCGTAGTCATAATTGAAGCAGCATTAAATTTATATGATTTCCTTGTACGCTATTACTTTGGATTAATTGTACGTAATATATTCTCTCTTGCATGTATTTGTTATCTGCATGTCTTTGCCTCAATTGTATGATATACATACAAGTTAGAGATATCTACCCCAAAAATAACAAATTATCATGACTTTGAGCGAAAAATCCTCATCATCATCAATTAGCTAAATACAAGAATCAGTTATGTGACTATTGAACTCTTGTTGCTCAAAGGAGTGATCATTATTATTATTGATTTGTACAGAATGATGTTTAATTGTTGGGGGCGAAATCCCCATTGCTTCTGCTCCTTCTCCTGGACTTTACTCTCATTAAATGCATTCATTAATGATCCAATATGCACACATTGTATTGGGTTAGCTAATGAACTTGGCAACCTCTGACCCTGTGTATGTACATATTTTGTGTAGAATGACTCTTTTTCTCTCTCTCTCTCTGTTGACCACAAAATAGAGAAACAAAAGAGTCAATAATTCATTCTTTTTGTTTCATTTTAGGGCAAGAACCATTGTAAGTACAATTGAGTATTATTTTCTAGTATCAAATTGTATTTGATTAAAGATTTGTCTTATCGATTCCTATGAACATTTCTTATCTAGAAAAAACAAAACTGACTTACATATTATTTAATCACAAGCAGAATTGATTGAAATCCTCAAATTAACAAGAGAATCCAACACATTTTTTAAGCTGTATTGGTCTCGTTTTCATAATCTAGTCACTAGATTTCATTTTTTTCTTCACCCCCAAAGTCTTGCTTTTGTTTTCTTATCAGGTATGGTAGTCCTAACCACAACACTAGAATATTCATCAGAGACTTTCAACCTGTCCTGAATCCCTTGAAGGAGAGAAAAACAAATATTCATAAATTCATTTTTTAAATATGTCATATATATAAATCCTTTATATATTTGACCTGAGCAACTTGAAAAAAAGGGTTGTCAGCTGGAAAAACTTATTTCTAAGACTCTTTTTAAGAACGGTGTGATGAAGAAAAAGATTAAGACATGACATGACATGAGTATGAACTATGTATGTAGACATAGCTTCATAGCCCCTTGGAGCTACACCAAACTTGTACTCATTTCTATATTGATATTGGAAAGGGATCAAAATCCAAGTGAAAAGTGTGCAAAGTGTTCCATGCTATTTAAACAGAGTTTGTTGTTTCTTTAAGGATATTATGTAAATGAATGTAAGACCGTACGTTTTCCTTAAGATAAAAGACAACCCGTTCAAAAAGGCGTTTGTACATACACTTAGCAGATAGATAACATTCGCCATACAAAACTATAGATTAGGTTAGTATATAATATTTACATAAACTTATGTAAATATATATATATATATGTATATACATCTTAACGTATTTAAGAAGATAACATCTCTCCAAAGAATAGTCCTTCTTATCTCTCTCTCTCTCTCTCTCTCTCTCTCTCTCTCTCTCTCTCTCTCTCTCTCTCTCTCTCTCTCTCTCTCTCTCTCTCTCTCTCAACAAATAACTCCATACCCACTTATATTATGTACAATATGAAGAAACTTAGGTACATTATGGTTTGATGTGAAATGATCATTATTAATATCCCCTTACGTGTGCATTAAAATTATTTTGCGAATAGATTTATATAGTATATAAATATTAAAATATTGCAATGAAGAATTTCATTCTGAAAATCCATTCGTAAAGGAAAAATAGGTTAAATAACAGTAAATAATATTATAGCAAATAAATATATAGGAAGTCTCCTTCTTATACCTATATACTTAAAAAGATAATATACATATATATATATATATTAATATGTTTATATGCATTAATTCTTTGAAGCAAATTATATACATAGGTATATTTATACCATATTATATAGCTGATCCAAGGAATTATAAATACCTTTTTGAAACAATTGTATTTCTCAAATTTTCCTTTTCCATAAATTAAAAAAAAAGTGCTCAAAATCAATTAGTACATAGTTGTTACCCAATTCTTTCCAACGGCCCACATATTATGTTATATATGTATGTAATTACTCTTCATTTGATATTACATAGAAGGGAATTTATTCACAGATAGAAATTAACCTAGAGCTGAATTCAGTTATTCCAAGTCTACGCTCACCAATACTACTATAAGTATAATATCAATAGCTTATATGTTTTTATGATCAACTGTGGATTTTCCATTTCTTTGACCCCTTATTAGAAGAAGTATTTTGAATCTTGAATTAGTTGTTGTTAAGATTTGAACACGTTTTTTCTCATATCACAGGAATAATTGTATATTTATGTCCATTGTACGTATGTTTGCTTATAACAATAAATATATGCATTGTGCTTCATTGTGCTTCTGAACCCCAGCTAATCTTTTTCATCCTCCTTGAGACTAGGTTACTTGTCCATTTTCTTGATATCCTGAAAACTTATTATAATTAGTATTCGTTACCCTTCCTAGTTATCATGATTATATATAATTTAGTGATAACTAACGCTAGGTAGTCGTCTTATTTCTACCTAATAGAATGATCTCAATAACTTCTTAATTGATGAATTGTAAGATCCTTGCTGACCCATTTGACGTCACTCGTTTTTTTAAAGTATAATCACAATAAAGGAGGATTTAATTGATGAGGAAATCTTTGGTTGGCATTAGTCTACATACATTCAGAGAACCACAACTGGGAGTAACACTACAAATCTGCATTCATTTTCACATTCTTTCCAAATCATAGAACAGAGTAGGTCGTCCATCAATTCATAGCAAAGACCAAGATTATGGAGTTGGAACAATCAATAAGTTATGATATTGTTCACTCGGATCATTAATAAAGAGACCCATAAAGAGACAAATATTTGAGTAGAGCATTTGTAATTGGGGAATGACTGTCCAGAGGGTAGATGTCCTAGAATCTTTGGGGTTTTTTTATTTCATGAGAAAGGTTGAGAGATCCAATTCTCCTTGAACAAGAGTACTGATAGGTGCTATCATTTCATTTTAATTTATTGGTATTTCATATTTATTCCGAGTGTATGATTTATGTGTAAAGGCACTTAAATATTCTAATGTTCTACCTAAGAAGACTTTGCAATTAGTAATTGACATCGAACAAATTAAATATTGCTACTTTAATTTATAAAAACTTGGTCACAAGATGTTACATAGGTTGGTATATATAAAGAATCTGCATAATATAAAGATTCAATCTGAACCACTCCTCATTTTCTTTTATCATCATACCAAAAATATACTCTTAAAATTTATGGGTTAATGAATTCATTAGGAATTATATACAAATATGTATATATGTTCATACAAATATGGAAGTAACAAAAAAAAACCATCGGATTCCATAAAAAGACTGGGGACATTGTCTTTTCATTCTAATACGAATAAATAAATTGCATCTACAACTATAATAATGTAAAGACGTGTAATTTTGGGGGACCAATTGATAATAGCTATCGTTTCTATCCACTCTCTCAAGTGTGTGTATGTTTTTGTGTGTGTGTGTTTTTCAAACTCTTCAAAACACAAAAAAAAATAAAAAAAAACATCGTAAAATTTCTATATGGTAAACAAATTTGATAAATATAACTGGCTACATACATGTATATTTTTGAAAGAAAAAAAAATCTCTTGACCTTTGAGAAATAAGATAATTAATCATTTCTTAACTGGATGAGAATTAGTTGTTCATACTCAAATCATTAATTAGTGTTAGGTTTATGTTCTGTTTGGCCAATTTTAAATCTAATAGCATGATCTTCATAATTGTGGACACTAAATGTGCATGGATGTATAGTCCATTATTAAGGGGGGAAATCCACTTCTTACTAGAGATGCAACGGATCGAAATCGGTTCGTGAAGTGTCCAGATGAAAACCATACACAACATCATCCTGTTTCTTATACCTAAGCTGAAAAAAGAACTGTATTTTAAATGAAAACCCGGATCGTTGGGTGATGCAGAGACCATTTCATGAGGCGTGAATTGGGTTAGTTTAGACTAAGACAGCTGTTTTTGTTTTTACAAAAAAAATATGATATTGCCGATTTTTTCTTTTCTTATAACTTTTCTATCATTTTATCTACGTAGCTATATGTAGATAGAAGTTCAAAATATTGACATGGACTACCGGATCTGGTTTGTGCGGTATTGTAATTATCCTTATATCCTATATAAAAACAACACCACATATTGATAATCACCAAACTTTTCATTTTCAAAATGTTTAAAGAGGGCCAAAGGGTGCCATGTTGCATGTTGTCTTCCTTAAATGCTCTCGCTATTCAAATAATAAATAACTAAGTTGCTAATAATAAAAACAGTAAACCCTTGGGTTACGAGCAACATCCGTACTGCTACTCATAAATTCATGCTCGACAATTCGCTGCTGATTTTCAATTTTTTTTTTTCAACATAACAGAGTCTCATTTGCCTGGAACTTTAGATTCGACCACAAACTGGAGGACTGAGAACTTGCCTATTATACTAACTATCGCCAAGTTATTATTGAATACTCAATTCGCACTTAAGTCTCATTAAACTACGACTTCAGACTAGAACCGGTCCCGACGTGAAAAGACTTGGGACTCGACTTGACTCATACTCGTAAAAATATGACTGTTCGTAGTATGAAAAAAACTCGCTTATTAAATCCAGTAGCTGATTTACAGAAAAGGCTAGGGTAGGGTGTATTGCCCCTTACTTTTTTTAGAATGAACAAGATACTTGAAATGAGTTCAAACCTATTAGTTTCTAACTAAAAATATGTTTTTTATCTCCATGGGCCACCCTAGAAGTTCTTTTATATTTACTAACCACCCCACTTCCAAAAACTATGACCGGTCCTTGAAGTATTTTACAATCAGAGGTATTATTGTGCATAGGTTGACATGCACATATATAGCAATCATAGAAAGGAGCTCCTTTTCCGAATCACACACCCCAAATTTATGTTTGTTCTTCTTGACCATATTCTACTATGCCACTCATAGTTTCTTCTTCTTCTTCTACCAATCCACAACTTCAATTTAAGCCTAGTAGGATATTCCGTATTGTGCATTAAAAAATAATGATTCACTAGTGTATTTAATGCAAGTTCCGTGTCCAGTCTTTGTTTTGACTTAAGGGGGATCGTTGGGGCGAAGGGAGGGGGAGTAGATCAAAAAGTCGACCAAAACGTTTGTACTTAAATAACTCCTTGAATATCACATGAAACGGATTAATAAGGAATGCACTCAAGAGCTGAGACCCACAGCTTTCAAATGTGATGTCAAGCGCTCGATAAGAATCCTTGTCTAAAAAAAAATCGTTCATTTAAATGTGTAAACTTTCATTCAAATCCAATAGAAATCAAAGACTCACGGTAAAGCTACTAAAGTAGTAGCACGCAAAAGGATTGCGTAATTAGCTGAAATCCTTCTGCGCGCTACTACTGCAGTTGTTTTTTGTAGCAGCTTTACCGTGAGTCTTTGATTTCTAGCGAATTTTTGTTCGAAATTGCATGAAAATTTACACTAGTGTGTGATCACAACAGATATTAATAAAACTGTATCCACAATTAAAAAAATTACATAATGCACTTTATCAAAGTATTGACAAATAATGGGCCTTACTAATCCCTAAAAATTATAATTGGTCAGAACCTTAATAGGTTCCTGAAACAATACTTATACATATCCTTTGATCCCCACAAGTATGTGATTTATTTTACCTTTGTAAACGTAAATAAATGGACATTATATATTTTTTAAAAAAGTGGGCGCGATATACACAAAAAATTTTTTATTGATCAAGGGGAAGAATTGCCAGAGTATTTTTTTTTTACTTTTGAAACCTCTAATATTTGTTTCATCATAAGTGCTGTTGTTTTGCACCTAGTTTTGGAAACTTGGAATGCCAAAAATCTGTAAATATACATATAAACTTAAATTTTGATGTACAACCTCTAAAACTTATCTATTGTGCTGCAATTTTCTATTTTTTTTTATCAAAAGGGATATTAGTAGACCTTGGGAGCACTAATTTTCGAGAAAAAGGTTTTTAAGGACCACTCTAAGAGGATGTTAAAACTTTAATTACTTTAAAGAATATGCTTAAGACAAACAAACAAATAAAAGATGATACTTCCAAGGGCAGCGCAGGATAATTGGGTATACAGATAAAAGCAACTACGTTTTCAGTAAATGGAGTAACTTATTTCCTCACTTACATACTTTCCCTTCCGTTATAATCCGTTATAATCAGAGATATATTGAGAGAAAAATGACCTTAACCAAAAAAAAAAAAAAGCTTAATTCTAAATGGCGTTACTTTTTTGTCTAAGTAATTAATAACGACCAATGTATGAATTACTTTTCTGAAATAACGTACCCAACACTACTTACAAATAGGTCCTGAAGTACGTACATACACAATATACGTAAACTTTTTGAATTTGTACTTTGTATACATTTGTAGATATATTTATGTTTCTTTCTGTTACTTCAAAAAGGAAATTTCTGAATTTAGGGTAGTAAATGAATTAATAGTATGAACAGTATGTAATACCTGTGGTAGGACATACTTATAGCCATATAGGTAGATAATATACATAGGTGGGTTTATTAAAAAAGAAGGAAATAAGAGGAGGAAAGGAAAGAGATATAGCAGAGACATACAGTCTAATATTTTCGTCATGGGGGAGTATTTGGGGAATGTCAGTCATGAATTTAAATAAATAAGATGAAAGAGACTCCTCAATTATTCTATGCCCCGATAACAGTAGAGAGAGAGAGAGAGAGAAAGTACACATGACAAGATCTATCAGCTCCCTCCGGATGTAACATGGAATCATCTTCTAAGCGGGAGGATCCAATCTCGCGTCATTTAAATATATATTATTTTATTAAATGATGACTTTAATTATGAAGAATGACGCCGGAGTCAAATCTAATAAAGAAAAAGAAAAAAAAAGAGACTTTGTATATAATAATATTATAGAATAAGTCCCAAATAAGAATCTATTAGCTAAATTTATTAACAGGAAGGGATTCCTCTTGGCGGATACTAGGGCTACAATCCTCTCACTTTATCCATATTCCCTTATTTATTTATAAACCCATTCGATAAATCATATGATACGAACAAAGCAACAAAGATACCCTCCCTAGCGGTCAACAGAGAAATCACAACCCACTCCTCAGCAGGTTTATTGATGAGATTGCTGCCTGAAGAAGAAGTCCTTACCTACCAATGTAGTCAATATATAAACACATATTCTATTAATGTCCCTATCTGCCTTTCCTTAATAGGTCAAGCATCATTTTGTTTAATAGGGAAGATGAAGAAGAGACGCTTCTGTATCTTCAAGGTCATCAGGATGGACCTATAGAAATCTATTAAATAATGTGTACATACATTTACCTACGTTATCATTACTCCATTGGAGTCATTAAAGATAAGTATCTTGTCTTGAAAAGGCTTGAGAAATATCTACAATAAATCATACTGGTAATTATGATAATAGATAGTCTAACAGTTCTAGCAAGTCATTGGTTTCCTAAATATACTGGGCTCTTTGAATCTGTACAAATTTACATTTTATCCTTTTTGCATGATAATTATATTATAAGTGGATTTGATTGCATACCAAAAGGCTCTTAAAATGAAGGATAATAATAATTATCCAATAGAAAAAACCGGACTAATATAATCCAGAAATAAATATTTGGGGACATACATAATACTATGAAATTTGGGTACTTTTACCAAAAGGAGCAAAATCAGTACTATAGGGTTTTCCAAGGGCGCTGTTGTCGCACTATTTATACAGAAACAGCTACTGGATGGATGAAATTGATTTATTAATTTAATTCTAATTAAAAAGATGTAGGGTTTATTTTGGAGTCTGATTTTTATAGTTTATATGGATTGACACAAATATGCCTCATTGCTATTTTGTCTATGTTTGTACTTCTACTCAATAAAAGAATAAAATAATTGTGTTTCATCTCAACAGTTCCCAAAGAAGATGAAATGTGGAATTGCTCTTCCAAAGAGAGATTAGAAATCTACGGACTTCTCGAAAATTTGTTCAATTCACTTTCAAAAATATTTTCAATATCATAGACTATTGAGAGTTAATATATAATAATTCATACTTCTATTATTAAGTCTTCAGCAATTAGTTCTAACGTCAGGGGAAATCTCAAACATCTTTCCCATTTCAAAGGGAAATGGCGTATCTTGATCAGATCCACCTTTGAAGATATATAAATTAATTCTCCAAACTATTTTTGTACTGCCTACTTGAAATCACTTGCATTAAAGAAGTCAGTTTTCAAAGTCATAAAACAGACAAGTTCTTTGAAAAAGGATCACTTCTAATGAAACAGAATATGTGTAGTTATTTTTATTTGAAGTATTCAAAGATCACAAAATTAAGGGCCATTATTGCAATTAAGTTTATGCATACTTACATATAATATGGTATGTACAAATTGCAACTTGTTACAATTATATTGCAAATAAAAAATAGATGAAGCGTTTTAAATTGAGAATTTACAATTATTGTCTTGTGGATATTTCAAATATTAATATTTAATCAAATGTTGAATATAAGTTAATGCAGTAATTTTTGACTTTTCTTACAACTATCCATCAATAAACATTCCATGTCATCAGATTATCTTAGGCTTTGCAGTTTTATCTCTTATAATTGATTTGTAATATATATGTAAATTTAGCAAATATGACTATTATTTCATTTAATTTGAAAATATGTATGGAATAAATTTCTCTATTTGTATAGCAATTATACATTAAATTTATTCAATAATTGTTGTTTGACACTTATAATTGTATTTTTAGTCTTAAAACATCTTTGTATTAGGGAAAATGTTGTATTTGTAACAAAGAAAATCTTTATCCTAACAATTATATCACTAATATTTAATATAAAAATTTTTAAATGATTATATTGCATATCTTTAAGAAATCTTACTTGTTATACTAAATTTTTCAATTTTATCACTGGAAAATATTTTTAATTGGAAATTAATTATAAAATAATTGATATCCATACCTAAAATAATGTTATAACAAACAGGAGTATAACTAGAAAGTTGGTTGAAAAACAAAAAATAAACAGATAAATAAATTTCGTTTTCTGTATGCATTTCATGAATATGAATATTTCTTGTTCCGACATGTTATACCAATCAGCGACAGATGAATCGGCAATTTTTAAGAGTTCTTTTTTTAATTCTTGGGTGCACACAGCTTGATCACTGTAACTTTGCTATGGTTACGACTTACGATCAATACTTGGTGAATTTAAGTGTCATAAAACTATAAAGACTATCGATCAATAATATTTGTTTAAAAAAATATTAATTTAACCAATCACATCCTGCTATTGCTTAACAAAATAGGTGACCAACCCCTCAAATTCATGAGCAAATGAAATAAATTAATGTTCTAATTTATGTACATCATAAGTAAATTGAAAAAAAAGCTGTGAACTTTTTAAAGCCATGTCAGCTGACAAAATGGAGAATCAACAAATTCAACAATTTGAATGTTTTGGACCTCTATTTATATCTAGCTACATATATGTCATTACTTTCTTTTCTCAGCTTCCATGGTTTCAAGTTTTTCTACAAATCACCGCTCTACGTATGTTTTCTATCATTTTGATTTAAAGTCATGCTTTGTAGACAGAAATCCCACATCTGGCATCATTGACAAATAAACAATGACGTCGTATTAATATTTTTCAAACAACGCTATGGATAAAAAATCATTGTACTTAACATACTTTAATTCACCCATTTGAAAAAAGTACTCCCTAGCAATTGTATGATCGTATATCAATGTAAATATGTATGTAGTGCATTTATGAAGCATTTATTTTGTTCCTTGACGAATAATTTATTTTGTTCTTTGACGAATAATTTATTTTGCATACTCTTTCTCACAAAAATAATAAAGAATGCCCAATAAAATACCATCTAATTGAATCACAAAGTTGTTGTGATCCTTTATGTTTGTTTACATAGTCTAATCTTAGTTTACGATCAATACTTGGTGAATTTAAGTGTCATAAAACTACAAAAACTATCGATCAATAATATTTGTTTGGAAAAATATTAATTTTTACCAATCACATTCTGCTATTGCTTAACAAAATAGGTAACCAAACCCTCAAATTCATGAGCTAATCAAATAAATTAATGTTCTAATTTATGTACATCATAAGTAAATTGAAAAAAAAGCTGTGAAATTTTTGAATTTTTTGAAGCCAGGTCAGCTGACAAAATGGAGGATCAACAAATTCAACAATTTGACTGTTTTTACTTAAATATAAACTTCAATACCTATATTGTATGTAATATCTTTTTCCAAGATGATCCAATGAAAGAGTTCTAACTCATACATTTATACTTGTTCAAGATAAAAATGAAATCCTCTCAGTTATAAATATTAAAAGTCAACAATCGACCCGAATGGGGATCAGTCAGGTAAATTACCAAAATAATAATAACAATAATAACTAACAGAGAAAAACAAGAAAAAGTTAATGACATTTTTTCATTCTACAACTATACATCACATTGAAATTCTCTACATATATATATATATATATATATATATATATATATATATATATATAGACTGTAACAATATCCTCTTTCTAAATATCAGTGTCTATTTTCTTTATAAAGATAATAATTTTAATTTCCTATTATATATATATACATATATATAGATTCCTTTAGTATCAAGTGGTCAAAAAGGCTTAGGGAAAGAAGATAAACGAACATGCTAATGTTTAAAATATTTTATTTTTTATTTTTTTGTAAAGGGTACATGTATTTTTAGAAATCCTCTAGAGATGGGTTTTTTTATTATTAATAATTACTTAGAAGGTAACTCTTTTTTAGTACCTGAGTTCTAGGTCAAAAGTTATAAGCAATAAGCTGTAGCCATGTGGGGAAAAAATAATAAAAATATGTGAATGAGATGTTATTTCTATCTTTGCAAAATGTCAAGTATAAAAATAAACTTTTTTTTTCTTTTTACATCACTTGCTGTTGCATTTGCTAGCATTTGATTGGGGGAAAAAGTACATACATACATACACACACACACAGGCCTTTGGAGGTCATACTACATTCCTATATTTAACCATTCATGAGAAGTCTATTATTATTTCCACTTGTGGATCTTTAAATACATCAATGAGTAAAGATAATTATAAATTAAAACTCATCCCAGTTTCATAAAAGAATTACAGCAGTTGCTAGGAGAAATAAAAGCAATTTTAGACGAGTAGGTCAAATATATTGAAGGTGTTTTTTTTTCTAAAAATAAAAAGTGAAACCCGTTTAGTTAGGTTTTCGTTTGAGGCCACTTTTTAGGTAGGAAAGAGGATGCAAAACTTTGGGCTAAATATTATATATATTTTGTATGGAATTTCCTTTTGTACCTTTGATCCAGGATGATAAATACTCTCCCAACATAATTTGCAGATCCTCATCAATTGTTATTACTGGTTTACCCATGAAAGACGTCACAAATTGCATTTAAAGTTCAAACAAACTCCCACTTACAATGAATGAAAGTGTTATATTTTATTTATAGTATACCTAATTGTAGGGACTAGGGGAAACATTCCTGGCTATCTTGGCCCATCCCAAAATATTTGAATATATGTACATAATTGATCAAAATGGGTAATATGTCTATGAAATATGGGGTCGTTTAGAAGGTGATGCTTTATGAAATAAATACAATTCATGGGTTGTTGTTTTTTTAATACTTTTTTTTTCTAAGACTTATTTTGGGTTGTGTCAATACAAAAGCAGTCTTGATAGTACATAGGTAGTCATTTAAATACAAAACAGGATATATTTACACGTAGAAAACTCCTTGTAAGTACTTCAGAGCATATTATGTAGAGAATATGAAACCAAAAGTAGACTCTGTATATTCCTCTGTAGATATGCCTACATAACATTAGAGAGAGTCAATAAACGATAACCTGTTTTCAAGCCATTTATCCATCCATCTATCTCCTTTGATTCAACATGACTTTAATTAGTGTGTGTATGTATGTACCTACATAGATTCATGACCTTGTAAAAAATAAAATGAGTGGAACAAGTTGTGGCTTGAGTGTTTATTCCTGGAATTGAAATTGAAATTGATTTGAGGAGGAGCATGAGTATAGCTATGGCCTAGCTGTCTACCAAAGTATTTGAATCTCAATACTTTATTATTATTATTTAGTTATTTTATAAGAAGAAAAAAAATGTAAATTATTACATCTGATTATGTGTCAGAAACAGTTATCGGCCACTCCTGTGATGATGAATGTAATAATTACATAATGTACAAAGATATATTATATTTATAAGACATAATATCACTCTTAACCCTCTTGTCATTCTCAACGTACTTAATACAATGCCATATTTTTTCCTTTTATTTTAGAAACGAATAAGGAATGATTAGCGATACTCGTGCCTTTTTGAGCCATATTGGTTAATTACTCACCCATCAATCACAATCAATTCTACGTATAGGAAGAAGCTCATACATGAAATAATTTATAAGCTCGCATTTTAATTCGGTGATGACCACACCGGCCCCACATAGGATTTTATGCAAGTTTTTAGACTTTTGACAATAAATTAATTATTATCATACACTTTGAAAGAAATCATGAAAGTTCTGACTGATACATACATAAATTACATATACTAAAAAAAAATAAAAATGATATGAAGTAAGGGAGGTCAGACCTGGGTACTCAAACTCGAATTGAACTTCTTATAAAGCTCATAAATACGTCAACTACTTTGTGCATTCGCAGACAAAGTTATTATTTACATATATCATATATGTATAGATTATACCAAACTAAAAATTAATAGTTAGTAGTTGCATAATATTCAAAAAATGGATGTGCAATCCTTAATTTAATATATTTATCAAAAAAACCTTTTAGTTCATAATACGTAGATTCAGCTGCTTTAAATCAGAAGAGTCAACTAATGAAAAATCGTTGAAGGGAAGAATAGAGTGTATTTTTGTTATCCCAACTGTGACTAATTCAGAGACTCGACTCGGACTCCAAGTTAAAAAATTTAGACTAATTGATTCTGACTTAAGCACAAATACTCGAGGCCCTATTTTCATTTATAAACAGCTCTGGGTGAAACATAAAAACTGGGGGGCATTCAAGGGCGTCGTTGTTATACAAATATTATAAATTATATTGGGGTTACAGATATTTGCGTCCATAGGGTGAAATGTCGTTGTTTTTTTAAAAGGCCCCACACGAGGCCTCGTGTGGTTGGGTTTTCAATGATGAGTGATTAACAAATTTTATTCACAATTGGTTTTTATAAAAAAGAGGCCTTCAAATTTGCATATGAATTTAAATATGCACTCTTTATAAAGTAGTGCAGCTAAGTAGATAAAGAAACGAATTTAATTTAATTTGAATTCCAAATTCTTTTCAATACCTATATATATATATATATGAATATTCCTTTCATAAATATCTAATTTAAAAAAAAAAAAAAAACAAGTTTGTTTGATGTGGATAGAAATCTGGAAAATGATTGCAAATAACTACATACACACACTTGAAGTCAAGCTACAACAGGGTTGAAATTATTTATTTATTCTCAAGGTGTATGCATAGATATCTCCTTTTCTCATTAAGCAAGTGAAAAGAGGTGAATCAATTTATAAACACGAAGAAAATTTCATTTTCTTACAAGAAAAGATCAAAAAGGTCAAAAGATAGTTTCTACTTTAAATTTGGTGCACTCAATTGATATTTCTTATTTGCAAAAAATAAAAGTACAGGGGATGAGGATGATGATGATGATAGGGTTTATCTCCAATTGTTACGTTCCTACACTGATATAAGGGATTGTAGTAAATCTTCAACGTTCATCACTCAATCTCAGACGATTTCCAGTCTTTAGTTACGCGAGTTCAACTCTATATAGTTTTTGATTTCAAGTCGTGATCTCTGCTGATATCGTCTTCATCAATATTAATATTCTAGTCTCTTAGCTTCAAATCTGAGAAGCTATGAGTCAAGTCCCCAGATTTGGTTAAAGACTCCTCCTGTTTTATGGATTTTTTTTTCTTTTTTGACTATGTGAGGCCTCAAGGAGAGCCTCAACAATGTTACACATACTCACAATCTTTGATTAGAGTCTCGTTATATCATTTACAGTCCATTCTTATAACTACATCAAGGAATTTGATTGAATCCTTCAAACTTGTTCCATGTTGTGCCCTGCTCTCTTAATGGTCCTTATTTTTTGATTTTTGTGTGGCGAGGAATACAATAAATAGATACATATGTATATGTATATGTTCAAACTGGAGATGAAATATAAACATACACAGAATCCTTTAATATTTATCTATACAAATACCTAAATAAATAATTTTATAAAAGAATTTAAATAGAAATTTCATCGTCAGATGTTGAAATTAAACATATGCATAGAAAGAGGCTATGCAAGACGGATTGCGATTCATTTCTGCACAAATTGGGAGCATGGATATTAGTATGTACATACATATATGTATGTAAATAAATAAATAAATATTATATTCATAATAATTATTACTATTATTGTGTTTACTCTCTAAATAAATAAATAAATATTACGGCTGGATGTAGAGTTATATCAGCTATCATGGAGCTGATTATTTCTACAATGAAAGTACTAGCATTTTCCCTCCTCCCCCCCCCCCCTTTCTTTCATTCATTCATTTCAAGAACTATGTATGCATGAAGTTTATTAATATGTTGTACTTCGCTACCATACTTTTAAAACCTTTTCCTCTCTCACTTTCATGAATGCCTTTCTTTGGTATGTATGTATGTATGTATGAGATATGATGATGACGCAAAATGGTGCAAGAGGGGCCTTCTCCAATTATAATTTGACTATTATTCCCATCCTCATTTTCAAACAGATTTTATTATTTTGCCATTTTATTCAAGAGACTTATCTGCAAAATGCTTTTACTCATCATTGCCTTTGTATATACATATATATGTATGATGTAAGGAGCAAACTACTTACATAAGCATAAGTAAGCAACATTCCTCCCCCATTCCATCGAACCCATCCTCCAAAATCCGTTTTCCTCCCGCTTATAGGCAAACAATTAATATATTACATCTGCTGAAATCCTAAATAAATAAATTTCCACAAGTAGCAACCCCTTCCTCCATGTTCTGCCAGATGTGTCGTACTCTTTGATTTAACCCTGACATATACGCATTGTCAATGTAGTATTACTTATTATTAGTATAATAATATCGTAGAACTATCCACATAAACATAAGTGTTCATTTATTTTTACTATTGTCAAATCATGTTTCTTTTAGAGTAGTACATGGGAGTGACTTTGTAGATTATTGGGAGTCATTTTACACAACACCCTTTCAGTAATGCATTATTATTGCTTTACTTTGGCCCTTAATTTATTGCAAATGATGATTTAAATATCATGAGACATTGCAACATACTAACTTCGTGGAGTTTTGTATGTATAGAATCATGAGAAAGGAGGGGCAGCTCCTAGGAATACTCAATGCACATTCATACAATAACTATTACTCCCCAAAAGTAAAGGGTTACCACTACTACTCCAGCAGGACCGCTTACTATGGGTTTGAAACGTTGTACATTGTTGATGTAACATGCATAAATATTGAGTGTATATTTATTTATATATATATATATATATATATATACATATACAACTAGTAGTAAAGCAGTGTATTCTTTTTCTTTAGAGAGAATTCAAGGATACCATGTAGGTAGTGGAGTAGAGAAAAAAATGGGTGGATGAAGAATGGGAAGGAAAGGAGAGGGATTCCCAAAATGAGGCAAGGAGCATTTCGGTTGGTATCCTTTAACATGACGTTGCGTACGCGCAAATGAGTGAGTAAGTAGTAAAGAAGAAGAGGAAAAAACTGGGAGGTGAGTAGCTGCAAGCTGAAGAGCTAAGAGATGGTAAGAGAGCTGGAAAGAGGGAGAGAAAAAAAAAGGAAGAAAGAGAGAGAGAGAGAGAGAGAGAGATGTTTGTGAGTGAGTGTGCGCGTCTCTTGCTGAAGAATACGGGCGTGCTTTATAAGATTTCAACCCGGTTTACTATGGGATCCCTCATTTCATATTTAGTCATAATTAAAGTCAATTCTCTTTGCATGTTCCTCTGGTTCCATGAAGTAGTAGTAGTGAGTTATAATAAAAACGATCTTCACCTACTCCACTCCGAACCTCACTCTCCTTGATCCCATTTTATTATTATTCTTTTACAATAAAGACACTCTTTCGTCGTCATGAGTTCCTTTATCACGGAGAAAAAGGACATATTAAGTTCGTCGCTCCTGGAATGTGGCCTTTTGGGATCTTCAAATCGATACTTTCCGGATCATGGGATCAAATCCCCTGAGAATCCTTTCATGGTAAGACATTGTGGCCAAAATAAAGAAGTTATGAGAGTGCTCATTTTCATTTGTATATTATTGGTGATGGATTGTCGGAATGGGGCTCAAATAATATTGTGTTTTTAATTGAAACACACTTTGGGCTAGGAATGTCACAAGACTATGTGAACATCCCGGCCTACCTACCTTTTCCCTTCGATATTCGGCCATTAGTCCCAAGAGAGGACTATACATACATACCCTGTCTTTAGTTATTTTGACATATGCATCAATTATTGCTATTTATTCTTCGTTAGTTTGTTTGTTTGGGTCTGATGGGGTCTCCCAATATTTGGAAGAAAAAGAAGCCCTAAGTTGCTTCTATAAATAGATTTATAACATGATTATAAATGTACATAACATTCAAACAAACAGAGTTTGATAAAAAATTCCTGTAGTTATTTTCAAGAGAAGGAATATCTTTTTTGATGAGAAAAAGAGGCCTTAATCGACATCTATTTGTTTGATGTCACTTATATGTGTAAGGATCATGAACACTTGTGTGTGTTCTTATTAAAAAATAATAGAAAATATTGGATGGAGATTTTCCCTTTTACTACTACGTACATATATGTTTATCGCTTGCAACGATATTGTAGATGTAATACGTTTTCCCATCACAAATGAGGAAGTGACTGCATATTATAGCGATCCTTGATTATTATTATTATTATTATTTCTATTTCATAAACATATACCACACCCTGAATTCAATATAACTACATGTAGAAACGAAATTTATTTATTCAAATTCCTTAAAACCAGGGTTTTTTTTTACTGTTATGTTTATTTGTTATCTCTTTTAAAACAAAAAGTTTGTAATTAGAATGAAAGAGAAAGAAAAAAGAAAAAACCCAATTGGTAATAACTCCTAAAAAATGAGATACACATAAATTCGTTGTGCCCGTAAAACGAGTATTCTATAGCAGATATATGCTTATTTAAACTCTATATATATATTTTTTTATTTTTCTAAAGTCGTCAAACGAGTTTCTTTCCTACTAATTAAATCAAAAATTTCCTTGAATTTATCACTAACGATATTATGGGGGTAGGATTTCATCGATCATTGATCTAACCTAAATGTAAATGACGTTTATATATACATATATATATATACCCTGTGATTAATAATTCAATTAGTACATACACAAATGTTTTGGTGGTTATGCGAAGTACATAGATCAAACTCCTCTCTTCTCTACCCCCATCACCCCTTCCCCAGGCTTCCAATATTAATAATAATAATAATTCCTACTAAATATCATGTCCTAATTATTCTTGCTAAAAAAATATTTATACATTTACAATAATAAAATTCGCAGTATGTGATTATAAATATATTTATATACATACGCTTGGCCCCCACGCTGATCTATATTTTTAAATGGCCCTTTATCTTCAAACTTATATAACTGCAATTGGAGGACGTTTTTCTTTACCATAAAAGTAAAGTGAAAGTATGTTGTAAATCTGTTTTTTTTTTTAAATTCAATTGGGAATTTGAATAAGTTAGATGGTATTTGTATGTATGTACCCTAATCTATGATTTCCATACTTTTTTATTTCTTTTCTTGAAATGTCTTGCTATTTATTAACATTTAAGATCTTCTTCTCTTCTTTTCCCCCTCAGCTTTGAAAGAGTGAGTGAGAGAGAGAGAGAGAGAGAAAGGCTGATGAAGAAGAAGCAACAAGTGTTGTTATTTTTGTTGTTGATTAGGAGAAAAGATGAAGGGGTGAGTGAGAGAGAGAGAACCTGGGGGGGGGGGGGGTTGATATCTCCGTCGTTCTCCTCTCCTTGGCTGCTATACCCATGGTGAAATATCTGTTTGTTGTTGTTTTGGTGAGAAACCTTCTCGTTATTTATTAAGGGTCATTACTTGTTGAGGACGACGTTCCTTCGTTCGTTCGTCCGTTGTACTTCTTTCATTATTATTATTATTGTTGTTGTTGTTAAATACCCTTAATCAAGAGCTGCCATTCTAATGATCTTTTTATTTTATTGGTACATGGGTCACACCCTTTCGTGATATTGTCGTTAAAAGGGATCATTGGTTTCGCTCAACAATTTCATTTGTAGATATACATATTTTATCAGGGCTAATTAAGAGCATATATACATATGTATATATATTTAAAATGTTTTTATTTCCTTTTTCTTCTCAAATCTCACTCCTGCTTTGATTTTGGCTTTAAAGCAGGAGGAGGAGGAGGAGGAGAGTAAGTCAGTAAGAGAAAATTGTACATACTTATGAAATATTTACCTGGTGAATGTATATGTACATACTTATTTTATATATATCTGCTATGTATTAGAGAAAGAATTAATGTTTGAGGAAGGAAGGGAAAAATGCCGGCACCTGTGGTGCTGGTAGTAGTTGGTAGAAGATTGCTATTAAGGCGAGCCTTCGTTTTACCTGGGGCTCACCCGGCGAACAGAGTCTTCTTCTCTTCTAAATAATCCTTCATCTGTGTGAATATTTTTTTTTATTCCTCGCCCGCCCCTGAGCTTAAGGTTAAGGTTATTCCGACATTTACTTTTGGAATTTGGAGTAAGAACCTCAGTTTTCGATTATCACTCTCTTGGGGCTGTGTGCTCTTGGGCCTCTATCTCGTTTAATTATTATCAATAGAAATAGATTCTGAAAAGAGGGAATACATCTCATTAATATAGAGATTATGTGATCACCCTTATCCAGACACTTTTGAATAATCCTGGTTCATTCCGTCCTCTTTTTGATTCAAAGAAAGTTGTTGAAAGGTGTTGTTCTGTTATTACTACTTGAGTTGATCATCGTGAAGATTTTTTATTTCATTTCTACAAATTAAATATTGAACTAAAAGCAATGTTCATCAGGAATAGGATTCCCTTTTAAATCAACCCTCTTCGTCATGGATATATTTAAGGTATTGCGAAAACTTTTCTCTATATAATCTGTATATTTAAAAAGAGAAATTTTTTTTGATAATTATTTTTCTCTAAAGACCAAACATTTTGTTATCATCTTCTTGTTTCAACTGAGTGTGTCACAACGTGAAGCTGATTTGTGTGTGTGTGTTTTACTTTTTAACGAATTGTTTCAAAGCCTCCTTTTACTAGTTCTGGTGGTGTATACATATATATATATATATATATATATGCATACTGCATACTTAGGGAGGAGAGAGAGAGAGAGAGAGAGGAAGCTATGTAACTTACTTATCAGGCAGGAGGAACGAGAAAGGAGAGAAGGAAGTCTGTCGATACTTCTATGCTTTTTTTTTCTTCTGTAAATGTAAAAAAAAAAAAAAAAAATGTGATTAACCATATGCTGTTTTAAGAGAGTCCCTTTAAATGCGGCTATGCGATTAGTTAGTTAGTGTATTTGATCGTTCTCCTCTCCTCTCCTTCATTATTTTATTATTATTATTAATAATATTGAAAATTATTTCCCTGGTGTCAGATTTTTCTTCTTTCCTCATCATCACACTAGAACAAGCAACAGCATTCTTAAATCAGCAAGTAGACATGAACTTCTATAGGCCTTTTTATGTGGTAGTTTATTAACATTATATTTAATTATTACTATTACTATTATTATTAGTATCATATAATCAGTGCCTTCTTATTACTCCTTTACTTCTCTTTCAGGAATCCTGGGACCGAGAAACGGATGCCCTTCTCGACTCCATTCTCACCGGCTCCGATGACAAACTCGTTCTCTCTCTAGATGGAAGTGGTCCATTCAGCGACACGAGCTCAGACTCTGGATGCAATCTTCTATCCCCTTCCAACTATGAAATCCCATGTGTGTCCAGTCCGGAGCGACCCTCTTCCATTGATTTCATTGGATATTTGTCAAACGGTGAGTCTTTCCTTTGGTATTATGCAAAGAGGTGCCTTTTCCTTCCGTAAACGATGATTCCCATATATATATATATATATATGTAAAATAAATTTTCCTTTTTTTTTTTTTTTTTTCTTATTCAGTGAGTATCACGTTTCAATCCTAGGGCACTTTATGATTTGTATTATTTTTTTCTTTTTTTTTTCTTATTCAATGCCTTCTTTACGAATGAAACTGTTGTATACAATAATACTATGAGAAAGAGAGAGAACTAACTCTACTACTACATGTAAATTATAATTCATTTGTACCTACATAGAAGGAAGGTGGATGGAAACTTATAAATGGTGATTTTGAGAAAAAGGAAAAAGTTCTTGTAAGGAGGAAATAAATTGTAAATTTATGAAAAAACAAAAGGGAGGAGGAGGAGGCCTCTTCTCTAAAAATGATCAAAAATAGATTTGTGAAAATCT
Source organism: Lepeophtheirus nordmannii (assembly GCA_963680855.1). Lineage (NCBI taxonomy): Eukaryota > Metazoa > Arthropoda > Copepoda > Siphonostomatoida > Caligidae > Lepeophtheirus > Lepeophtheirus nordmannii. The sequence continues at coordinate 17,957,110 of OY804521.1, forward strand.
GTTGAGTGTGTTTTTCTTCTTTTTTTCTTTCTTTCTATCTCCTCATCAATAAGTAAATATGTATACATATACATCCCAGTTAGTTGACTAGTTTGAATCCTGTAATTATTATTAGATATATATATATATATATATATCAAGAGAGATAAATATGTACATAGTTAGTTAGTTAAAAACAAACTCAGATAAATATGGGGTATATTTGATGTGTACAGATGATAAACAGCTGTTTTATTATGTAGTTGTCATATATATATATATATGTCTCTTATATATATATGTATGTATATATTTTAATGTATACAATCGCTCGCTCTCTCTCTCTCTCTCTTTCTCGTAACAAATCTGATGTTTCTATAATAATAATAATTAGTAATAAGAGTTGAAGCAACAACACGTTTGGAACGTTCAACTATCATCAACTTGTTGTGTACAAGTTGTAACTTGTACATATGAACAGATTTAGAATGCGGAATTTAAGAGGCAACATATATATATATATGTAATTAAAATGGTCATTGTTAAATTTAAATGAGACGTTAGTAAACCTACAAATTGCAACTTGTACACATCAATTGATGGACCCATCCTGTTTTTAAAGGGCATATGTATATGATATATATTTGCACACATGAATTAATTAATATATCCCTCATTTTCAGACGAGGATGAGCAGCCCCTTCATGCCGTGGATCCCATTTCAATATCCTCTCCCATTGTGGAAGAGCGGATAAGTGTGACGAACACGGATGAAGAGGATGAGGAAATTGATATCAAACCCATTCTTCCACTAAATAGCATTACTTGCTCAGCTTCATCCACATTCCCTAATAGTAGTAGTAGTAGTAATAGTAGCAGCAGCACCGGCAGTAGTAGTAGCAGAAGTCATACGGTGTCCTCTTCAACTGTTGTAAGCAGTCCAAAAAAGCCGGTGAGTACGTCTCTAAGAACACCGGTTAATGGAACAACTTCTAGTACTACAACTCCTCTACAAGCCGGAGGTACTACAACCATTCTATTGCCAGTCATCAAGTCAGTTCGACAGGTAAATTTTTGTTTCTTTAATTATTTTTAGTTCATATTATTATTATTATTATTGTTGTTGTTGTTTTAAAAAGAAGCTTTAAAGGAAAACTTTTTATTTTTGTTTTTTAAAGCGTCTGTTTTTTTTTTGATTTATATTCTTTTTGTATAAAAGAGAAGGAATTTTTTTAACTTAAATTTCACATTTTTGTATTTATTGTTTCTCCCTCTTGTCTAAGAACCTCTTTTGATGATACTAAGAGTTATTATTATTATTATAATATTTTACTTATAATATGTATTTGTCTATGTGGAATCATTATTTTTTAAACAAATCATTTCTTTCTCCCCTTTCCCAGACTGTGAATTTAAATAAAAATACAACAAAACGGAGACGAGCTTCTCTATCATCCAACGACTCTGGACATGATGATTCTCAGGGTAATAACACAACTATTGTTCATGGGCATTCCGGAGGAGGTAGCGGAGGAAGCAGTAGTTCCTCATCCTCCCCTCCGGTTGCAAAGCAGGGGAAATATCTTGCACTAGAGCTCACAGCCGAGGAACAACGCCTCTGTGAAAGAGAGGGCATCAAGCTCCCATCCCATTATCCTCTGAGTCGTGAAGAAGAAAAAAATCTCAAACGGATTCGTCGGAAAATCCGCAACAAGGAATCTGCCCAACATTCCCGACGGCGGAAAAAGGAGTATGTTGACTCCATGGAGGATCGAGTCCGCATTTGTACTGAGGAAAATGAAGAACTTAAATCCAAAATCCAACTCCTGGAAACCCAGAATAAAACCCTGGCCTCTCAGCTTCGACGACTCCATCAAATCATAGTCAGTGGTGGAGGATTTAATAAACAAAACCAAACGTCTACAGCCTTAATGGTCTTGCTTCTTTCCACAGCCCTTTTTCTCATTCCTGGGTTTCAAAATAAGACCGGTGAGTTGAGTCATAAATAATTATAATATTACATAGTTGTAGCGATTTATCTCTCTTCCCTTACTCCCTCCTCCTTTACTCCTCCTCCTCATCCCTCCAAACTCTTCTCGATTCATTTGACAATGCTCATAATGCAAAAATCACAAATAAAATAAAATAGTAAAACTTTTTATTAGTCAAAAACCTAAGAGTTGATTAAACCTTCAGTTTTCTTATTAACAATCCTAAATATTTCCCCCGTCCACCCTATCTGTATCTATCTATCATTTCAAGTCCTTATACTAAACTATGTGCTTTCTATGACTCCCATTACAAAACCACTACCACCACCAAATTCAATCAATCAGAAAAAATTAGTTGTCTGTTTACATATTCACAGTTGTTTCATTTGCCATTACCTGAAAGCTTTTTACAAATTGTTTTTTTCCTCCTCTTCTTTTTCAATGCATATCATTGTAGATCATTGCATATGCATGCATTTTTGGGGGACACACGCAAATAAAGGGGTCTAGGGAGAGGGAGGGGGAGGGAGGGAGGGAAGGAATGAATGAATGCCCAAAAACAAAATAAAAAACACAAATCAACAAACTTAGTTCATGCTTTTTTGAATTGAAGTATTCTTTTTCAGGTACTGGTAAATTGAAACCTTGACAAAATATGGTGTCCAATTTGGGAAAAATGAAAAAATTATGAAATCCCTCTCTAGCGAGCGGACACATACCTTGTTGTTGTTGTTGCTGTTGTGGTTGTTGTTATTCTAATTGTTGTTGTATTAAAAGCTTTATAAGAAAAAAAATATGAAAGAAAAGGCACAGAAAAAAAAAAAATAAAAAAATACACACATATATATATATATATACATAAAAAAAAAATATGGTACATCACTAATGTCCGTTTGATTTAATCAGTAGAGATATTTGATGTAGTAAAATTTATTGATAATAATAATAATAATAATAAGGACCCAAGGGATATGTGGAAAATGAGAGGCAAATTATTATTATGATTATGATTATTATTGTAATTACAACTATAATTAATTAGCTAATTGACTAGTCAAAAGAAAAGAAAGTGTCTTGTCTCTACCAAAGTCATCTTTAAAAGAAAGAAAAAAATATTATTACATTATTTTTTTTGCCAATTGTTCAATTGAAAAGTAAGATTTTTTTTTTTTTTTTTAATGTTCAGAGTGGTTTCTTGGTGTGTTTTATATATGCAAAAAAAAAAAAAGATTTTTTTACATACATACATATATATATAAATAAACAAATCCTATATACATGGGTATACATATATATATATATTTTAGGCATATGTAGATTTGTTTGTCCTTAACCCATTTTTTGTTGACTTTTTTTTCTTTCTTTTTTTCTTATTTCCTCACTATATTTTCAATACTTTTTTTTTTTTCTTTTCTTTTAAATATTGTTGATTGTACAAATGTTTTTTTTTTTTTTTTTTTTTTTTTTTTTTTAATAGTCATTAATTAATATTTATACAGTCTAATCATGGATGATGTGTACAAGGTACGCGTCGTCTTTCTCTAGTAATACAATTACTCTTATTATGTACATTAAAAATCTACGAAAAATTATGGACAAAAAAATATCCTTACCTATTACTTGCAGAGGCCAAAACAGAGCTGGAACTCCCATCATCCGTTAAAGTATCCTCAGCCTCTTCAGGATCCGCGTCATCCGAAGGACATTCCAGATCCTTACTTCAATTTGCGCCTTCTTCTATCAAAACGGAGTATGCTTCGGAGGCAGAAACAGTTCTGTCAACATCCTCATCTGTAGGACGACTTGGGAGCAGCAGCAGCAGCGGAAGCAGCACGGCGGCTCACTTTGATCATGATTATTTAAGCTCACAAAAAGTGAATAATTATATCGAAGATGACGCTCCTCCACGAGGGTATGGGCCGAGTATATACACTGCGTCCTCCTCGGGAAATATGAAACAACAAATCAAGCCCAGTCTGGAGGACCGGAGGCTGAATGTGAACATTAGTCATGGAGCTGTACGAACCGTACTACTTCACGTGCCTAAGGATATTAAATAAATTTGCTGGATCAGCCAGCAGGTGTGTTTTGTGACTTTGTGCAACAATTAAGAGACTACTACTACTACTACTACTACCACTACAATCCTCCAATTGGCACGGATGTGGTAAACATGTGATGATCCCCTGTGGTGGTGATCAAGAGAGGCACAAAACAAAGAAAAGAGACTCCTCAGTACAGCTTATTTTTAAACCTATTGTGGTGTTGAACTCTTAAAGTAGTTGATTAAATTGCCTTTGTTTCATACGGATGTGCATTTGGTGTGTGCCGCTCCTTCTCAAGTGATTCTGTTTGATCGCTAAATGATATTGAAGAAGGCTTCTTCTCTGTGTACAATTCTATATATATCAGTGTGGACTTCTAAATAAGTTTTTTGTTTTTTTAAAAAAAGATATCTTTTTTTTTTGTTCTCCCTTTCATTTTTAAAGAAAATTTCTTTGCAATTTATATATTATATAAAAATTAAAAAAAATCATGCTTTGATTATAAAAAAATACATTTTGTTTCTTTGATTAAAAAAAGTGTAAATATTATTCTATTTTTGTGCCCTTCAAATTTAAACAAACAAGCAAAAAAAAAAAAAAGGCTCTCGTCTTAAAAATCATCACTAAGCCCAATTTTTTTTTTGTTATATAAAAATATTTTTGAACATGCCGCAACCAACAACCTCCTCCCATCCCCTAACTATATATTATTAGAACAATATTTCCGTGTGTCCGTTCTCAAACCGTTTGTGTATTATCATTATTAATAATTAATTACATACATATGTTTAGTACTTATTTATTATTGAATCCTTTTTTTTTCTTTTCCTTTTTTTTTGAATTAGTTTAATAATAATAGAAAAAAAAATGATTGCATGGATCCAATTCCTCAAGTGTGTGTTGTGTTTCTTCTTTATAATATATATGCAGTTTGCAAAAAAATATATATATTTAAAAACAAAAAATATTAAAAAAAAATTGGATTTTTAAAAGAACCTGAATTATGAAGCTTATTTTTTTTATTTTTTTTTTCAATCCGTTCTTATTATTTTATTATAACTATTACTATTCATTAATTATATAATTTATAATAATACATCATAAGTATGAAGTATATATATATATACCTAAATATAAAAAACTTTATATATGTATATTATGGGCCCATTTGTTCTGTCGTTTTTTAAGGGCATTGATCTCTGAGTTGTGTAATAGCACTCTCGCAATCAAATTTAGAGTGTTCAATTTGTTAATTTTTGCTAGGTTGTTTACCAAATCCTGGGCCCTAAGGGGGAGCCATGGACGTCTCTGTAATGACGTCGGAATGAGGTTGATCTTTTTATCCATCTTGTTGTTATTTTTGAAGTGGGGGAGAACATGCTAAATTTATTGTTTCATGGGAGTAAATAGGTTGAGAGAACCCCTGTTTTTGCTCCTTATTATTTATTGTCTGGGATAGCTTGATATTTATGTTATAGTTCCCTCTCTTATGCAAGGCTACGAAAAGTTCCCAATGGTCCATGGTTATGAAGGATTGGCCTTCTAAATACTACCTCATTACTGAATTTGAGCCAATTTTTCTTGTCTCTTTTTGAATGAGAAAAAGTTAAGAGAGTCGATAAAAGTAGCATCAGGATCTTTTCTCTCGTCGTTAGGAGAGGAACGACTCTTGTAAGGTTCCATTTTTTATTGTACCTTTGTATATTACCTGGAGCTTCTTTTTTTAAATCAACCTTTTGACCTCTTCTTTCCTTCTTCTTGTGTTCTTGACTCCTATTTCATTTTTCTCCTCACCCCCCCCCCCTCCCCCTTTTCCCCTAAAATAATGAGTTATAAGGTCAAGAAAGTAAAAGAATAAATGACTCAAATTTGAAGGTGAAAGTTTTGTGCCTCGTTTAATATATGTAGACTTACATAGGTATCTATATGTGCAGGTATTTGACAAGCTGTATTATCTACGTACACACAGGTTGTATTTAGTATACTTACATACCTAATATTAAATATAAAGGTCCTTCATGCTCCAATGGAATGCCTCACTCAATCACATCTCTCGTTAAAAAAACCTGACCAATGAAAATATGTACGTTATTTGTTTGTAGCAATATTAAGTGGCGAAAAATGTATTGATTAATTGTTATTTTTGTGGTTTTCATGGTGGATTGGGGGATCTGAGGGCAATGAGGGGTATAGTTTTGAAGGTTGTGCTTATACATATGCTTTGTTTCACTGTTGATAAGGGTATAGTAGATGGCGGGGCGATAATGTTTAATTCTGCTCCACAGGTTTCAGAATTCAAAAGCGCAAAATAATTTAAACTATAATAATGATTTCATCAATGCTAAATCACCTCTATGGTTGTTCTTAATTAAATGTTTACATAAAAAATCAAATTTCATAATCTGAGGTATGTAATCACTAATCAGGCATTTCCCTTCATTATGAATCATTTTTTTCATCAAATCTGTTGTGGAAAGAACACAGGAGTACATACATACATATTAGTTGTTGTTTCACCTACAAAAGCTTACAAATGATTGGGGTACCACTTTAGCAAAAGAAATAGAGTTCTAGGTCTTTGATAGCCTTAAAATCCGTTGTTACCTCTTTTACCTCTTTTTGTAGCATCTACCTACCTTGGACAGTTTTGAAAGTGGTAATTTAAGGTTTCAATACCTCTTAAAAATTAGGAAAACAATAGATGATTATCCCTTTTTCTAAATCTGAAAACAGTGGTGCTAATTCAGCTCAATAACATGTTTGTACAAAGGCAAATTACAGGAACGTAACTGAAAGGAAGAAATGAGTCTTTCATCAAATTGATTAAGGCATTAAAATGTTTTCTGGTGACCCAAGTATGACTACTGCCATGCCCAATTGAACTTCACTACTCTACAGCTGTATCTACGGTCTTGCAGGACTCCAACAACTCGAACAATTGTATGGCATTTCACCAAAAGTTTGAGTCAAAATTGTCTCAATTCGGAGCTGTAACATATTTTTCTTAATGTTTTACCTTCGTGATTCTTTAAGTTCTTAGTCAAGGGTAGAGGTGACGAAAAAGAGGGATTCTTGCCAAGAGTTTTTGAATAAATCCATTTATGAGCATAATCCTGTAATAATGGTCAATTGCCGAGGTGCATGTCCCTATAAATGTTAAGTCTTACCATTTGAATATTCGTATATTTAAATACTAGTGATTTGTTTTCTAAAAATGTGCCACTACTACATACTACTTAGCAGTAAAAAAAAAGTGAAGAAAATTCGATTTATAAATTTACATTTATAAAATTATCTTGACATATTTTTTACTTCAATAATTCAAAACAAAGGCTCAAAAATTTCATTAGCAACAAGGAAAGTTTTCAAATATAGCCAAAAAGCTCAACTTTCATATCAATGCCATATTTGTGCTGTGTATTTGATTGTCTACTATTCCACCTAATGCTGGACTTGTAATTTTCTTTCACTCTTTAAAAGTTCTTCCTAGTTTAGTTGTATGAGGAACCTAGTCTCTTATAATTATTATCAAAAATTAGAAATTTGCAAAATGCAGGTAATAATTTGTTGATGCAAATGGGGATACTATGACATCGCTAGTGTGTTGTTTTCATATTGATAAATAACTAAAGAGGAGGAACTAAACATTTCAAAAGTTTCGCAATGATCCCTATGACTTTTTCTTTCTCTTGAGGGCAATGAAACAAGATATGATACATCGTAAATTAAGTATCTTTTATACAAAACAACTTTAAAAAAAATTATTTCTACATAATATTTAGGAGAATTATATTTCATTGATAGAGAGAGAGAGAGATACATTCACATTGATAAAATATAATATATTGTGATTAAAAGAAATTTAAAAGTACTAAGATAATACTTGTTATGATCAAATATTATTAATATATATGTAGTTATTAATTCTTAAGAACGATTTATTTTTTAACCTAAAATTAAAAGTCCTTTATAAAGGAGTATGTGATGGAGAAAGGAAATATCAGGGGAAGGGGATTAGCAACTAGGGAGCCTCCTCTCAGTAGGGCTCTCTTTTAAGTCGATTCCGTGTAACCCATGCAAATACAAAATCACAAAAGTAAAGGATGGAGCCAAGGATACAAAGGGATCCAAGTGCAATTCCAGCTTTGAAATCCCGTGTATAATCGTCCGGTGCATAATATGAGGTCCAATTTCGTAGTGTTTCGACCCCTGTTCCCATGAGAAGTGCACAAATGAGCATGTTCCAAAACTATAAAGGAAGGAAGCAAAAAATGAGGAATTTAATTAGAATATTTAAATTTATGTCCATAGATGTAAACTATTAGGCCATGTGGCGTTATCCCCCACGTACTACAAAATTGACCAAAAGTCCATCATCTTGAAAGAGGCAATAAGAATCAAAGCGTATAGGAATCAAAACCCTTTTTTATTATGGATTTAGGAAGGTAATGAATGACTCTCGTCATTGAAGGGGTCGATGAATAAAAGAATCTTTACCTCACTAACTATTATATTTCCGACACACATATTAAGTATCAAAAATAAATGAATACATCAATATACATTCAAGTTTTTGCAATTTATTTTGCAAGGGTCAGATATTTTTATCCAATTATTCTATTTTGCTTCTTTCCTAATTTATCCTAAAAGCCATACATTTGATTGTATTTGACTATCACTGTTTCTTCTTTGGCATCAACCTATTTTCTTTTACAAAGTTATTTATACTTTTTTGATTTTTAAAGACATTTGAAGAGGTTTCCATAAGATTTTTAAAATGTGAAATTGATGCATTTTATTTAAAAAAACTATTCTATTTATAATTCCTGTTTCTCTTACGTTAGTAAAAAGTTTTTATATAATAAAAAAGAATTATATACGTCAGTTGGGAAGAATTGGCTAATTAACTACTCACAGCAGATTTTGAACTTTTTCCCCATTTTTCTTTTAGAAGGAGAATAGTTTGGGTATACAATATAATAATTTGTTACTTTTCAGAATATGGCGTCGAGATAGAAGAGGTTGTGTGACTCCTGAATTCTAGATATTATTATCATATGTATTAATAATAATATTATTATTTTATAGAATTCGACATTTGATTATATTATTTATGAAGGGATTCGGGTATGAAAAGAGGGATCCTCAGAGTTTATCTTTTTCCTACATAGACATAAAATTCCTTTATGAAAAATAAATTAGGGACTCAAAGTGGAATTTAATCGTTAAAACATCACTATAAATACACAAAGAGAGAGAAAAAGAGAATGAAATAGATCCCTTTTCCCTTTAAGAGTAACTATGTACCATCCAGGTATAACGTAGGCAATAGTATAAGGTTAAAAGAAGAGAAATAAGAACATTGTATGTACATTTATATATAGGTAAAAATAATAACTAAGTAATAATGCATATATATATATAAAAGAAAGAAAGAAGATAATTTCATGGCCATGAAGGACTTTAGTTATGTATGTACGTTATAAGTGTATGTATCTACATAGATCCTATACATACATAGTGCAAGCCTATATTAATGTTTTATATTTATAGATATTTTTGTAGACTCTTTACTATGTATGTATGTATGTATATACCTATCCACATTTTGTACTATCCTTGAAGGAATTATCCCTCAAAAAAATATTACATTTATTCACAAAAAAACAAATGATTTATTGAGAGGAGTAGCTATTTTATTTCTACCTATGTATGTATGTATTGGTACATAATACATAAATGAGTTATGTAACTTTTCTTCTTAAAAAGTGTATTAAATTTCTGTTCAAAAACGAGAAAAACTATAAATACAGTCACTAAAACTATATATTTTTAAAAACTGTCAAATAGTTACTTTATTCAATTATGTACATGTGTGTATGTTTAACTTTATTGTTTATGGCGTATATATATATATATATAGATTGAACAAAATAACATATATAGTATGTACTGAAACATTCAATGTATCTCCCAACCTTTCCTTCAAAAGTAATAAATACATAATGCCTATTGAAATAAAGGATTCTAAATGAACTGGCCTTTGGGCAAGGGAGTCAAATTCTGTCCAATAGTTGAGCGATTATGTATTTATAAGCTATTAGAAAATATGTGCATGCTCACAAATTAGCAGGGTATAATTTGAGTTCAACCCTTTTAACACTAATAACACGGGATAACTGATAGCTGACTCACAAAAAATATAGAGTACGTTTTCATGTCGGTAAAATTATTCCAATCTCTATTAACTCTCTCAAAAAGAGAGTTAAAAAAAAGACTTAAAATCAACTGGTAGCGTAGTCAATTCCTTCCAACTCTGGGACTATTCTTGTGGCATACTGACTCAAGAATACAGTCAAATAATGATGTGGAATGTAGTAAAATGGCTACAACTCTTTAGAAATTGCAATTAAATTGTGGAAGGGACGTTTATATTATGAAATTTAATATTTTGACTCTAGAAAAAAGCCATATTATGATTATTTGAGAGGCAAATGTCCCCTTTCACGACGAGCTTTTTGGAATAAACAAAAACACACTGTATTCTCCCTCCCTTCAGCTGATTTTCATCATTTGACTCTTTTGATTTAAAGCAGCTGACTCTACGTGTTATGAGCTCAAAAAGGGTATTCTTATTATTTATGATTTTGATGTATAAAAAACATATTAAATCAAGGATTGCGCGCCCTTTTTTTGAATTTTGAATATATTACAAGTAGTAACGATTGGTTTATGATTGATAGAATTTATAAATATGAAGTATATCTAAATAATAAATTCTGCATAATATTAACAAGTTGGCAACAAGGAAAATACAGAAGGGTAGCTACCATATGTTTTTTCAAATTTTTCCTTTCCCTGCTGTCAGTCGAGGTTGCGAGTGAACAAAAAAGCTCGACGTGTTTGTCCCCCTATTCCGACAGCCACAATAGTCCCTAGCTATTATTATTATTTATTTATTTTTGCATAGAACTAACTATATTCATGTGCATTTTAAGCTATTTACGGACACCCAGTATTTCCCTTTCTGAATAAGGGCAAAAGCAAATGGCAGACTATTTTTCAAAAAGTATGTACTGCATATGTTTCGACGTATAAGACGACCGTCAGATAAGACGAGGTACAAAACTAGAGAACTATTTTTATGAATTTATCATATATCAATCATATAAGATCTGACTTTTATATCGGTTGTATAGGACGAACCACAATTTTTAAGGGTGATTTTTTAACTTGATGAGTCGTTTTATACGCGGAAATATATATGGAATTTATGTGATAGTTGGTATGTTTGTATACCCTAATTATATTCCAATAGGTTATAAAAATACATAGATATTATATATATATTATAGATGGATATATACGTACTGTAGACAAGGCGTAGAATTCGTTCAACATGCAAATAGGGAATAATTGTATAATATATATGTACATATGTACTTTGAGTAGATCCATGATTCACAGATGAGTATCTATGTAGGGTACTAAAAATAAAAAAGACACAAACATTTCTACGTCAGCATTCACAATCAGAGTGAATTAATATAATCCATTATGTTTCATATAATATGTATGAGGGTCTGTAACTTCTAAAAGACATTTCACGTAGACAATTAATAAAATGTTATCAGGAGGTGCAACCCTGTATTTAAAAAAAAATAAAAAAAAATAACCATCTTTGCAAAATCATTTTATTTAGTTATGAGGATATTTTAAGTATTTAACCTTTACTTTCAGTTTGAAAAAAAAGGCCCTTGTCACTTTTTCTGTAGAGTGCATTGACACTAATTTTTGTTTTATTTTTTGTTTTTGAGGAGTCTTGCAATATCAATGATTACACTTTGATAAACATATTAGGAAGTAGTGTGTGGGGATAAAAATATTAAAATGTACCAAGGAGGCTAATTAAAGAATACATATTTTATTCTCCATGTTTTCATGGAAATAAGTCTGGATTGGATATTAATTCTTTTAATTCAGAAATGTGCTAGAAGGTTAATGTAAGAGTCGGTTGATAATGATTTTGAAAATAGCTCAAAATCAGCTAGTTGTAGAAGTAAATGGCTAAAAAACAAATTGGTTATTTTATTAATAATCTAGAATGGTTTTTGATCGTTGAAATATAGTACAACATACTAATCTATTCTAAACTTTTCATTAAACAAGGCTAATTTAATAAGCTTATTTTTTACTGAATTCATTACAAGAGTCTAAGCCTTCAAAGTGGAGCTAGTATCTAAGTTATGGCTACTATCAATAGTATGATTGATCGCTTGATTACGAAAAACAAAACAAACAAAAATAGCTAAATGATACGTTTTTTTGCTACAAAAAATCCGTCAACACTGCAAATATAAAATATCAAGGACAAAAATACCTTTTGGTTTATTATTATGCAATATCTGAGGTCAGTCAAAAGTATCTCTACCCTACGTTGATATTTTAAAATTCTGTTATAATTATATTATATTTCTACCTCATTTTCGTAAATGTAGATAAACTGACCTAAAATGGCTTTACGAACCTATAAATTAGTTATAATAATAATATATCCTTGATAAAAAAAACTCAAATGTGAGTAAAAACTCTCAATATGAAACAAATTCAAGAGTATCAATTCACACATCATAATAATTAAATTAATCAAAACAAGAAATGAGCAAAAACTTTCTATTTTATAGAAAAAAATATTGTAAAGGTCTTTAGTAGATATTTTTAAAACAAAGATTAGGCTCAGTTTAGCAGATATAATTTGATACCTACATTGATATAGAGGTAAGAGGTTTGTAGCAGAGAGCAGCATGATCAATAAATAAACCATTTTCCAATCCCCGTATTTTTTAAAGACAAAAGGATTAGTTAAGATCCGATAGGAGATTTCAAAATACTCGTGTCCAATCTGTACAAATATATATATATATATATATATTTGCTCAGGATAATAAAGCATCAATGAACATGGCGTGCAGAATAGCAATTAGGAACTATCTATTGCAAAGAATAGTTGATGACTAGAATAATTTGCGTAAAATTAATCTTTTTTTATTTATTTTATTTCTAAATATATAAATTTTTTTCTTTACTCCCCCCTCCCATTATGATCTTAAAATCTACCTATAAATAAATCCAGGTCGATGGTGAAGAATTACTATTTTAAAATAGAAAGGAAATCAAATATCAATCAACATACCTTTCACTACCTACGTACAAAATACAAACAAACAAACGAACTACTTGGACTAGTCTTTGATTATATTTAGTACTGGGATTTCAAAGGTTAATTAAAAAAAACCCTATTAAGATCCATTTGATCATTGGTTTTTTAACTCCCCTTTAATCAGTTTTGGCCAAAAAAAAAATCCATACCTGGTCGAGCCCTACCAAGTATAAACGACTCAATAATTCATTGACATGGTATTTTTGTCAATTTTGGGCTTTACACTCAGGAATATTAGCTATAGTCTAGAGTAGGGGTGTCAAACATATAGCCCGCGGGACGGAACCGGCCCACAAAGAGGCTCGATCAGGCCAGCAGGATAATTTGAAAGTGGAAAAAATACATATAAGACATGTATTAAATTTCTTAATTAAATGTAATTCATGAATTACCGCTTGGGGCACACTGTTTTGCACTATCTGTTGCTGTTTAGGACCTGTTTATACCCTCTTCTCTACTTGTCTGCTAGACCCTCATTAGTAAAAATGGCGTTTTCAAAAAAGAGAAAAGTGTGTAGAAAAGAGTGTAGAATTTTCCACACAAATTTGGACCACGTCATATTTATTTAACAAAACGCAAGGTAAACCTCTGTACTTGGTGTGTTTGTAACATGTTTCAGTATGTAAGGAATATAACACTCGGCGCCACTACGAAACTCACCACAGCGCAAAATATGACTGCTTACAAGGAAAACTGAGAGCAGATAAGGTCAACAAATTTCTGGCAGGTCTGAGGAAACAGCAATCAACTTTTACCCTGAGCCGAGACGTCAGTGAAACTGCAGTATAAGCCAGCTACCTAATTGCTAGAGAAATAGCATTAGCATCAAAGCGTTATTCCGACGGTGACTTTGTTAAAAGATGCATTATGAAGGCGTCTGAACTCGTATGCCCCGAGAAGCGACAAACTTTTGCCAATATTAGCCTGACAATATAGTAGAGAGGATTTCGGAACTATCGGCAGATTTAGATAGCCAATTAAAAAAGAGAGTCAGGTCATTTATTGCACTTTCCATTGCAATTGACTAGAGCACTGACATCACAGACGTGGATCAACTGACGATATTTATTCGTGGAGTTGGTGAGACATTGACCGTTACCGAAGAGTTTGTTGAGTTTGTACCTATGATGGGCACAATAACAGGACATTTTCAGGTCTGTCGTTGCTACGCTGTACAGAATTGGAGTGGACAGGCCTCGTGCTGTCAGCATGGCTACAGACGGGGCACCATCTATGATTGGAAAGAAAGCAGGTGTCGTGAGAAAGTTCAAAGAGAAAGTATGAGTCCTTAATGGAAGAGATTGTTTCTGGTCATTTCACTATATTTTGCACCAGGAGCCATTGTGTTGTAAGTCCTTGAAAATGGACCATTTCATGGAGGTGGTAGTTCGCACTGTAAATTTCATCCGAGTCAGAGGGCTTAACCATCGTCAGTTTGAAACCCTTATCAGCGACAGCAACATTACACACACACACTGCCATACCACAGTGAAGTAAGATAGTTAAGCCGAGGCTCTGTGCTGATGCATTTCTTCAATCAGACGGTTCATGGAGAAAAAAGGAAAACCGGTGTCGGAATTACAATTCCAGGAATGGCTACAGGACCTTACATTTTTGGTTGATATTAATGAACACTTGAACAGTTTGAACAAAATGTTGCAAGGCCGCAAAAAAGTTGAAACATAGTTTTATGACAAGATACACACATTTAAGTTCAAGCTGGCTTTGTGGGAGACGCAACTGGCAGATGTGTGTGTGACCTTACCTGATGCAGACGTGAAATGGTACAACGACAAGATTAGTGTGGGAGTTTAAGAAACGATTTCAGGTATTTTGCGAGCTTGAGACAGAATTTTCAGTTTTTCGCTCACCTTTCATTGTTAAAGCTTCTGATCTGCCGGTCGACATCCAGCTAGAGATAATTGATTTGCAATGTGACGTAGATTTGAAGGGCAAATTTGCCTCCGTAGGTCTGAACACATTTTATCAGTATCTACTACCAGGGTACCCCAAATTAACTGCCCTTGCTGTTAAAATTTTGTGCATGTTTGGGACAACTTATCTTTGTCAACAAATTTTCTCAGTAATGAATATCAATAAAACAAAAATGCACTTAAATGACATTCTGAAAGTGAGATCTAGCCAGAATATGACATCTGATGTTGATGCACTTCTGCAGGGCAAAAGTTGCCAAGTTTCAGGATCAGAAATATGTCCAATTTAGACTAACGTCTTTAAAATGCTGTCTTGCATTTTGTATTTGTAGATACCGTTTCGATTAAAAGAATACAAAATTTCAATACTGTGAAAATGTGTACTTATTGTGGTGATTTAAGAAAATGTACAATGTAATGTTGGTCTTTCTTTTAAGTCTCATGTAATCTCATGTAAAGTTCATTATTATAATTATCGATACTATTTACTTTAAGTTTGTCCAATTTTGTGAAATGTTTTGTTAAAGTTTTGTTCAATAAATTGTTGGTTAAATTTAACAATGTCCTTGTTCTTTTTTAAATCAAAACAAAGGGAAGACATGACATTTTGGTTGTTTATAGCCATGTATGCTATAATTTTAATGGTCCGGCCCACGACATCTACCTAGGGGTCGTATGTGACCCGCTATGGGAAATGAGTTTGACACCCCTGGTCTAGAGCAAACATGTCCAATAATTAATTTTTCATCATGGGTCAGAGTATAAATTTATTAATATTTACTTGGACACCATAATACTTTAACTTAAGCTTTCCGACCCGGAAAAGACATCATTTGATAGATAAGACTCCAACATGATCTTTCGAATATAATCTATTACTTATTTTAATTGTGATGAGGGAATTTTGTGATCTTTGAGTGACTTGTTGGAAACAATCTTCCTTCCTTACTTATATGTTGAAGTTCTAGATTAATGGCTTTTTGATACTCAAATCTTTAGCTATCAAAAGATTATCATTAAAACGACAATTTAATAGCTACCTATATTTACGGTTGTGTCTCTTATATTATATAGAATAATTTCTGTTCAGCAGTTTTGGGATAGGGTCTGAACAGTCTGCACGTATTACATTTAGTTGTTCTAGAATTGGTGTATAAAAAAAACGGGTTTTAATAATTAATTGTTTCAGGGAATTTTTTTAACAATGGGTAGAATATGTAAAGCAATTATTTTTTCAACATGAAATGTAAGTCCATGTATATTGTATATTGGATTACAAGCTTAATCCGTGTTATACCAAGAGTTGGTTTGTAAAATAAATTAACTACCATTCATCACATGATTATTACCACAAGTCCCTAAATTTCCATGTATTTCTTTCTCTATCTGTAATCCTTGCGCCTCATTAGTGCTCTAAACATTGATTTATTGAGCTTGAATATAATATTGTTTAAGCTGTTTTGGGCCTTCTTTCTTTGTGATGGAAAGGTTGAGAGATCCTTTTCAGAGTTTTATTCTCAAATATATCTTAACATCACTTTTAATACTCCATGTATGTAAATTGAAAAGAGACTCTCCTAGCCCAATTACTATTTGCGCTAATATTTAAACACATAAAGGCCCTGTTTCTATTTGATATTATCAAATACATACATAAAACCTGTAAATTTTAATGACCGAATGACATAATTGACAAATATTGATTTTATGACAACTCTACTTGTGTATGATAACTGCAATCATTCATAAATGAAGTATGAGTATTGAGATAAAAGCGAATTAACAAATAAATGTACATATGTACAATTTTTTTTTTTTTTTTTTGAGGTATCAGAGTACAGGAGCTGCTTTGTTTTGCTACACGATACTCCATACTTGAGCATCAAATCAATTCTTATTGAATTTGAAGAGTCCAATTTCAAAAAAGAGAGGGTTTCAATATCAAGAAACAAAATACAAAATTGATTTGAATGCCCGTTATTTAAAAAATGTATTTATGTATGAACATTATTGATGTTTCTTACATACAACTAACTCTGTTGCTCCTCTACAACACAGACTCTGATACATACTGCATCATTAATCAAATATGTATGTAAATATGTGAACAAATCAAATAATACCGTTTCAAGAAACAATCTTTGAACATCATAGCGTCCATCCAGGATATAGCTTGCAAGTAGAGTGGATGAGACGAGAAGTCCTGTCATTATCGCTCCATTTCCTAGATTTTCCACATCCATTCCTGGATCTCCCTAGAATAATATATAAAGATAAAATAAATATTTATCATAATCTAGTATATATTATGAATGTGTGTTTACATCATAATCATTTCAGAGATGGTTAGATGCTCACATACATACATAAAGATAATATCCGTAAGTCATCATGGAAAATTGCAGAATGACGATGCAGATAAGGAGTCGGGTAAATTACTCTTTCTTTATATATTAATAAAAAGTGAATATCTGAGGGAAAGTTTGCTTTTGAGGTCAACACATATTATTATATTATCTGCTTGAGAGAATCCATATAATATGTATTTATATATGAGGTATATGTACATAGAGTTCGTGTTTTGAAGAAGAGAAGGGATGAATCACCTTCAGGTAAAGGTGGACTTACATACTTGGAACTAACAACTTTGAATTAAGGAAATGTTTTATTGAAATGTTTCCCCAATAAAATAATAATCGGGCAAAATATGTACAAAGACAGTCAGGATTGTGCATTTACCTAAATCTTGAATCTATTTATAATATGCTATTACAATTCTCAAACATTTCCATGGACTGTCCATTTGCTAATAAAAAATTCCATTTCATATCCTCAATTTATGACCTTTTTATAAGCATACATACATACATACATATATGGATTAGATTCTCAGAAATGGGGACTCTTTAAAGGATCCACTTTTAGGGGTTCAAGATTCTTCATAGAGTCAAGTAGAAGACTTAAAACTCAATGGAAGTCTCAAGATCCACCCATTATCATCCAATCGAGTCCCTCAACCTGTGACATTTAACAATAGTCAAATACCTTTATACAAACATACAATGGTAGTGAGTTCACACTATTCGTCGTAATGAGCAAAATTGCCCTGGACGGGAGCATTTATATTGTCGACTCATTATGGCTTTAAGGTATTTGGCAAAAAAATCAATTACTTGAACGATGATGAGGGATTAAACTATTTATTCCCAAATAAAAATAAAAATACTCCAACCAACAGTGAAACAAAAGTTATAAGGAGTCAAACTTATATTTATTGTGATTTTTTATAGGTAGATCAATCTATGTATATGTACAAATCATTCTAATAAGTCAAGGATTTGCCACCAGTGCAAGTCATTTATGGTATGTAGTTTCATACATATGTATATATATATGCACTTTTTATAAATTTGCATTTCATGGAATTGGGTTCAAGGCCTCTTCTACCCATGTATGTATGTAGATGATATTATTTTTCATAGCCAAAAGGTTAAACTCTTATGATTCCATTTATAGGTATGTACACACATTGTACAAACAACTGAAAATTTCCCTTCGTTAATTGTTTTTCTCTTTTTCTTTTTCTTTTTTACATCATTTCCTTTGGTAATTGGTTTAATCCATTACTTAAAGTTAGAATAATGGATCCGTAACGAATTTTTCGAGAAAGAACAGAGCAACAACATATAGTGTAATATAATGATCATAATAATAATTACCGGACGTTCTCATCTGAAATCACATTAATCATACATAGTGTCTATCAGAGGAAGGTAGACTATTATATATGTAGGGTAACGTATGTCAATGGATCAAAAAATCTGTGTCTGTGGGTTTTTTTTTTTTTTGTATCTTTTCTGATTGACTACAAATTGTTAACTGCAGTAGGTTGCACTTTGAAATGCTTTGCACATTAAATTTTAAATTATTAAATGGCAAGTATGATAATTCTAATACTTGCATTTAAATTTTACTTGTAAAAAAACAATTATTTTTTAGTATAGAGTAGATGAACTCCCTAAGGCCTAAATAAATGCAATACAATATTAGATTCCTTGATATAAAAAAAATATCTAAAAATATATTTTCTCACCCAAGTGTCATAGTATTAAAACAAAAAGCTCGTAATTAATCAGATGCATGCAGTCATTTTCTTAGAAGACACAAACTGAGAGGAGTGGAATAGCTCAAAAATTCTTGAATGTGATGAATAAGATTGTGGAACATGTGTTTTGATAAGTTATTTATTCTGCTTCAACTATAGCGGAATTATTTCCTGGTAGTGTCATTAGCTTTATTTGATCAAAAGAGTTGTGTTTTTTTTTTCAGAGTTCACTTGAGTATTCATTTAATATCAAAGAATAATTTTTAACTCGAAATTTATTCTTTACAAAGTAAACTCTTAAAAAAAAAAACCCGCATTTTTTGAAGACAAATTTAAATTAAATCCAGATCAAACGCGAATTGAATAACAAAATATCAAAATAAAGCCTTCATAAAGCATAACAACTAACTTAATCATCCATGCCTAAGGTAGCAATGGAGTAACATATTTAATTAATGTATTAATTGTTGATTGTCTGTGTGCCCGTTCTTTCCCTGAGTCCTTTAGTAGGTAGGTATTCTAATAATAGCTACTAATAAATTGAAATACCTATAAAGGAATATTAAAAATATTTTCTGCTAATTTGTTATTCGTTTTTCAAGGAGTAAATCCCTTTGATATAGTATGAAAAATTTAATACCTCCAACAGGTTCTTCCATTTGAAGCAATAATATAATTATGCACAATTGGCTAAAGGAAAATAGCCAATATGTATGTTAATATTAGGGTATATTAATTCAGTTCAATTGTGGTAAAAATTAAATTGTGAATTTTTAGAAGGCCTATTTTTTTTTTAATACAATGTCATTGGAGCGATTTTGATCTTTTATTTTAAGACTTTTTTGTTACTTTATAATAAAAAAATTATCAAAAATTCCTCTTCAACATTGTAGAAGGGTAACCTTTACATGATAAAAAAAATGTCAATTTTTCAATTGATACATTAATCTACATGATAGAGTGAAGAAAAATAGGTGGATTTGACCTTCAAAAAGTATTCATTACACATGGATTATCACACTTTAATGTATGTACATACATAGATATACATTTGAGTGGATCAAGTGATCAAATAATTACGTATTTGTATCCCAATTTTCCTTGTCTGAACTTAATTTACAATTTACGTTGAGTTAACTGCATTTTAAAGTCCAGACACATACGTAGTAGGTATGTTCTATCAAGTAGATACATAAATTGTAGATGACTCACGTTTAAGAAGCCCTATTGAAACAAAGTGTACAATGTATAGATATAGATTGAGAGAAATATTAAATCCGAATCCACATGCATAAGATCAACATATAAAAATGTATGTATCTAATAATATATAAAAAAGTATATCCGATTAGTACAAATTAAAGTCGATTTCATAGGATCCAATGTAATCATTGGATTAATATCTTTATGAGGATATCATTCACAAATTTAAATTAAATTTCTGAGATGCTTTATTATTACTTTTTCATCAAAGCATTAATATGCATACATACATATGTCTAAATGCTATTTACATGTCTGACTACGTTTTCAAATGTACATAAAAACACAGACATGGCAATATAAATAAATGTTATGACATTTTGACTTCCATTCGGTCATTAACTCTCTGTTTATTTTTTATGGTTAGATGTAAACTTTATATAATATTATCAAAAACATATGTAGATTTGAAAAAATTATTAAATAGGAGGAAGGGGTAATGAGACTTTGAATCAAATCGAACTTTCTAGAAAAATTGGCTCAAGCACTTTGAGTTATTTTAAATGACAGAGTGGAAATGGGAAAATTCTATGAGAACTATTAACATATGTATGGGTTTTAAATAAGAAAATATATTGAATATGTATATGTATATCACTTCTTTCTCACCGGAGCCATTTTTACAGCTGTTGTTCCAAAGAAAAGATAGAGTCCAAAGTCCCCGAAACGATGGAGTAGAATTGCAATAAACAAAATAATGATCTCTAGTATCTTCAATATTCCAGACACGGAAAGGATTTCTTCAAACTGCATTTTTGATTTTGTTAATTTGTGAGGGTTTTTTGGCTCTCGGAGTCAATTCAAATCACACTGGTAAATTTTATATGGCCTTAGAGTAACAGAGAAGATCCTCTCATTCAATATGGCGTACGTTCCTTATCAATTTGTTATGTTTTATTTCTTATCACTTCATTCTTTTGGCCAAAGTCAACAAATCAGTTGTACATGAGTCATTCTTTTTATAACGAATAGTGACATAAATATATGGGACTTGATCCGAGAGAAAAATCTATATACTTATATAATGATGGTGAGATATGAGCCAAAGCCAAACATTTCCACTCCGGTCCACGCTAAATCTAGCACATAATATTTTCTCTTAATATGTTTTATCCCCACAACACATGTAATTATCAAAAACATATTAAAATGTCATAGTATTTTCATGTCAGCTGTTTTTTTTCTAAGGGGCTGTTTTTTGGCATTCGAATAACACTGGTCAACGTTCAAAAATCCTAAAGGGTATAAGAATAATAAAGCTTATTCCGTTTTGCTCGTTGATTTCAAATCTGTATTTATTTTTATTTTTTTCGAACGCCCGATGGTTTTCAAGAAATCGAGCCCTACCTTTTGAGCTAATTTGGCCCATTTTCTTCAAATTTAACTTCAATTTAAGTCTAGAGAAATAATCATTTTGAGCACTAAAAAATAATGGTCCACTAGTGTATTTAATGCAGATTCCATTTCCAGTCTTAGTTTTTTGTTTTTGTTTCGACAACACCTTGTATTTCTAAGCAATAAACTCCACTCTAATTAAATAAATATTTTGGACACACGTTAGAGGATACTTTTGTTAAGAATATTCATCTCATAGCGAACTTTGTTTTGTACATATAGAGAAAGAAAACATATTTTTGAACCCTATTTAGTTACATTCTTCAATTTGAATTCAGGACTAACTCAAACAATAAGTGTAACTTATTGTAGAGGACCGTTCAAAACTCTCAGTAGGGCTCTCATTTGATATATATTCAATCAGATGACTCTGTCTAGCTGTTGAATTATTATTGAAATAATTGTGGGAATTTTCACAACTAAGTGAGACATTTTTCGAGATCAATGGAACATCGTTCCAGGTTACTAATATATATGTATGTATATTTTAAAGCTGACTACAAAATACTGTATAAACTTTAATGTACATGCATATATTGTCACACTACCTTTATGCCACCATACCTATATATATATATATATATATATATATGTATATATAGGCGAATAAATGGAATTGCATAAATGCGAGACACAAACAATATCATTAAAGGTATAATAACATTAAAGTATTAATGCATTTTGTGCTATTTTTAGCATTGATATTTAGGATCAATTGTATGCTGTGTTTTTTTTTTTAAATGGGAATTAGGGTATATCTGTATATCTAAATATATATTACATTGAAAGGAAATGCAAATCTCCAAAAACGAGTTATATAATCAAATGTTTAAATCTACATTTTCACAATGGTAGGTATTCTATATAGCTGCTACTACCTTAAGAATAAAACTTTGCTTCTTAGTCTAATTCGTGATGACGGGTGTGTGTGTGGGAGCAGGGGGAGTTCCACTCCCTTCAGCAAACAAATATTAAATTTAAAAATATTTTGTCAAACTCTGATTTATTCAAAAGAAAGAAGAATGGTTTTATATGTATTTTATTTTGTAAAAAATGAATTTAAACTCAACTTACATATTCCAAAAACTTATGAACATATAACTACTACTAAATAGAGTCGAGTAGGTAGAAGGATGTGACGTCATTGGTATAACTAGATACTAATTCAAGTCCAAATGAGTAGCATCCCCCTTCCCATGTTGTTTTTTTATCAGATTTTTTTCCCTTCCACTCTGCACAATTTTATTTTCAGCATATTGCCCCCAAAAGTAGTTATCTGAACGTTGATCCGTTGCTTGTTTAGCTATGAATATTCCTACGTATTGAATGAAAAGCAGCCACAAAGGATATGTAGAATAAAGATCTCCTTGTCTGATGTCTTTGGATCTTTTCTCTTTCACTTTTTGAAGGAAAGATCCCTTTGCAATGCATATATGTATATAAAAAAACTGTCATAGGTGTACAAATAAATGACATCCCTAGAGTTTGAAAGGGGTTATTTTTACCAAGAGACCTCCAATATGTTATTTTAAATACTGATATCTCTACTCTGGCCCCATTATTATTAGTACCTTGAAGTTTGATTAATTTGTTTTCAACTATGGATCGCTTAATTATTATTATTATCAATATTCCCATATTTAAATAAAAAGTAATAGATAGTTACATGATAGATTTTTGGAAAATGGCGACAAATGAACTGATTTCAAACCTTTTTTTTCTTTCTCTTTTTTTTTTTGGGGGGGGGGGGGGAAAGGTTTAGAGATTTTTTAGAATATGGGTTGTATTGAGACCCAGTTTTTTTGACAGTCATTGAATCACGACCCCATTTTGTATTGTTTTGAGTCAAGCAATTCATTTAAAGATCAAAGGACTTTCAGTCTGTCCTGAAATCTGGAATTTGTATCTCCTACCCGTATTATCCGATAGCAAAATTAATTTAGAGTGATTTTCAAATAATAGTTAATTAATTAACGGTTTCTCTTTTTTATATCCTTTCTCTTTATTCATTCAAAGTTAAAGTAGTCCTTCATAATTCTACTGAATAACGTATGAAATTAAAGGATTTTAGATCAGCTCTTCGAGACCGACTTATACTTTTGGGTCATGATCTACATACCAGAGTAGAGGCACACTCCTTTACAAATCTCTTATCCAGGGTTTTTTGACCACTAATCTCTGGAACTCAAAAAGTATTTTGTTAAACTGATGGTACATGAAAAATGAAAGAAAAAATAGTTCAAGATTTGGGGAAAATGTGACGTAGTCAACTTACTACCATCTGATTTAGGGCTCCCCCTCCTTCTTTTTAAAAGAAAGATTTCACCTGAGAAAAGGTGATAGTTTTCTTTATTAATGTTTTTAATTTTGATCTGCTCAACTCAAAATACTTCTTACTAAGCTCTGAATATCCCTAATATTGGTCGACATGTACCTGATTTTGGGCCTCTTTTTCTGTTGAAATGATAAAATTGAGTGATTGTTTTATTTTAATTTAGTCGTAAGAGTTGGATCAATCCTTGGACTGAATTCCTTGGGAGTCTCCCCCCCCCCCTCCTTTTCAATTCTTCTTTCAGGGGGTGGGGGTGGAGGGAAGAAAGTATTGGATCAGTAGGAATGTAAATCATGTGCAAATCGGGCATGTAATAAAAAAGTGGAGTTGGCTCTTCAAACATGTCTTTTTGTTTTCCGAAGCTGTTATCATTTTTTTTCCCTTAAGAAAGTAACATCAATTTCACCTCAACATAATGTTTTACAAGAAAAGAACAGTCTGCAAAGATTATATCATGGAGAGGAACAAAGGAAAAATTAAAAAATGGATATCATTCATTGAGGAGAATGGAGTTTATGATATTTGTGAATATAATAATGAATCTGGAGTAACGTATATTAATGTTTGTGTTTTGATGTTTTCATTTGTATACATATATAAAGGAAAATAGCAGCTTGTAGCTCAGTAAAACGTCATGACAGCTCAAGCTGCTTCCCCCCTCGACAATTTGAATTGTCAGGGTTGCCAAGACGATTTTCTCTTTTTTTTTTTTTACACACCCCCATTTGCATATAATTTACATTTCTATGGATCAGTAGAACAAAACTACGACAGTAAAGAGGGTGAAGTCGACCCTTTACTTTCCCCCTACTGAAAAGAAGATGGGGATGGAGGGAAGAAAGTATTGGATCAGTAGAACAAAGCTACGACAGTAAACACGTCGAGCTTTTTTCTCCCCTCGCAACCTCGACTGACAAAAGGGAAAGGGAAAATTTGGAAAAACAACTGGTAGCTACCCTTCTGTATTTTCCTTGTTGCCAACTTGTTAATATTTGGCTGAATTTAATATTTAGATATACTATATATTTATAAATTCTATCAATATACAAACCAATCGTTAATACTTGTAATATATTCAAAATTCAAAAAAAGGGCGCTCAATCCTTGATTTAATATATTTTTTATGCATCAAAATCAGAAATAATAATAATACCCTTTTAGAGTTCATAATACGTAGGGTCAGCTGCTTTAAATCAAAAGAGTCAAATGATGAAAATCAGCTGAAGGGAGAATACAGTGTGTTTTTGTTTATCCCAAAAAGCTCGTCGTGAAAGAGGGTGAAGTCGACCCTTTACTTTCCCCCTACTGAAAAGAGGGAAAAAAGACTGATATGGAATTCTGCCTTAGAACCGATACTAACCTATTCGTCACGAAAATAAATCAATTTCTGTGAAACATTGAATATGCATATGTGGATGCGAACATCAAAAATTAGACATTTTCGTGTACGAATACATATTTTTATTAATGTATAAAATGCTGATAATCTGAGGATGTTAATCATTCACACACCATGGTGTAAAACAACACTATTATTTGACTTCAAAGATATTATAGCTCATACTATTAAACTACATGGAGATGTGTGTCAATTTTACAAAGTCATCTTCTCTATTACTGAGCATGAACGGATTTTTTTTTACTTAAAAAAAAAATGGTTATACGGAAATCTTTTTATATATCTTCCAATCCATTAGATTGATCAATCAACTTCAAAATATCAATACATAACTAAGTATATGTGCATATATGTATACATTTTACGATAACCTTAATTGAGTCCGTAATTGTTTTTGATAACTGGGATAAATAGATACTATATATCATCTCAAAAGAAAAGGAAACGAGAGGTTAATTATACTTGCCACAACATAATTTCTCAGTCCTCAGGGTTTATTCAAGGCAGGAAAAGAGGCTAAATTCAAGGTATGCTAGAGAGATTCCCTCTTAAATCCCTTTCTTTTTTACTGAATTCATGATTTGCCGAATTTTAATATTAGATGTCACTGGTTGAGAGGCATTGGATACATCATAAATAATAATATAAAGTATCAAATTTCATTTCCTCTAACAACCTTTCATACAAAGAAAAATTGGAACAATAATCCACGAAATCTATTGAAATATTCATTCTTTTACGGGTATGTTCAGAGATTAGCAAGATCGCTAAAAGAGTCTCGTGTGAAGAGTTGACAAAAACGACAACAAAAAAACCAACATACAATGGAGTTTTGGTTATTTTGGGTACATAAACCATAGTGGCATTGTATGTAAATAAAGTGAGTGGATACAGTCAGTTGTTAACTCATTCAACATTATTTTCTTCTTCTCTCTAGTAAGAAATTCAAACTACGTCTATGAATCAGAGTTATCATTAAGCCAATACAAATAAGAAGAAACCCATTAATTATCAGATCAAATTATATTTTACCTCAAAATTAAATATTGGAGTTTGAATTCAAGGGGTAGTTTTAGTCATGACTAATTGATATTAATAACTTGTGATTAAGAAAACGGTAGAAACCTCAACCAATCCTTCCTCACTAGGAACATAAAAACAAAAAAAAATAATATAGTATTGGGTAATATTAATTTTGCAATTGAATTCCAAGTCGAGCTTTTTTGTCCACTCGCAACCTCGACTGACAAAAGGGAAAGAAAATTTTTGGAAAAACAACTGGTAGCTACCCTTCTGTATTTTCCTTGTTGCCAACTTGTTAATATTATGCAGAATTTATTATTTAGATATACTAAATATTTATAAATTCTACCAATCACAATACTTGTAATATTTTCAAAATTCAAAAAAAGGGCGCGCAATCCTTGATTTAATATATTTTTTATGCATCAAAATCATAAATAATAAGAATACCCTTTTTGAGTTCATAACATGTAGAGTCAGCTGCTTTAAATCAAAAGAGTCAAATGATGAAAATCAGCTGAAGGGAGAATACAGTGTTTTTTTGTTTATCCCAAAAAGCTTGTCGTGTACACACTCTGACGTCAAGACATAAATAAATGACGTATTTGGAAGAATAGGAATGACTCCATTACACGTCATTATGTTTATTGTATTTTGTTTTCATTTAGAATTATGTAGTTTGGTTTGTCTTTTGGTCAAGGTATCTTCGTGAACGGGAGAACGGCTGAAGACAGGTGGCATAGTTAGGTTCCTATAGGGAAAATCATCCCTTCAGATCCTATAAATTAGGGTCACTATATTTTAACCCCCCCCCCCCCCTAAAAAAAAAAAAAAAAAAAAAACGCTGACCCGATCTGTGTTTTGAAATTAATAAATTTAACAATGAACAAACAATTTTGATTCTTGTTTTTGTTTTTTTTTTGCCTTAGAAATCGGTTTTTTTTTCTTTTCTTTTTTTTAAAAAAATACGCTATTTGTGACCTTTATAGAAAAAACCCGGACATTTCATGAATTTTACAAAATTTGACTTCTATTTTTATTACACATTTCCTAAATTTAAATTTCTCTGATTAATTATCGCGTAAATTAATATCTTTAAAAAAATTATAAAAACCCTGTATGTCTATATATTTATTTATGTACATTAAGGAACAGTGAAATTTTGCTCAAGGCTGCACTCTTCAGGCAGTATTACTTTGTGACATTTAAGGCTTCATGCCAAACTTGAAGTGTACCGTATTTAATATTTAATATATTTTTATACATCAAAATCATACATAATAATAGTAATACCCTTTGTGAGTGCATAACACGTAGAGTCAGCTGGTTTAAATCAAAAGAGTCAAATGATGAAAATCAGCTGAAGGGAGAATACAGTGTGTTTTTGTTTATCCCAAAAAGCTCGTCGTGATGAAGACGCAGATAGATGAGCCTGAAATGATCTGAAATATGAGACAGGTTCTTGCTACAACTATGCAAGTAATGCCAGAAAATGCCCTCTGATGTACATATATTGAGCTCCCTCTAGTGAGGATAGAAAAAAATAATAATAACCAAAATTATAGCATGTTAAAAATCTATGTATATTTAAAGAGTGATTAGTGTATAGCGCATGACAGTTTTCTGAGCTAGAGAGGTCAACCTTGAAATTTCTTCTTTTTTTTTTTTAGACTTACAGACATTTGATGATGAAAAAGGAAAAACAAGCAAGCCACTGATTTTATCTGCCTCACTCCTATGTGTGTATAGATAGTAGTAGAATCATAGATATCTCCTCTCAGACTCTACAAACCTCAGGAAAAACCTGAGAGAAAATCAAAAGTCTCTTCTACCTAGGATCTAACGGTTATTTTTCTTCTCAGGTAGCTACTGGGTGCATAGGTGGTGGTTGATATATTTAAGCTATGAAGAAAACTTCATAGCAACATACTAAAAATATTAAAAGTTACAAAGTGGGTAGTAAAAACAAAAACATGGCGTGTAGCACTTAATATTCTCACATGAAGTTAAAAGTTTTGCGAAATTGAATTTGATTTATTTATTTACAGTCTATGTACAAAAAAGTCATTTAGGGTTCTTATTTGTTTTCATCTTGAGTAAAAAGGCTCTTGACTCAAGGGAAGAAGTATGTATGCATGTATTTGACTTTTGTTCTATGTTCTATCTTTAGTTTTTCATTCATTCATTGTTTTTATAAATACATATACGTACATATGCAGAGAGAGATCACAGTTGAATTTGGAAACTAAATATATGTAATATAATGCAACATGAATATTTTGAGTGAAATCCTCTTGAAAGGGGTTAATTACAATTAAATAATCCATCATGAGGAGTACTAGGGAGAGTAAGATCATCATTATAATTATTTAAAAAGGGTCTGTATAAAATTATCATAATTATTAAACATCTTAACAATAATTGCCGTAGGCAAATCAAGAATGTCCAAAAAAATAGAAAGAAAGAAAGTATAATTGAGTTACAAAATGCTCATTCATCAATTTCAATGAAAAAGGTCTGTCTTGGGGCACGGCACGGCATGGCCTTTGGTCCAACCTTGACACACACATTATTTTTGTGGATTTCTTCCCTGAGTTTCCAAAATAGAGTATTGAAAGTCGTCAATTAATGATATAGTTATAGTAACCGACAAGGAAGGAAGGCGGATGGAACTAAATTTGTGACTAATGGGTAGATATTTAGAAGTGAGTCTTGGAGTAGATTCCTATCATACAATTCCGTTTTCTTTCTGTATATAGTATTTGAACGGTTGTGATAACTAAAGAGTCCACAAGAATGGGAGGAAAAGAGAAAGTGTGACAATTGACTCCTCAAGTCATGAAATAATACCTATTTGTTGAAATGTACATATACAGATGTATTGAAGGATTGTCATTTTATTTTATCTAAAGGATGGAGTGGATCTCTTTGGTGGCAAATTAAGTATATGATCAAGATACTTCTCTGTCACTCCCAATTTAGTATAAAAAGAATTTGCTCATCAAAATCTATTTTTGAGTACCTTCACAATCTATAACCTATCCCACTAAAATAATAATTTACATCCTATTTTTTAACGATTTTTTTACACATATCTTTAGGGGAGTCAGGCTAAGTCACTCAACCTCCTATAACTTAATCCCATTTAATAAATGATGTTCCTATTGACGATAAAAGTTCATTGTATTCCAGGATGTGACACAAAATCCCCTTATAAGAGGTTGAGCGATTTTTCCTTGTTCCACTACAGACATTCGTAGAAGTAATTAGTATTCCTTTGTTTCCCATCGATTTTTATTCTTCTTTCGTGAAATAAAATGTCTTTTCAGCGTTCAACTTGAATCAGGTTTCGTTATTTTTAAACAATGGGCTAACAAGGGATTTTGGGACATTTATCCTTCTTCTTTTCCAGGAAATGTTGCAAGATATATTACAGATTAGATCAGACTGATATACTAAGCATACATTCACTTATACAAATGTAAATGTTAATTTTGAATGAAAATAGATTTGAGCATGAATATCTCTGAACCCCTTTTTTTTTCTAACACGATGAATGACCATAAATACACAATAAAAAAAAAAAAAAAAAAGAATGGATATCTAATCAGATTATAAAAAGGAACGCATGATGTTTACAAGATGATGATTATGGGTTTAGAACGTGCCGTATGCAATCATACATACATGGAAGGAAAAAATCATCTTGGAGTGATTTCTAATTGTGACTGTGTTCACTGTGTAATTTTTGTACTTTTATTTTTTTTGTTGATTCATCAATTTTTTTAATATTTTTGTTTTTTGTTTTTAATTTATTAGTTTGTGAGTTAGTTTTACTTTTATATGTATGTACATACATATTTGAATGTAACAGCTTACCTACTTTTTGGCAAGTTTTATTTGCATTTAAGTAAAATATGTACATTTTTAGGGGTAAAGTTTTTGTTGTTCTACACTATGGTCTTTTTACAAAAGGGCTTCAAGAAAATGCTAATATCAAAATTTCAGGTCCCTTATTATTACGTACAAAAGGATAAAGAGGCTCATTTTGAATATTTCAAAACTGAAAATAAACTTCTTTAAATATAGAGTGTATTAAATTCCTTGCAAATAAAAGCTAGTATGATGACAAATCTGGTCAGTATAGTGTTAATGATAAAATAAGAGCACTCAAAATTGGTCATTTTCAGACGACCTGTTCAGTCTTAATTTTAAAGCACTGAACCATAGATAACTTCTACTTAAACTGATCGAAGGCGCTGTTGTTGCACTTATTTGACAAACTATGTATACAGAAACAGCTGCTAGATGAACGAAACGAGCAGCTTCTAATTAAAAAGATGAAGGGTTTATTTTGGAGTCTGATTAATTATTATAATTTATATAGATTGACACAAATATGCCTCATTGCTATTTTGTCTATGTTTGTATTCCTACTCAATAAAAGAATAAAATAATTGTGTTTCATCTCAACTGTTCCCAAAGAAGATGAAATGTGGAATTGCTCTTCCAAAGAGAGATTAGAAATCTACGGACTTCTCGAAAATTTGTTCAATTCACTTTCAAAAATATTTTCAATATCATAGACTATTGAGAGTTAATATATAATAATTCATACATCCATTATTAAGTCTTCAGCAATGAGTTCTAACGTCAGGAGAAATTTCAAACATCTTTCCCATTTCAAACGGAAATGGCGTATCTTGATCAGATCCACCTTTGAAGGTAGATGAATTAATTCTCAATACTATTTTTGTACTGCCTACTTGAAATCACTTTCATTAAAGAAGTCAGTTTTCAAAGTCATAAAACAGACAAGTTCTTTGAAAAAGGATCACTTCTAATGAAACAGAATATGTGTAGTTATTTTTATTCGAAGTATTCAAAGATCACAAAATTAAGGGCCATTATTGCAATTAAGTTTATGCATACTTACATATAATATGGTATGTACAAATTGCAACTTGTTACAATTATATTGCAAATAAAAAATAGATGAAGCGTTTTAAATTGAGAATTTACAATTATTGTCTTGTGGATATTTCAAATATGAATATTTAATCAAATGTTGAATATAAGGTAATGCAGTAATTTTTGACTTTTCTTACAACTATCCATCAATAAACATTCCATGTCATTAGATTATCTTAGGCTTTGCAGTTTTATCTCTTATAATTGATTTATAATATCAAACCACACATTTTAATTAAGTTTGGATACCTAAAGTATTTAATTTAATTATATTGAAAAGTTGAACAATAACATATCTCTATATGTAAATTTAGCAAATATGACTATTATTTCATTTAATTTGAAAATATGTATGGAATAAATTTCTCTATTTGTATAGCAATTATACATTAAATTTATTCAATAATTGTTGTTTGACACTTATAATTGTATTTTTAGCCTTAAAACATCTTTGTATTAGAGAAAATGTTGTATTTGTAACAAAGAAAATCTTTATACTAACAATTATATCACTAATATTTAATATAAAATTTTTAAATGATTATATTGTATATCTTTAAGAAATCTTACTTGTTATACTAAATTTTTCAATTTGAAACGTGACTTTAAACACACATATGCAGTTTTAATAATGAAATAAAAAATTAATATTAATTCAAGGGCTAATTTAATACTTTATGCAAGAAAAGAAATTAAATATGACAAAGTTTCAGTTTATAAAGAATTCGGTTAACCAACTAAATTTGAATTTTTTTAAAACATGTTTTTCAAACATCTCATTTTGAAATACAAGGCAATGAGTGGATACTATCGTAATTACTTGAAAACTATTTGTCCGGCTATAAAAAAATTATGTTTGTGTTTATTATCAATTATGTTAATCAAAGTATTTTTTTCTTTGTTTGTTTGATTAGAAGCTATATGTATTTGTCAGCAAAATATGTTTAATTTACAAAGTACTAAAGTTACTAGCTTTAGTTTTTTGTATCTAATTACTAAAAATTAGATTATGTGTCTAAACGACACAAAATGGTACAAATTTTGAAACCTTTAGTTCGTTTTACAAGTTCAAATTGAAATCATTAAGGACAAATCATCTCATACTGCATTAACATTAAACAGGGTGTGTGAAAAGCTTTTTAACTATTTTTTTGTTTTAAAATGATCTTTAATAGAGTGAATCTCGAAAGGGATGTAGATGTCCAACTGCTAATCTAAGAGTGGTGCAAGTCAAAAAGTTTAGATGGTACCAAGTATGGAAATAGTTTATTTGGAAGTATAGGCCGTTGTACCTTTTCAAATTCTTTTGGTTAAAGAACTCTAGAACTCTAGTGTAAGGCAAATACAATAGAACCTAAGTTAATAAACTTTTCAAGCAAACTATTGCAAATTAAAATAGTGTCAGTATTTGTTAGTTTCCTTCACTTGGGATGATGTGTTTGTAAATCAAGGAATTGTTCACTCAGAAAAGTACACAAAAAGTACTCAAACTTACCAAGTTGGTCAACCGAGTTGTTCACTTGCAAAAACCTTCATTAAATGAGGTTCTACTGAATACAATTTCCTAAAGACGTACTTTTCAAACTTTTTGACAGTGTTACGTTCCCCTGCCCTTTACTAAAAATGGAAATTTTTGAAGGTTTATATACAAAAATACTTTGTAATTCAAAATCTTTCCGCCCCACTCTTCCCATGTCCCAGTTTGTGAAGTTCTTCCCTAAAGAATAAAATGTCAATTTATAGATAATGTTAAGAAAATTCATTTGTGATGTCGATTGTTAGATCTTCCTTTCAGGAAGATTGTTTTTGTTGTGTTTTTAATTGCATGTTACATTGAAACATATTTTTCATACACAAAAAAGCAAGGATAATTTGTATATTTTTTTTTCTTCGTTAAATGGTTGGCCCAACAATTAATTCATATTCCGTGACTTAATTTATGAGTTAGTTGATTGTATAATTTTAACATTCGGTATGCCATTGGAATATTTTTTAAAGTCGAGGTTGTTTAAATAGTGTATGATTAAAATTTGTTTTGAATGAATGAACAGTTGTACATAGGTACTTAATTGTTTATATAGGTATGTTTTAAAAAATCTTAAATCCTCATGTTCTAGGATGAAAACATAATAATATGTATAGAAATTAATTTTCATATTGAATACTATTGACTATAAAACATTTTCAATTGACGTCATCATTCTAAAAATTGGTGATTATAAGAGTATAAATAATTGATTTTTTTAAATATCAAAACACTTGCTCCTTTATGTACATGTGTTTAGTTTTTTTAAAATTCATTTTAAAGAGATTTAATAAAATTTCTTGAAGGTTTTTTTAGTTATACGACAAAACGTCGAGTTTTGT
The DNA here is from genome assembly GCA_963680855.1 of Lepeophtheirus nordmannii. NCBI lineage: Eukaryota > Metazoa > Arthropoda > Copepoda > Siphonostomatoida > Caligidae > Lepeophtheirus > Lepeophtheirus nordmannii. The sequence goes on from OY804521.1 coordinate 17,991,134, forward strand.
CATATGACTAGAAGTTTGAAAATGGATAAATGAAACTCAAAACATATTTAATTATCGTATATATTAGGGTTATTTGAGCTTTTTTTTATATGATACAATGGTTGTAAACTCTATGAACATGGTCATAGTAACATACAATCCAGTATGCGAATCACTACTTTAAGATAACATTTATAAAATATTTAAATATTTTATAAATTTCATTTATACATTTCAGAATTTCTATCCATATTTTGTATGTAGATGTTTTGTTCTACTGCTGCCTCCAAAATGGCGCCACTTTCGATTAAAATGTAATAAATGACGTCAATGAAAATGCTTATAACTGGTTTTTAATTTTTTTTTTTTTGTGAGTATGAGTCCTAAGGTGTCTTGATTTATTCTTATACTATATAGGGATTGTATTTCTCAAACAATTTAGGCAATTGCTCTAAAAAATAATTTATCAAAATAAATTTAATTGTTCGACTAATAAAACAGTGAGCGGATATAATTGGTTGGTTGTAGGCATATTTTAGATTACTTAGTAATTGGCCGAAGTTGCCGAATAGTACTGATATTTTATTTAACCTCATAAACAAAATACAATTTATAATTTATAAAAAACTAAGATTAACATTTTATTTAAAAAAAAAAGCTTTTAGTGACTTAGCCCGTTTGAAAACACAAACTGATCACCAGTTCGGACATTTCTGAAAGTTCCCAAAATGAGCCAGGCCCTAAACTTTAAATGAATACTCAATACTTCAAAATACATCACTTAATATTGTATTGCATATTAATTTGTTCTACTTCTATAGTTGCCATTGAAACAATTTCATTCAGATCTTACCTTGGTGAGGAGGATGAGGAAATAATCACATATAAATAAAAAAAGTTGAGTGATGGTTTAATGTACCTGTGGTATTTTATATTTTCTTTTATATATATATATATATATATATATATATATGAAAATATAGTTTCAAGTAAGTATGATGGCTTATTTATGAATGTATCCTCAAGGGAAATTTCAAAAATTAAAGACATTCGATAAAATAAAATTGATTAACCTTGGTTTATATGTGAAAATATGTATCTTTATATGTATAATTACGTCTGTAAATAGTGAATCATTAAACTAGTAGTATTGAGACTTGATTTTAAATATCTTTTTCGACCCATATTTAAAGTATTTTAACAAAATATTTACCTACACAATATATTTAAAAGTAGTTAACTTTTGTTCATGCACTGTGTTTACAGCTAATTAACAGTAGCTTGGGCCCAATATAGTTATTCCCAGAAAACTTGACAAGGAGCACCACCCTGTTACATTATGCAATCATTAATTATGGTCGTTTGATGGTATTGGAACAAATTTTGGAGATTTAGAACAAATTTGGCCACTCTGATGTAAGACTAAGTTATAAGACAATTAATTATTCTTCATATATTTACATTGGAACATCAACATAATTCGATGCACACAAAACAGGAATATTTGCCAACCAAACTATGGGTTTGGACAACACGTTTGGAAGTGTTTAGAGCTTTGTTCAGGGATAAAAATATCAAGCTTCCATTAGGTCTATTGTACTTTATCTACTCCAATTTTGTCTTGAAACAACGAGCAGTCTTCATTTTTATAGCATTTGGTTTGAAAGAAAACACAGATGCTATATATTACATTCTTGTTAAAATGTCCTATGGATGATCCCCCGGTTGAGATTTATATATCCTTCAATGTGTTTGTCTTGTGTTTTTTTCTTTTGATTTATAATTTCTCACTCTATCTGTCGAATAAACCTTTAAACTGGCATTCCATGTGTATCAGCTATTGAATTTATTGTTTTATTTTCCATTGAAGATGGAGGATCAATGCTCTAATTGGTGAATACGATTCCTACGTTACTATTTTATACATCCTACTGACGGAAAGGGTGGGGGTGGAGGGAGAAATATGATTTATCAAAAACAATCATCGACTTATAATTTGTATTCGAAGGAGCATTTTTAGCAATAACATTTGTATAATATTTGAGGTAGCAGTTACTCCAATGGGATATGTGTCCTCTAAATTTGCTTCTAGATATGTAATTAAGTGTTTGACAGTTGATCCTTGCTCCAACTAAGAGACGACGATCTGTTCATTATTGGTTTGATGAAACTTTGAACCATCTGTACCATTCTAATGTTTCATATATCCACATACTTACCTACATCTGTATATACTCATTTCACCTATCACTTAAAAAAATAATCCTATTTTTGGATCGTACCAACAGACGCTCTGCTGGTTTGATATATTTATTGTTTTCCCCTGTTGTTTTTGTAGGTATTATTTCTCCTATATTCACTAATTCCCCTTCGTTGTATGTATGTATAATACGTTTTAGTAAACACATTAAGTGAGTCGATGATGCAAGACACCTGTGGATGGATATTACTACTGTATCAGATCCCTGCTGCATTTTTCATTTCAAAAAGTGTAAACAAATATTCTACACAATTACATAATTACATCCATTAAACAATGAGCCTTGGAGTTTATGTGGGGATTCCTCATAGCCGTAGAAACAAATTCACATTTGACCTTGATTAAAATTAACTATTTGACGTTGTTAGTTAATAGATATAGATATCTTTTAATCAAATATTATTAGATAAGGGTTGGGCCGAAGAATTCTAGCTTGCACATATTTACATGGATCTTAGGGCAGATATGTACCTTATGCAAGGATTATGTTTATTATGTTATAAAAATTACTCTCTGTGGAGGCGTAATCACTATGGGCAAATTATGTATATTTATAAAACCATATCTCTGCAACGTGTATTACGTTGTAAATTCATCTTAACAAATATTGCTTGTATTTTGCAACTGCCATCCTCAAATTTACTAAGGAATGGAATGTTATACGACTCCAGATGTAAAAATTTACTAGTTTTATTCCAAAGTCCGTTCAAGTGATTATACAAAGTGATATGCAAGTTACCTATGGATAGTGTCTATTTAGAAATATATTCAAATTCCTTTCATTCAATTTAAATTGCAAATTTCTAATGATTTTTTAAAAAGACTAAAGATGGAAAAAAATTGGGAAGTGTCTGGAGTTTGTTATCTTTCAAAATTATATATAGAAAGAGTGGTTCATGGAGATACGAAGATAATAATTAGCGCCAAGATGCTGCTGTTTGTATCTCGAAATGCTCGTGTATGGAGGACATATTTTAAACATGAACTCAATTAATCTGTTCCATGACTCCTGATGTTGTAAATTGTTTCTGTCTTCAAAGGGATGTTGAATAAGGAATTTCCTGTATACTTTTTATCCATAGGCGATAAAGAACATCAATTTAAATATAACAATGGAGGCCTTTAAATTTTTTGAGGCTTTGATACTATCATTTGGTTTCCATATTGTTAAAACTATGTATACATATAAATGATAATTGACGTCCATAAAGTTTGGTGAATTCCTTCACATGATCCCTATCTTGATATTTTTAATTATATTTTTTCTCTGTAATTGCATGAGTAGCAAGCATGTTCTTTTTTAAAGGACTTTTTAATGTCTTTGGAAGGAGAGTTGTCCAAAACTATAGATATAACACCATGGAGGGGAGGTTGACTGATTAATTTTAAAATGGGATGGGAAGCTTACACAATCATTCGGTAGAAAATAAAATGACATGGTACATGCAAAGGGTACAATTTTGCAAAAAAAAATCACTGGTATTTCTAAATTAAAAGACCAAGGGCGCTAGAACTAATTCAATTTTATAAAAATGGCGTAAGATATTTATGACTTCATAATCACACAACCTTTTTTTTTTAATGGTTTCCTCAAAAAGTAGAGTAGCCAATGGCCCCTTGCCCTCTCTAGTTTCGTCACCTATGAGAAGGACCACTACATAGCAATTGGAAAGTTATTTAAGTACATAATAGGTCATTTTTACGTGACATCGGCATGAACAACCAATTTTTATAAGAATAGACACATTTAGGAAATTTTTTGAATTACTGCCGTGAATTTGGATGGCAGAATGGTGCCAACTAATGAAAGGACTTAAGCTTTTATTTTGCATCTATCAAAAATCTATCACTTATGATTATATTTCATATAAAATTATAAGTATCAACAATTTCTATCCAACTTTTCTGGTTCTTAATGTATCCAGAACAAAGTTAATTAATTCATTATTAAAGTTTTGTCATTCCATTGGGATTTTAAATACCCTTTAATTGAATTTTATTCAAATATTACTGTAATTTGGGCATCAAGTTGTAATCAAAACAGATGTTCAGTCTCTTTTCATTTTTAAAGGCAAAATTTCCTTAAGATTTTCTGTAAATAAATTTTATTTAAAAATACAACCAAACTTGTATTAAGCGGCCATGCAAGGTAAACTGGAAAAGTGTCCGCTTAGTGCAGGTAACCTCTTAAATCAAGAATGTTTCTTTTAAACTATGATCTGGAAAATTGGGCATCAAGAATGCATGAACTGCAAAATAAACTAACAAATAATATACATGTATTTAAAACTTTTTTTATAAAATATAACCAAAATTGGAATAAAATTAACTTTAACAAAACGAAAAATAATTTTCAATAACATTACTAAAAAAATCTGAAATTTTTGTTTGTTCAAACAACCTTTGTTTTTCTATTTTAGCCTACTAATATGTCTTCCATCAGCTACTAGTACTTTAAGTTTTAATAGTGCATCACTAGCTTTGTTAAATTTGTCATATTCATTCTCAGATATATATTAGAGCGAGTTAAATCTAGGGAAAAAACATCCATTTATGTGCATCCAATATTTGATTTATTGTAAATAGATACATGTATCTACAGAAGACATTGTACAGCCCCCAGGACGCATACGGCCCTTTGGTTGGCTCTGACCGGCCTCTGTAAGGTAAATTGGAAATTAAAAAATAAGCATGTTTTTTTCAGTTCATTTCACATCATGCAAGGACATAAAAAAATGCAATACTTTTATTTTGAAATTGTTTTTGTTTTATTTACGTAATGACACATACATAAATCAAGATGTGATATGATATTAAAGGAATGTCCCTTAGCATATTTTTTTTCCAGGGCATTTAAATTTGAACTTACGGTTGGAGTCTTTTTTGGCTTTTGAACGAGCTTAGCAGACCTAAAACCAATGGTGAACTGTTAAATCTGTTATATTTTGTTAGCCATTGGTTTGGAAAATTTGATGGAATAAAAGATTTTTTGTGAGGCAACCTCACTTGCCATTGGTTATTTATAACATAGTCTACTCATACCACCTTGTCAAGAAATACAATAAATATTTTGCAGAATTGAGTGTAGCCTTTGGCTGGCCCTCTACAATATTTTCTGTTTCTCTTGTGGGTCTTAATTATACACGATCGGACTTGTATAGAAATATGAATAGTAAGTACTCATTAGACCATCTCTGAGTGACCAGAACTTATTATCTGGAATAATAAATTATATTATTTCAAGTGCACAACTTCTGAAGTTTGGTATTTAACAGTCAGTAAACGCTAAAAAAGTGATTGTTGACGCAGATTCATCCGTATTGGTATGCATTATTTTGTGTGACTGCTGGCCAAGAATTGCAGGGACACGCTTAATAAAGTAAAGTAAATTTATGTTATAAATTTCCTGCGTGGGAACTGGATAAGCAGGAATGTAAATAATATGCAAAATGCCACGTGCGAGATTTTGTGGAGTTGGCCCTTCGAACAATACTTTTTGTTTTCCAAAGCTGTTATTATTTTTCCTTTATTACTGAGGGGAGAACATCTACCTCATAATAAAGATCTCGCAAGAAGAAATACATGCATTAAGGTTAATAAAGCAAATAAAATGTAAACAAAAAGGGCTCAAGTCCTCGTATAATTATTATTAGTTAAAAATATAATATTTCCTGACATTAATTTGAGTTAATTTTCTGCCTCTCATCTATAGTATACATAATGTTATTATTTATGACGTATTGATGTCTTCATTTGTATACATATATAATGGAGAATAGCAGCTTGTAGCTCAGTAAAATGTCATGACAGCTCAAGCTGCTTCCCTCTCAACATTCATCAAATTGTCAGGGTTACCAGGTTGTAGATTTTCTCTTTCTTTTTATTTTACACACCCCATTTGCATATTATTTACATTCCTATGAATATGACCGCTGAGTGCAGTGACACGCTTATAGCAGGTGACTGTTAGATCAAGTTTGAATGTATATCAATTATTTGCTCCCAACAGGGCATCGCTTCGATGTAAATGCAATCATTGAGGTCAGATAAAGCTATTTATATGAAAAATGGAAGTCCAGTTTCAACCTATATCAAAATATATTTGTTATAACAATTATTTTATATTGTTGTTTTGCGATGTATACTGTATGCTATTTCGAGATAAGGAAAGAAAGAGAAGAAAAGAAGAAGCTTATTGAATACAAAAAACTAACTTGCGGAAATGACTTTATTCGTCCTTCTAAGTAGAAATATTTCTTGCCAAATTATAACTCAATTTTCGATTAAGTATATGTATATAATATACACATGAAATAGTCATAGACACGCAAAAAATGTAATTTGAAACCTTTCATGATTTAAATATAAGTGTACAATTAAAAATTATATAAACAAGTTGCAAAAACGGGTCAAAGTCCTCAACCAAAAAAAAAAAAAAATGAAATTTGACATTGAGCATGTCAGTATTTACGTAGGTATGCATGTAGTGAGCCTTAAAAGCATGTGCCTAGAATAAAAACATTTTCCTATAGTCTGATGTCACAGAAGTCATAATTGACCAATAGTAACGCCACATTGAATAATACATGGTTGTTGATATACGTCATTTTAATCACATAATTTTAGACAAACCCCCCCCCCCCCAAAAAAAAAAAAAACCGTAAGAAAACTTCATCCACATATTATATAAACCGTTGTGATTTAGAATCAACTGATTTATCTTATAAAACTTTGTTGATTATTCCACCTCCATCATTATGGCCAACTTTCAGAATGATGTCGTAACTATGTATTGAAAACGTTCTTCAAACTTTTCCCTCATTTAATAGCACAGGTCAACAAATTTGAACTTTCAAAAATCCAAAGGGGTATAAGTATAATAAAAGTTATTCATTTCTGCACACTGATTTCAAATCTGTATTTTTTTTTTTTTTTCGAGAGTCCGACGGTTTTCGAGGAATAGGATCCTACTTTTTGGCCCATTTCAACTTCAATTTAAGCCTAGAATAATACTCATTTTGTGCATTAAAAAATGATGATCCGCTAGTGTCTTTAGCGTAAGTAGTGTGCAAAAGGATTACGAAATCAGCTGAAATCCTTCTGCACGCTAATATTTTAGTAGCTTTACCGCGAGTCTTTGATTTCTGTAGGGTTTGAATGAAAATTTACACATTTATATGAACGATTTCTTCTTAGACAAGGATTCTTATCGGGCGCTTGACATCTCGTTTGAAAGCTGTGGATCTCAGCTCTGTAACACATTCCTTATTAATCCATTTCAAGTAATATTCAAGAATAAGCATAAACGTTTGTGCCGACTCTTGGACCTACTTCCACCTCTACGATCCACATTAGATAAAAAAAGGCTGGAAATGTAATTTGCATTAAAAACGCTATCGGGTAATCATTTTTTAATTCACAATCCTTTATGACTTAGATTGAATTTGAAGTTGGAAAATGGGCCAAAAAAGCTAAAAAAGTAGGGTCCAATTTCTTGAAAACTTTAAGACTCTCGAAAAAAAAAATAATACAGATTTGAAATCAACGTGCAAAGCTGAATAATTTTTATTATACTTATACCCCTTAGAATTTTTGACTGTTGACCGGTGTAATTATCAATTTGTTACTAAAAGCTCAAAGATTTTACATTGACAAATTTTAATTGAGATGTTTTTTTTTCTTTGAGTAACTCTCTCTCGTCTCTTTCCTCCCTACATAAAAAGAATCTTTAACTAATTATTTGTGTGTCTTTAAAAAAAGAGAGAAGAAACTAAAGAAGAAGAAAAGAAAAAAGAAATTATTATCTATCTGAAAGTAGGGCAAGTGCATAAATAACTTCATAAATCTCTTGAAGATGCATTTATGTGCTATGTTAGAGCAAGGCAAATTTAACATGAATGACTCACTTACAATAATTATTTCAAAGGGTCATGAAATATAACCAACAATGTGGTTACATTAGTGGGGTATATAAAATAACTAATTGTGGTGCTGATACCGGATTAAGTTCCGGTGAGGTGGGTCCAATCTAGGAGCTAAACAAACTAATTGTGGTGATGGGGATATCAACTAATTCAAGACGTTTACGGATATGGCTACATGTATGCTATGGTTTTAATTGTCAAGGAACAGAAGGATAAAGGTAAATAGAGGACAGAGCGGGTTTTTCAGTCGATGTACACCTTATAGATCTCTTGAGATGAAACTTTTTGTAGAGAAAAATTGCAGCTTAATGGTTAAACAAAGTAAAAAAAAAAACGGTTGGTACTGTCGTTTTTTTTTCTTTTCTTTTTAAATTTAATCTATATCCTTGTGGAGGACACATCTCCTCCCACTAAATGGAGAACTAAAAAGAAACTTTCGCCCTCATTTTTTTGTAGAGTTTCTTGAAAATGCAATATATTTGAAATATAGTTATAGTATTTTTCATATACCTAAATAGTACCCACACACCCACCTTCTCCACGCGATTTACAAAAGTCACATCTCTATCAGCTATCTATTGATTTTGCCTTGCGTCGCTATAATAAATTGAAGAAATAACAACCACGTCATCATTTTTTGTCCAAATATGGTACGGTACGAGATGACCTTAAGTATCTACTTGGTGGGGGGGGGGGGCTGAGGAAGCCATGTATTACTCTGTAAACAACTTAACAATCTCCTTGATTTTGACCCTTTGAAATTCAATTAACAAGATGAAATCTAAAGAAAACGGGAAAGAACAAATTGCAAACGTCTCGACAAAAAAAGAATATTTAAGCGATGTCATCCGAGTTAGTCACGTAAGTTTGTAAATATATGTATCACCAAAGGGACATCTATGGAGGAAAAAAATGATTTCTTCTAGACAAGGAAGTCTTTCTCCGAGCTAACGAGCCCATTACGTCATTTTGCTTGTTATGATTTATCAGTAGTTATTCAATATGGAATCAGATGGAAAGAAAAGGATGTCCATACTTTCCGAAAGTGTTTGTGTTGCTGTTTATCTTTCTTCTTCTTCTTTTTTTTCAATATACCTAATTTGCATTGTATATATGTATTCTAATAGGAATGTGAATAATATGCAAAATGCCGAGTGCGAGATTTTGTGGAGTTGGCCCTTTCAACAACAGTACTTTTTGTTTTCCAAAGCTGTTATCATTATTCCTTTATTACTACCGAGAGGAGAACATCTACCTGATAGTAAAGATCTCGCATGAAGGAATACATGCATTAAGGTTAATAAAGCAAATAAAATGTAAACAAAAAGGGCTCAAGTCCTCATATAATTAATTACACAGGTCTACAAATTTGAACTTTCAAAAATTTTCTGGAGTATAAGTATAATAAAAGTTATTTAGTTTTGCTCACTGATTTCAAATCTGTAATTCTTTTCTTCGAGAGTCCGACGGTTTTCGAGAAATCGGTCCCTACTTTTTTAGCTTTTTTGGCCCATTTTCCAACTTCAACTTCAATTTAAGCCTAGAAGAATACACATTTTGGGCGTTAAAAAATAACGATTGGCTAGAGTTTTTTATGGAAATTTCATTTCTAGTCTTTGTTTTGACCTAAAAGAACTCCTAGGGGCGTAGGGTGCCGGAGTAGGTCCAAAAGTCGATGAAATCCTTTGTACTTAAATGACTCCTTGAATATTGCATGAAATGGGTTAATAAGGAATGCATTAAAGAGATTAGACCCACAGCTTTCAAACAAGATGTCAAGCGTCCGATAAGAGCCTTTAAATTTGAAGAAATCGTCTATAAAAGTGTGTAACGCCCAAAATGTGTATTCTTCTAGGCTTAAATTGAAGTTGAAGTTGGAAAATAGGCCAAAAAAGCTAAAAAAGTAGGGACCGATTTCTCGAAAACCGTCGGACTCTCGAAAAAAAGAATTACAGATTTGAAATCAGTGAGCAGAACTGAATAACTTTTATTATACTTATACCCCAGAAGATTTTTGGCTGTTGACCAGTGTTATTAGTTTAAAATATATAATTTCCTGACATTAATTTAAGTTAATTTTCTGCCTCTCATCTATGGTATATGTACATAATGATGTTATTTATTATTGATGTCTTCATTTGTATATATATAATGGAGAATAGCAGCTTGATGCTCAGTAAAGCGTCATGACAGCTCAAGCTGCTTCCCTCTCAACATTCATCAAATTGTCAATTGAGTTATCAGGTTGATTTTCTCTTTCTTTTTATTTTACACACCCCATTTGCATATTATTTACATTCCTACATTGTATGTACTTACTGTGCCCACATTTTTGTCCTTGTCAGTCAGTCAGTCAGTCACTTAGTCCCTTCATTTAATTTCATTTCTTCTTTGCTTGCATGTTTGAATGCATTAAATGATGAAAAAAAAAGATAATAGTAATAGCAAAATTGTGCATTTAATTATTATGAAATAGGAGGCTTTATTATTTATATTATTATTTTTTTTTTTTTGGAAAAAAAAAACATCACGCGTTCTCCCTTTCTTTTTCTCCTCAAATTATGTCAATAAAACATTGGCATGATTATAACTATTTTTTCAGAGACATTTTTCTAATTTGCCTGCCTATACATACACATACATAATGTCCCCACTTAGTTGCATACCTATATGTACTATAAATTAAAATAGATTCCTTTTTTAAATTGTTTATTTATTTGTATATATATATATTATATTGAACATCACAAACCCATTTGGATAAGTGATGAAACGTGGCTTTGAGATGTTGAGAATAGCAAAGATTGACACAGAATTGAACTTTGACAAAAGAACGACGTATTGAAAAGTCGCACTACCCATTAAAAATATTCATATCACAATGCAGTCCATTACTTAAATAAACTTTTGCACTTCAATAATTATAATTAGACCGTTTATCACGTCGAGCTTTTTTGTCCACTCGCAACCTCGACTGGCAGCAGGGAAAGGAAAAATTTGAAAAAACAACTGGTAGCTACCCTTCTGTATTTTCCTTGTTGCCAACTTGTTAATATTATGCAGAATTTATTATTTAGATGATCTATATATTTATAAATTCTACCAATCACAAACCAATTGTTAATACTTGTAATATGTTCAAAATTCAAAAAAAGGGCGCGCAATCCTTGATTTAATATATTTTTTATGCATCAAAATCATAAATAATAAGAATACCCTTTTTGAGCTCATAACACTTAGAGTCAGCTGCTTTAAATCAAAAGAGTCAAACGATGAAAATCAGCTGAAGGGTGAATAATGTGTGTTTTTGTTTTTCCCAAAAAGCTCGTCGTGTTATAATAGCCAAGAGCAGGCACATCCACAGCTGACAAAACAATAAGAAATATTTTTTGATATTATGAGGATATATTGTAGAGTACTGCCCTGCCTTGACAAAAAGGATCAAGCACACATTATTTTGATAAATGAAGTAACTTTGTATTTTGAAAAGAGATCTTCATTTTAAGTATACAAGATAAATAATTATTATTAATATAACCTTATAAGTAAAACAGTTTCCTAATTTGTACATGCCAGCACAAGAGACACATAGACAATATGTGCTTTTCATCTTTGGCGGCTAAAGCAAAGGCACATATCTACGACCATATATTTACTGCCATATCTTTAAATTATCTAAAATGTCAGTAGAGTCCTTTTGTCTTTTTAGGATAGACATTTTTGTGCAATGGTATTAACATTTATCATTTCCATTACGAGAGGGAACAGTTCTCCAATTCTCAAGCCTCAAGTTCTCCCTTTAAAAAAAGGGAAGGAAAAATTAAGGGACAGATTCAAATATTGACAAATATTACTTTAGCTTCAGATTAACAGGTTTATAGCCTCTCATTTATTTATTTTTTTGCCATTAAGATAGAAGAAGAAGAAGAAGAAGGCAAGGCTTCTGTCTACAAAAGTTGTTTTATGTGACATGGCTTTATATTTTAGCACATCATGCGATATCTTTAACTATCCTTAACTACAAATTAACCTTGAGGTTTACAATAAAAATAAAACAATTTGGCTCCCTGTCTTTAGGTCTAGGTCATCAATCATCAATACACAGCCCCACACTATTACACTTTCCCATATACATGTCTTCACTCACTCTTGCTTTCCATCAATGATAAATTGTTTTTTTATTAAAAAAAAACAAAACCATAATTTAAAACCAGTACTTTTTTGGTCAGCCTCAAATTCATGTGCAAAGAACGGGTATTCTTCTAGCATATATTTATAGATATACATATAAAAAAGTATGCCTGGGGCCTAGGGCCATTCCATCAAATAGTAAACCGAAGTTTTACTACTATTTTTGGTAAGGAATGATTTTGCAAAATTGTGAAATTTTTGCTTAGCAAATACTCATGGAAGACAATAAATATTTGTACAATTGTATTTTGATGTTTGTTTTTTTCAAGAAGGGAAATATTTATTTTTAGAAATCACTTGAGAGCAACAAGTTGATGGTGTACATATGTTTCATTCATGATTACGTCACTGTGAGCTATATTAATGAAAGATGTGATAAGTTGTTGTTTTTTCTTACTACTTTTACTTTTTGAAGGAAAGGTTTACTCTGTGAGTGGAGCAGTGCTCTTTTTGTCAGCTGTGGATCAGTTTACTTTTGCTTCTTCTCATTCATTCATTCTCTTCTAAATTCGAATTGTAAAATCTTGTTAAATAGTGTTACCTACTATCTATGAAATAATAGTTTGACTAATTGCATAACTACCAGTTAATTTCGAGGATTTTATCCTTTTTTTCTTTTTAGGAAGAGAGGTTGAGAGATGGAACGAATTTTGCGTATCTTCTAGCGATGGCGTCATGTAAATGAAATGAAATCCCAATTCGAGGAATGTGACTTTTATAGATTTGAGAAAAACGGTTGGTACTTTGTTCTTTTTTTTTTTTTTTTTTTTTTGTCTGCTTTCTTGATGCATACTTAATTATATATTTCCCCCTTAAAAAAAAGTGAAATTTATTATTAACTTATTTTTTGGCTTCAATTACTAAATATAAAGGAAAGTCATTCAAAGGTATTTTTTGTACACCTTTTACCTCTCTGCATATTTAATTATTTTGTAAACACATTGTCTATAATTAAAATACTATCATTTTTGCCCCGTCATGGGTCATCAATTTAAAAATACTTATGGAAATAGCGAGGAAATAATATTCCTTTAGATGTACTCTGCAAATTTTATTCACATCTCCAAAAACTTGTTCAAATATGATAAAAGGCTCATAAGCAATTAAGGGGCATTAAGTTACAAGCAATTTGATGCTCTGTAAGTGATGATTCATGCTCATTCATAAAAAGTGCTGCTTTAACAAAGTACCAAAATCTTTCAAATTCTTGTTTATTCGTTGTTCTTTATTTATACAAAACAATTTTCATTCTTGTATTTGGAGCTCAATGTATGTTTCTAAAGGAGTATGAGATAGTGTTTTCAATTTTGATTTAGAGAAGGTAATATTTTCATTGAGTCTTTGAACTAATGCCTCTTTTTTTTTAAAAAAAAAAGTGATTTTATCTATGGGTAAGACTGTCTCATAAATAAAATTTTCCAGGATCTCACTTAAGACAAATTTATCAGGTGGTAAGAAGCCCTAGTAGGTACTTATCAGTTTATCAAATTTTGACAACTCTACTAATAATAGCTAAATATGTGAAAAAGAGTCATTCCCAGTATGTGTAAAAACCACGACTGAGTGAACGTCGTCATAAAAAATAATAATCCGGCCAGATGATATGCCATCGAGTCCTGAACAAAAGAGGAATAAAATAGTTGCTACTATTTTGATGTTTTGCTCAGTCGTTTGAGCACATTATTACGAAAAGTAAGTAAGTGTATTTTGTGAGTTTTTAATTCATTGCAAAGGCATTATTTTTAACTCATATAAAATGTCAAAGCCTATTTATTCAATAGACTAAAATTACACCGAATTATAAATTATCTACATTGCTACATAATACAGTAATACAGCTGATACTATTTTAGAGTGGGCGACTCTCTGTGGGAAGGGTTTTTTTTCAGATTTCCCCGAATAATTCTGTTAATTACCACTATTTAGAGCAGTTGTAAAAGAGAGATCTCCGGCGTGTGTGGAGCTTGACCACTTCATGATGTTAAAAACGATATGGTAGCAATGAGAAAGAGCAATTTTGCTGATGACATTTGAATTTAAAGTAATGGTTTGTCTTCATTAAATGCATAAAACTATAATCGCTGGTAACCCAACTACAATATTTTTTGGAGTGATTGACACTTGCCCCCTGAATCCCTCATTTTTGATTTCTCTGCTCATTACGTACAATGACTCTTGGATTGGATACAGTTTATTATGGAGAAAGTTCCGCAGCAAAACCTTATTATTCATCTTCCCTACAAAATTTAAACGGATACAAACATGAGTTTTGGTTACTCCTATTTCATTCTCGTATTGAAAATATTTATTTCATTATATGAGTCATTTGTTCACTAACTGTAAATATGTATAAAAGAGAAAATAGACGATTTAAATTTCAAATTAACATATTGATAATTATATTTAAAGTATACAGCTCTATTTTATGAATAAAATATTGTGTTAAATCTATTGGAGGTAAATTAATAATACTGACATTCATAAGTAATTCCCTAGGTACATATTAAAATTAAATCGTTCAGTGTAGCGTGAAACTATTTACAAACAATATATATTACTTACTAATGAAATTTTCACTAAGGCTGTGGCATACCAATAGAAAAAATGTAAAAAAGTAAACAACAAATTGGAAACAAAAAAAAAATATATATATATAATCAAAGAATCAACAAATGAGCATAAGTCAAAACTTTGATCACTTTAAGCATTTTTTCGGGTTCTAATATCACTTTTTGAATTTGATGTGACAAATAAATAAGAAGTGAACGTATTTTGTGAAACAAGCTTAGCTCAAAATATGTTTGATTTGTACAGTTTTTTTTTTGCAAATCATATCCTTTTAAATCATTTTCTCAGTATGCTCGTACATTACTCGTATATTATGTATGTAACAATTACAATTTGTCCTTTTTATTTAATTATTATGAATAGGAATGTAAATAATATGCAAAATGCCGAGTGTGAGACTTTGTGGAGTTGGCTCTTCGAACAGTACTTTTTGTTTTCCAAAGCTGTCATCATTTTTCCTTTATTACTGAAGGGAAGAAGATATACTTGATAGTAAAGATCTTGCATGAAGGAACACGTGCATTTAGGTTAATAAAGTAAATAAAATGTAAACAAGAAGGGCTCAAGTTCTCGTATAATTATTATTAGTTTAAAATATATAATTTCCTGACATTAATTTCAGTTAATTTTCTGCCTCTTATCTATAGCATACATAATGTTATTATTTATGACGTATTTATGTCTTCATTTGTATATACATATAATGGAGAATAGCAGCTTGTAGCTCAGTAAAACGTCATGACAGTTTAAGCTGCTTCCCTCTCAACATTCATCAAATTGTCAATTGAGTTACTAGGTTGATTTTCTCTTTCTTTTTATTTTACACACCCCATTTGCATATTATTCACATTCCTAATTATGAACAATCAAATGAGAGAATTGCTGTAATCCTGGCGAGCCTAAATTTCTCATAAAATCAGGGAGTTGTCACCCTGAAGAATGTCTGTGTTTTTCTTAATTATTCCTTGTTTATTTAAATAATTTTAAATTTTAAATACTTGTTCAAACACTCATTTGGATTTCAGCAATGTTCACATATCTATCTACAACATTTAATTACAGATTATATTAATGGATGATATCATTTTATATAAAAAACGTATAAAAAGTACGTTTTTATATTGTACTCCTATTTAGGAATGATACAATTGTGAACCCTTGAATTTTAATATGTCCCACAAATTACCTATTCCCAATCATCCTTTTCATGAGTCAGTAATTAATTACTTCCAACGGTTTTGCAAACGGCAGTCATGGTCATTTTGAGTGCTAAATATTATTATTTGTGTATAAACCCAGATAATGGAATTCGAATTATAATTAATTATATCTCTCACAAGTACTTGTATGTACTCGTAAAGCTCTTAAAACACTTTAATCCTTTTTTTATATATACTTTTCTGCTTGTACTTATGAAATCCTATAACCCAAAATGACTTCAAATTTGAACTCCAAGATGCCATTACAACATATGTACAGTAACTTTTTGCCTTACTGTATTTCTATAAAATAATAATAATAACCCACAAATCATACTCTCAGTATGTTTTAAAATCATTGAAATAGGAAGTAGAATTGATTTTTTTTTTTTTTTGAGCTCAAACAAAACTTGATTTTGGAAGAAAAAACATAATATATGCATGGAGTCCTTTAAAAGATATTGAAAGACTTATATATGTATTTACATTCATATATAAGTAGAAACTGGAGTCAGATAAAATCTTGTATTAATGCAAAAAAATAAAATTAATAAATTTTATTCTTTGTTATAATTTTCATTTAAATGTATTAAATCAAAAATAGAAGAAAGTGAAAGTGACTCTTGGTGGCTTAGACATTTGCCCACTCATTATCATTCTTTTGTGTCATTGATATGCCTTTTTTTATTTTAGTTTATTTTAAATCTGTAGGGGGAGGTGTGGAAAGAAATAATTTTATGAGGTAAACGCTAAATGTACCAACATGATTTTTTATATTTATTTTTTTTGTAGTGCAAGATAAATAAAGTACAGTCATGTACTTTAACATGCAACATGTTATTATCAAAGTCTCTAATCTCTAAGAGAAAAACCTTACAAGTAAAAATATTATTTAGCTACAACATTTTATTTGTCCCTTATATCCCCAGAATAACTCCCAAAACATTTATGTACCTATATGCAACTGTAGACAAAATTATTTTTTTATAAAAATGACATGTAAAGCAATATACATATTTAACACAACGGTTCAATTACACCAACTCTACTTAAATTATAATCTCTTTAATTGTAGTCACGTCATAGGTTCCTTGTTGAAATTGAAAAAAAAAAATGTCTAATTAATAGGCCTTACTACCCTCAATATCCTCAGTGAAAAAATGATGTTAGTGCAAATTTACAAGAAGTCCAAAAAAAAACATTTAAAACCATTTAAACATTGACCTTCTTAACATAAAGTATTACATTTTATTAAAGTTTTATATTAAAAAACTACATTGATGATACTTTGAGATCTAAAAATTTTGCTCGCTAGCAATGAACGACAATTGACAACTTGTATAAAAAAAGTCATATGGTCTCCTTTTTTCTTTCGTTTTCTTGCTCTATTCATCAGTTATAAATTCAAAACGAATAAACAGCATTTTAAATTAAGTTTAAAAATGCCTAAATAATTTAATCGAAGATCCTGGATTGCCGTCGATGGAGGTGATAACGTTTAGAATTTTGACAAGGATACGGATCTGATGGCATAATGGATATGTCATTTAATAACTTTATTAAGGAAAATGTTTTCAATCATGAGACATGCAAACCGCCGATATCACAAGAGAAAGCCCGATATCATGCATTGTATCAGTGCCGATTCAGGTACATCTGATATCACATCTGACGCGACTAAATTGCTTGTCTCATATAATATCATAATTTCCGTCGCAAAACATTGGAATTTTGTCAAATTTATGGAGAAATACAGCAGATAATCCGTTCTTTGTAATTTTTCCGAAAATCCAATAATAATTAATTAGAGCTCGAAAGTCAAGTCTTGATTTTTCAAAATAAAACAGGAAATTGTAGAGAAGGATATATTTATGACAATGGACTAGACTGTGGACATCAAGGATTGATCCATGATTGCATGGTTGATTGGTCCTCTGGATTGACATTCCAAAGGTCAGCCTTTCCTTATTACATTTACAGTTGTAGTATTAACAGCTTGACAATAGAACAAGTTGAGTAGTCTTCAAAATTCGTTAGGTTACAATTTAAATTATCTCACTCATGGACTTCACAGAAAGCAGAACTTCGCTGTTGTCTTTTTCCTAATTCAAACCTACGAATCTCCAAAATAAAGAAGATTTTTTTTTTGCACTCTGTTGCAAGTGTGACAATAATGAACAATCTATGCCAAGATATTACACTTGAGCCGTTCAATGTAGGTTGCTGGAGATGATAGAGAAGAATAGAAGATGGTACATCCAGTTGATACATTTTTAGTGTAATAATATTTTCTTCTTTTACAAAAATGCTTCAATGGTCAAGTGTGATTATGGGACTCTGTGTATCTAAGAAGACAAGAATGAATAAAAAATATTTCAAGGACCACCTCATAATAAATGGAGCTCTGAAATTGAATAATCTTGAATAAATGGAAATGTGATGGCATTGTCTCAAAAATTAAAGTTTATCACATCATGTTTAGATTGACTTTCATGAACTCTAACATTCCATTATTATATGTATAATATTTTTTAATTTATTTGCTTTTTCATGTTTAACAAAATCCGTGCTATTTCTTATTTTTTTTCATAAGTACATGTAATCTGTTTAGTGACTCGGAGCTGTAGTCACTATATCGATTTCAATCTTTTAAGTTTCCTAACAAATATTTCTTTTTTATCTTCAAACTATATCTGATACATTTAAAATTGCCATACTAACCATTTGAACATATATTTATGAAATAGTATACATAAGTAATTGAAATAATTCATTAATGTTCTATTTTATTTTTTTACATAGAATGATATAAGTGACCACAAAATAAGTTCCTTTTGACAGTATAAGGTTGTTCAAATATTTTTAAATGGTTATAAAATTGTTGAATTAGTTGACGTTATCTTGTCATGTCAACATCTATATATACATTAGTCATGATAAGATAATTTTTTATTGAAAGGAAGTGATAACTCTAAAAGTTGCTTTCAGAAAGGACTTGTATGACGTTTGTTCATTGTACTATCGAAAACATAAACCCCATGGCTTTTTTAGGTTAACATATTAAGTTATAACAAGTCAGACCTTTGAATACTTATCAGAATAGATTTAATCAAGAAATAAGTTCTTAATCGCCAGAATATAATTTTGCATTAGCTAGACACTGCTAACCTCATGAAAGCGGGATCTTTCATCATTGTATCGTTCATATCAGTCTCCATATATCGTTTTATACGATTTATTAATATGCAAAGAATAAACTATAAATTAAACTATTTAAAAGGGATTAGAGCAGAGAGGACATGGAAACAGACTGGTTTTACATCCTAAATTAATGGCCAATTCAGCTCTAGTAATCCTAGAAAAGACCCTCATAAAACAACGCACCAGTACTACAAATAAACTATTATCGAGCTTAGGATTTGAAAATCTACAAACGCATTTATGTATTCGACATATAGGATATTATATTTATATGGATGCCATTTTAGGAGGTCCATTCAATTGATTAGATACAATGCCTTATAGTTAGAATCTACAAATTTATAAAAATATTGAAATTCCTTTTGTCCAATTTAAATTGGACGAAATAATGAAGTTAAAAAACTATATGGAAGTTTTGAGAAATGACTTTAAACAACTTGATTTTTTAAAAAGCTTTTAAATACTTGCAAAAAGTCTCCAGAAAACTTTTTTTTTTGGAACAAATAGGATTTTATTCTTTTTCTAAAAAAAATGCAAATACAGAAAAATATTAAAAACTATTACTTAAATAAAATCAAGTCATGGTCATTTGAGAATATCTTGGCTCATAAGTAATAAGTAACTATAGATTTATGCTTTGTTTTTATATGTTTTTTTATTTTTCTGCCAAAAATTTTCATCAAATTTGATTTGTATTTGGGTCTACTCTTTGTGTCAAAGGATCATTTGATCTTTCAAATGGATCAAAAGATGGATTTAAAAGTCTCTTTATCTAATGGAGTTGGGGTTTTGTTCCTTGAATTGTATTATTATTATTATTATATGAGTATAAAACTTATTGATACGCTCAATTTTTACGACAGAATTGACCATTTTGTTTTTCAATTTGATAATTCCGGTTTTGATCTTTTAAAATATATACATATTCATATCATAGAAATACAAATATATATGTTTAAGTAGGTGTCGAGAGAAATGTATCAAACATTTTCATTGATGAAGGAGACTTTAGTGTATTCAAAAATTAGATTATTTTCATACTTAATAGTAACACATTTAGTACATGGATGAGTACATGATGGAATCTATTATATCCATCGTGTCCCAGTTGTTACTTTATATACACACGTTTCAAAGCAGTTTGTAGGTATAATTTTATGTAAGACGTTATGAAACCTACAAATAATAATTATTAATTAATGCCTCAAGACAAAAGCAATCTTGAGAAAATATGAAGACATTAAGAAGTTCCAAATTGATTTATAATACTTACTCTATAAGTTTACAGAGCCCAATATATTATAGACACATTTCTTGATATTAAAATGTATTTGACAAGTTGGGATTTATGTCTGGCTTCTTCAACTTAATTTCTACTTAGTCTTTAGGCATCCCATCGAATTTGAAATAGAACTAAGCCATGCCGTGTTAGGTTCAAGCTATACACTTCACTGAAAAATTTATTTTTTGAAGGTGTTTTTCAAAGCTGTTGTCTAATATGATAAATATGTCTATAGCATTTTATTTCATTCTATAAAGAAAAAATAGATAATTACAGAATGGATAAAACCAATAATTTAATCCCCCAATTCTCAGATTCTTTTGACAAAGGCCATATTTTTTTTATTTTTTTATTTTTCAGTATATTTAATATTCGAGGTCTTTTTTTACCACTTGATGATATAGATAGAGATAAATGGTGAATACCTGAATTAAAGCCTCATGTTCAAAGATTCAGAATCAATTTTGAAAAATTGATGTTTTTTCTTCAGAGACATATTGTATAGTTCCAAGGATAATAAATCAAGAAAGTGTAAAAATATCTTTCATGATAGATGATAATTTGAACTTTAATTTAACGTAGAAATCCCTTGAAAAACGCTTTTTACCATTGCCCATTAAACAAAAGGCCATAGAAATATTTTGAGACTAAAGCTTTTTTTACGGAGTAATTTTATACAAAATATTTGTACATATATTTTTTCTTTCGAATTTTTTTAATTTTTAATTTAAATATTTTAAAAACCTTTTCATCAAGCACTTTTAGATCATACTACTTTTCCTTGATTAGAATATCTTGATATTTGCTAATATTCGGGATCTGAAGGAATTATTACTTATTAGGATAATAGGACTAATAAACAACTTTTTAAATCCTGGTTGTTTGAAAAAGTTAATTGTAATTTGTAATTAACCTCTTAGTAAAGGTAATTATGTATATCTACATATAGTTACTACGGATTTCGATCTGCTCATTTACATATTATGTAAATATGTATGTACATAGAATTAAGGTGAAAATAGGAACCTATATATCTACGTATCAACATCCGCTTCTTTCCCATATTTAATTATAATTTATTCATCTTGAAATAAAATCAGCAAAGAATTGAAATGAAGGGAAATTGATTTATAGATATTTACTTACTTTGAAGTAAAGCCTTTGGATCACCCTCATCCATCAACGGATATATTTTACTCATATGTATATAAGGTATTGACATTGATTCGTTCTTTTAACTATGTATTTACAGTGTCAATTTATCATGTTTTTAACAAGCCTTAAGGATATTCTTTGAAAACCATAAACATTATCAATAAATGTGTATTATTATCTGATAAATGATTTTACTTTTTGATGAATTATTAAAAAAATACATTTTTGTGAGTGTACCGGTCCGTTTTTATAAAAATAATAGTGTTAAAAATAAACACACAGATAGTGGGCCTTTAAAGACAATTAGTCATTAAGAGACTCCTTGAAAAAGGAGTAGAAAAAAAACCACTTTCTTTTTCCCGTATGGAGAACAAATGGTCCAATATGTCGGCATCATCCATCCACGAATGCATGAGCCTTCTATTGTATTCATTTATCAATTTATAATCTTGTTAGTTCTTAGTTGAATCATTTCCCTCTCTTTTATGTATTTTACATTATGTCTCATATTGTGTTCTCCAAAGTTGATTTGGAGGTGTGGATCTGATACTTTTTGCGGTCAATTTGGATTCAGTGTGGTTTGTAGTAAGCTCCCATTAGTCATTATTTTAATTTTTGACGTATCTACATGGGTAGGTATATGAATTTGTACTACAATGTGTTTCATAAGTTACGAGACTATATGACGAAATAATCAATCATGTACGTGTATATCTACATAGAAATGTAGAAATGTTTATCTCTGAGTTCAAGTATGAAGTAATATCATTGATATTAAGTAGGATTTTTAGTGGATTAATACTATTTATAATTTTGTCTATTCTTCAAACACTTACTTACATATATGTACATGATACCATTTATTCTGACTTACACAGCTTTACTCATTAACAATGAAAATAAATTAGACTATGGATTCATGACCCAAAAGAAAACCACAAGTCCTTTCTTATCCAAAGCTGTACCTATATGGTTTTTAATGGCACAAAAAAAATATTTCAGGGTATTCATACCAATAGTACCAAACCACAATAAGTGAGACCTGATAATTTTAAATTCGGTTGACTTTTCCAAATAGCAAAAACTATTTATAAGTTTGAATGGTTTCATAATTGACGCTAAATATTTTAGCTCTCAATCAATCAACCTGCAATCTGATTGGTTGGCATAAACTTGACACCAGTGAAAAAATATTGTGCTCAGTAAAACTTTTATTTTTACCATGTAAATATTTCCTAAATTTGATTTGGTCAGATTAGTTAGTGCGTAAATTTTATACCTTTAAACTCATGAAAAACCCTGGTGATGTTAGAGTTGAACAAAACCAGTTTTACAGTTCAGTTGTTACGAGTCTTACAAGCTTGAGTTCAAGTCAAGTTGCTTGACTTTTTTCACTTTGAGTGAAAGTCGAGTTTAAAGTTGCAGATATATAAGACTTTAGATGTGTGAATCGGTTTTGATTCGCAAACACAGGTTCATATATCTTGAATCACAAGGGGATTGAATACACAACCTCTCATTTCAATCAATTTGCTATTAACCCTCTGAACTATTTATTTCCTACATATTTAATAGTGGCAGGGATATTTAGTGAGCAAGCAAATTGCAAACATTTTAGATCATTGTTTCCCTCAGTTTACTCAAAAAGTTAGTAATAGTTGGCTAATAACGTTCTTTTCCTGTTGAACTATTGTTAAATTAATGGGTAAGAAATGCTTACTATGTACTTAAAATGAAATAAATCAAGTTGAAAAGATACAAATACTAATATGAAACAATATTAGTCCAGAGATTAACAGCTAAACAAAAATACAAACTAATTGTGTGTACATTGTGGGATAAAGCTACTTGACAAACAAAATTAGTGGGGGGGGGGGAGAATAGCTGAGATGAAAACAGTAGTTATTTTGTCTCTGTTTTAAAAATATGAATATATTATTTCAATAACAATCTACCTTGTCGAGGCTTTAAAATATATGTATGTATTATTTTTTTATGACTATATTTTTTTTTTTTAATTTTAAATTTATAAGGGAAAGTGACTCATCTTTTTAAATCTTCAATTACTCAATTCTGTATAATTAAAAAATTAAATATTTTAATGTCCTTTGAGGGAAAAAATCAACATTAAATTATGACTATCATTATCTACGGGTGTTTTTTTTCTTTTTTCTTTTTTTTTTTTTTTTGAAGATCTTATTTTCACTCGTTTATTGACTAAGAATTAGTAAGAGAGATGTCGACTTAGGTCGTCGAATAAACTGTTTTTTATTTAGTTTGGTTTCAAGTTTTTGAACTGTTTTTTTTTTTTGTTTTTTTCTTCCCATTTTTAATGGATGTTGAGTGGATTTCCAAAAAGTAAAGAAAAGAAGATAAGTGAGACAACATAAGCTCTTGAATAGTAAAGTTAGAAAGCTTGCAGCATCAAGAAGGATCCTCAGATAGGATGTTCATACTTCAAAATACACATATGTTATCATTCAAAAATTGATTTTTGAGAATCAAATCGATGGATACAAAATAAATGAGTCATTTACATATTGATTTGCTATGAATCTCAAGTATACATACAGACATATTATTATATGTACATATATCTAGAAAAAGTAAAAATAATATAGAAACACTGGTGTCCAATCAATGAATTAAGGCTTGAACACTTTTGGTACACACACACAAACAAACAAGTAGGCAGCTCTTATTATTATTGATACTACTACTTTTGCACAGGTGTGCTCTTAATCAGGAATAATTGTATTTTATTAATATCCATATAATATTCTACAGATGTATGTATCTATTCAAAACAAGGATCAATATGTACATACATAGATAGATACCTCATGGAGTTTAGGGGGAGATAGATATTTAATTAGCGCTTAGGTGTTTATAGGTAGCTAGAATATTGATTCTAACTATATATGTGTACGTATAGCTATTTATTAACATATTTGCAAATGGGAAAGTATTTAGAATAAGACAAAAATGACATGAGTACTTTTTTATTTGAAGTTGTAGGAGAGTGGAGATGTCAGGAGCTGTAACAGTCTTTGAACATTAAAAGGGCAATAAATTTACAATATAATTCTATAATATATGTATTTAATCAAGTAGGATTATTGACCCTAAAAGTAAGACATTTTTGTCAAATTTTCTTTGAGATATTTGATGCAAACGTATTCTGAAGGATCAATATTTTTGTAGCTATAAGAATGGAGTACATTTGTCATTGTTTCTGCTCTTGTAACTTATATCCATTGAATGATATTCATTATTTTTCACTCAGTTATTGTAATTAATTATTATTAAAATTCAAAGCATACGATCTTTGAGGAGATATTTAAGAATTTGTATCATTCGGGCTACAAAGGGGTCAGAACATGTAGCAAGTGCTACGATTGTGTCCGTTTTGTTTATTTTGTATGACAGTCATACAGAGGTGTAGACAGCATTCAGAATGTAAAAAATTATATTAATTGTAAATTGCATTTTCAGTTGGCTTCAGAATGCAAGTTTAAAGTCTCATTTAAATGTACTCATTGGACTTTACTTATTTTATCACCGTTCTTAACAAATAATTTAATTTGTAATCTATAACTTCTATAAAGTTTAGTAACCGCCAAAGTTATTCAAATTGTAGAAGAAAAAAGTTACCATTTTTTTTCCAATTTATTTATGCAACTTCCTTCATTCAATGGCAAATTATTTACAGAGTACGCTTAATGTACACATGCTAATTTCTGTACATATATATATATATATATATGTATATATATATACAATGTTAAACTGTTGAGTTGAAGAAATTATAGTTTTAGACTAATGCTAGAAAAGACAACACTATCGAGCCAATTTGATTTAAATTAAAGTATTTTGTTAATGAAATCAAACATGACAATATTTTATTAATGAGATCAAAATTTAGCTTTTTTAAATATAATAAATTTGCTACATTTTTTCTGCAAAAAGGGAATAGAGTAATTATATTTTAAAATTTTAAAAAAAATCATATTTGATAAACTTGAACGGTGAGGGAGAATGCATACAAACTCCATTTTGACTAACTGATAAATGATACCTTTTCAACGGGTGTCTGGAACTTTGAATTTAAAAAAAATGTTAATTATTATTATCAAAAAAATAGGATTTAAAAGGTTCATGAAATGTTAGGGAATAGTTACTTTGTGATTAAATTGTGCTTACTAGAAAATAAAATTTAGAAAGAAATTCAGATCTTATTTGGTAGTTCCTTTTGACTAAGAGTCAGTGTAAAAAATAAAATGAAAAGTACGACTTAAGTAGCAATTGAGTCCAAGTCGTTGAGTACGGGTGGGTCCTCAGCTTTGCAAATTTGCACACATTTGTCTGTTGTTATTTTATTTTATTTTTTTGATTCTCTTCAGTACTATGACCGTTGATGTTCTTGAACTCGAATAAAATCCTTTTGAATAGTGAATATATCCCTATTATTTAATAAAGAATAGTATCACAGTTATAACCCGAAGTATGTCCTTTAATTTATTTCCACATAAACTTCTTTTAATAACGCTGCAACAGAAGGCTCTAACGTTAAACAGGTTATTATTTTTTTTTTTAAAGCTACAAGTGTTTAGTTGTTGGTACTATGATATAGAACTAAAATAAGAGGCTATTTTGTAGTATGATCAATTGTAACATATAGGTCACTATCAAGGTCAAAGGGTAAAAAGTATATTCAATAACCCAAAATGAGTCCTAATATTTTTTTTTTTTTTAAATAGTCCATTTTTCTACTACCAAAAGACTTTTTAAGGGTTCAGATTTGACTTCTTGTGCATGGAGTTATTTAAAATTTGATTAAGACCAGGATATGGATTTGTAGATCAGTGGGTTTTATGGGGAGATAATTTAGACAAGAATTCTGGCAAATAATTATAAAATCAATACATATCTGTAGCTTTTTAACCCTTATCTATTTGTCAAAATATTTGTCAATACCTTGGCATCATTTGATCAAGATTACTGTTATTGTTGCATCGTTTAATGTCTGATTGTGAATATCAAACACCTGGCATCATCATTTAGTACTCTCTATGATTACATACATACATGAGGGGTAAAAATATAGTGAATATCTTTCAAGGGAAGGGGAATTAAAGATGAAGTATTTTCATCTGTTTATATATAGAAGCACTCTTCACTTCAAAATCCCTTCATAAATCATACAACTACAAAATTGTAAGCTAATAGGAGCAAGAGTTTTGCTTCTCTTTGACGCCTTTCAGAATGATGACGTAAGTGAAAATGTTTTATAGAAAATTCATAAAATCCTCCCTTTGACATTTTTTTTCATATTCATTTTATTTCTTTAAAAAGGTTGATTCATTGAGAATGAAAATTGAAGCATCGATGTGGGTTTCTTTTTGTCTTGTTTTCTTTCTTTGTGGCTTTTCTCAAGGATTCTACAGAAACTAGGGATGCATGAATGCATATCTATTTATGTAAATAAAAGTAATATTAAGTATACACCGCCGTTATTCTTATCAGATCCCCCCATCGTCATATTTATCTACCTGGACTCTAGGTATATGAGTTCTAGGTCCTAGAGCTATTTACAAATATAATGACAGAAACTGTCTTTTTTGATTGCATTTTAATATGCGAAATATTAATATGATATAGAGCCTTTTAGAAAACGTTAAAATTTCAAAGATTGAAACAAAATAATTTCAACAATCAATTGCATTTGTTTGACTAATGGACTAATAGACTAGTCCTAGTCTAATAGACTAATGGATGGGAGGATGACAGAGCAGGATTTATTTTTCAAATTTCCCTCTTTCTGGAGAAAAAAAAGGCCTAAATTCATCGAGTTGGTAACTTACTCCAATTCTTTTCCTTCTTAGTTTTATAGCATAACAATATGTAGGATATTTGAGCTCAAGATATCCATGTTTAGAACACTAATAAGAGATTAGAGATGTATTTAGTGTATTTTTAATTTAATTGGAAAAACGATGTGGTACTATATTATAAATAACAACACAACAGTAAGAGATTTTATTCATGTTCATACCCCCTTCGATGAAATGAGAGCTTATGATGTCACACAACTTACATAATGTACATAATAATTATTATAAATATCTTTAAGAGCAATTATAGAATTCGGTTCCTGACTAATAGGGTGTGATATTTGTTTACTAAGACTCAGAATGTCAGCACCGACATCTTCCGACTACTCGTGTCTTATTGTACGTAGATAGGAATCAAAATGGAAATAAATATTTCAATTACGCACAATCAATAAAATGTGTTGAGGTGTTGAGAACTATCATGTACATAAATAATATGTTTTGAGCTTAAACAAATTTCATATACATACATAGACTGATTGAACTATTGTTGTTCATGAATTTAATTTTGTACTAAAATATGTTTTGAAAATAAGAAGGAACAAACAGATTAGATTCAATGTATGTACATACAATTGTTAGCAATTTATTTTAACCGGAGTAAACATTTTGGTTGGAGAGGATTCTGTGTAGAGGGCTCTGCAAACGATATTTTAATATATACATTAATAAATTATAGGAACAAACCTACATCATCGTTTCAAAAGCTCCATCTAATGTACATATGACTAATAAACAGTTCCTAACGATATGGAGTCGAAGTTGATTCACAATATCACCTCTCCATGCGGTCCATTTAGTTACATAATAGATCCATTGGGGGTTTAGTAGAAAAGGACTCGCGCAACTTAGTGCATTCAATACTCATAAATATTTACATACAAACACCAATCATTGTATTACATATAATGATTTTTGTATAACAAAAAATACTTCCTTGATATGGCATTTAGAGGATCTAGGAAGAAGTAGGACAAACCTTTTCCATCCATTATTATGTTCATTAAATGTCCTACTAATAAAGTACCCGATGTATTTTTTTCAGGTCTCATTAAGTTGAAAAGACTCTAAATGATGTAGGGCCCTCGTATCATGGATACCAATCAATATTAGAGTGCTGAGTAGAGAGTTTAACTCATTAGATTTTGGATTATGAAGAGTCTTATAGGTTTTGTGATAGTAATGGATTTGATTTAAAACTTAGTTTTCAATTCCTTGCGCAATGCAGTGCCGAATTGGAAAATCTGGGGCCTAAGCATCAAATTAGTTATAATTAAATGATTTGAAAGGCAAATGCTCAAAAAGAGTTTGCAAGAATTGAGAGATGTCTGTTTGAAGATATTTTAGACATGTTCATATGACTGGAAAACTGGGTATGTCGTACGAAAGGAATTTTGCCCAAGTTCTAAACGGGTGCATATAAGATATTGAAAGGGCTAATGTTTTGTTTAACAGAGTTTTAATTGGGATATGGTCGTTGGAACTCTTTGGTTGTGCAAAATAGTAATCAATTAGGGAAATTCTATCAATCAATTATTTAATAGACCGTAAATTAAAGTTCATCTTTGTTCATTCTTTAGACTATAAATATCCAAACAATGATCCAAACCTAATTAAGTGAATATATATATATATATATATATATATATATATATATATATATTTATGATCTATTACTGTAGAACCATTTTCTATGAAACACATTCGAAGACATTTTTTGACAAATTTCATTAGAATAATAGGATTGATTTATATTACATATTATGTAGTTATCAATTAATGAATCGTTAAGTAGTGCACGGAAATTATTAAATTTGAAACAATAACTTCATTTCAAAAATTAATATAAATAATTCGTCAGATTTTCTGCTATTTTAAATAATTGTGTACGTAGACTCTCGATCCATGATTCGTGAAATAATTGTTCATTATGAATAATAATAACGTGTATGTACACATGTTTATGAAGAAGCTCTGTGTGCAATCCTATTATATGTAATTCCATAATTACATTCCATAAGCTTGATACACATATTTTAACAAAATCAACTAAATATCATTACAAAATATAATAACTCATTTTCATAGAGTCAAATCCGAAATAGAGTTTAATTCGTTACTCCATAAACTGCTCTCAAAATCATTCGGAAAGGTGTAACTTTGAGGTAGACAATTCTTTAAAATTCACAGATGGAGAGATCAAAATAGTTTATAAATTTCCATTGGCCTTCCTTTTGTCACTCCTTTGCACGACGAGCTTTTTTGTCCATTCGCAACCTCGACTGACAAAAGGGAAAGGAAAAATTTGGAAAAACATATGGTAGCTGCCTTTCCGTATTTTCCTTGTTACCAACTTGTTAATATTATGTAGAATTTATTATTTAGATATACTAAACATTTATAAATTTTACCAATCAGAAACCAATCGTTACTACTCCTAATATATTCAAAATTCAAAAAAAGGGCGCGCAATCCTTGATTTAATATATTTTTTATGCATCAAAATCAGAAATAATAATAATACCCTTTTTGAGCTCATAATACGTTAGATCAGCTGCTTTAAATCAAAAGAGTCAATTGATGAAAATCAGCTGAAGGGAGAATACAGTATGTTTTTGTTTATCCCAAAAAGCTCTTCGTATTGGCGTCATTACTTTATTTATCATACTGCTGATGAAATCAATAAAAAATTACTATAAAAACAATAAATTGCAAAAATAACAGACTAAGCGTACAAAATAAATATACCCTAAAGTTATTAGCAAATTGTCTTATTACATTGTCCATGTTATTAATGTACTGCTTAAGCAATCAAAAGCGGAATTTTATATACACTTGGGTTTTTGCTGGAATCGAGGTCTTATTCAGATTTGACCTTATTTATGGACTTCTGTCTGTATAGACTCTCAAATTGATTTTTGATATGTGACCCGATATATACAACACAATTTTGTTTCTGTTTCAGCACTGGGAATCTTTGGGGGCGTTTTGTTAATCTATTTTTGTTCCCCTGCTATACTCTTGATGGTTTGGTAAAAAAAATATTTTGTATATTCATAATCTTGGCTATATAGCATTAGGATCTGGATCTTGAACTTGTAAAATGAGATCTTTAAATCTACATAACTAATTACCAAAGTCATTTATGTAATTTTTTTTTGAAAAAAAATTCACAGTAAAGCAGAGTAGACAGTAAAAATTGTTCAGTCTATTGTCTCAAATAGACTACTGATTTTTCTGTCCCGAGGGTTTGTGGCCAAGATGTTTGTTCAAAACAATTTTTTACAGAAACGGCAAGGGTGCAACAAAAGTTGAACGAAAACTCTATGCAAAATATATTTTTCATTTATTAAAAGTTTTTGAAAATTTGATTATTACAGATTCGGTTGTCATAATATAATTTTGTGCTCATAGATGGCGGTATGCAAACGCATTCTCACTTGGTATCTATAAATAAAGTATACTTTATAGTTAGATTAATTGAAGAATTTCTGCTTTATTCAAGAAATAGAGTTCTTTGGCATGAACTTAATCTAACTAAGACATTATTTACAGATTATGATTTTGAGTGTCTTTTTAACCTTTAAGCCTTTAAAAACTGTCGAAAGATGAACTAGGTATGTATTTTTTGAATTAAATCATTATTTTACGAAATATAAAATATTATTTTTGAGTGTTGTATCTTATTTGACCAGAATCAAGCATTAAATTAAACTTCATTCGACCATATCTTTGAAAATAGTTGCCACATCTGAAGAATAAACTATTTTTAGAGAGTAAAAAATGTGATTTAAAAAATCTATACATATCCAATATATAGTTCTTCATTTTATGTATGTACTCGTTTTCAAGACATGACCTCTGAACTGACCTTGTATGTAGATTTCCATTTATCATGACTCAAATGTACTCCAATTACCTAGATGTTTATAAGAGTGGTCTTTCCATGTTGAACAAAATATATATTATACTAATTTGAAAGAGGTCAAGCATGTCTTTTTGGTTCAAACAAAATTCTATAAAAACTGTTCAATTCGAAAATTAAAAAATTCGACTTTAATATATATTTGCATTTGATCATCACTGGCTCCACGTTCATAGTTTGACGTAATGAGAAGCTGAATCCTTCAATTTCAGCTCTCCAATATTCTAAGAGCAGGTTCATTAGGACTATTGGTTAAAGTTTATTATGTGTGATTTCAGAAAAGAGGTTCATTAATTGGTAGTGATGCAGCTGAGATGTTAAAAACTAACATATTTATACTTTTTTCTGATTCAAGCATACAATTTTTTAAGATAATTTCCTATTATTAAAATAAATATTTTAAAAAATTACCTGCATTATTTAATTAATAATTAAATTAATTATTGACTATCTTATTGAGGAAGTCAAATTGACTTCATTGTTGAAATTAGATTTTATCAATTCGATGAAAAAATTAATTTTTATTTTCCTGATGATGCCTTTATTCTAATTCGACTTGATTCCATGTTCAAAAATTCGAACTTGGGATTACTGACTATATATTCTATTACTCAAATTTGACCAAACTTGTTGATTCTTATTTTTACTCCTAAATTCAAATATATTTATATGTATAACATATATACATACATAGGAATGTAAATAATATGCAAATCGGGCTTGTAATAAAAAAAGAAAGAGAAAATCATCAACCTGGTAACTCTGACAATTTGATGAATGTTGAGAGGGAAGCAGCTTGAGCTGTCATGACGCTTTACTGAGCTACAAGCTGCTCTTCTCCATTATATATGTATACAACAATAAATAATAACATAGATGAGAGGAAGAAAATTAACTGAAATTAATGTCAGAAATTCATAATTATATTTTAATTAATAATTATTATACGAGGACTTGAGCCCTTTTTGTTTACATTTTATTTGCTTTATTAACCTTAATGCATGTATTCCTTCATGCGACATCTTTACTATCAGGTAGATGTTCTCCCCTCAGAAATAAAGGAAAAATGATAACAGCTTTGGATAACAAAAAGACCTGTTTGAAGAGCCAACTCCACTTTTTTATTACAAGCCCGATTTGCATATTATTTACATTCCTATACATACATATTATTCTTTAAGTACCTTAAACTTCAAAACTAAACGATGCATTCTTCATAATATTTTGAACCATAACACTTATAAATTATCAAAAAAAAAAAAAAAAGATTTTAGACCCATGGTGTGGAGGTGGATGAAAACGAATTAGAATTTTAGTAACGGTCAATTTGAAGATTTATACCATATTTAAAGAAAGTTTGTGTATATTCAATGCACTTAATTTACTAAAGCTAATTATTTAATTACTTTTTGTTTAATCCATTGTAGAAATGTGGACCCTCATATAAGGAACAAACACAGTGAGTGATCACAATTACTAATTATTCAGTGATTTTATTTTTTTTTAAAAGTATATATACGTCCAATCTGAGTTATAATATACTGAGACTAAAAACCTTCATGATTATACATGATATTTTATGAAGCTTTTGAGCAAGGGTTTGAGCAAATTATTTCAAAGGGTGTCTAAGGATTGTTAAGGAAGCAAGTCATCAGATAATATATTAAAACATTTTGTTCATTCATTTGATTATTTTATTATTATTATTATTATTGTTATTATTTCTGGCGCAGATTGGACTTTTGAACTTTAACACATTTGATTTGTCTAAGGTCTTGATTATGTCTCGATCTACAGATATCTCTCAAATCCTTGGTCCTCTTGTTCTAACAAAGTCTAAAGCAACTAGTTTATTAGTTGAAAATCGTTTTTATGTTGTATGTATATTGACGGTATAAGTACATATGGCACATGTCCATATAAAAGCAGGTTGGGATGAAAAACGAGAAATGAGGGGTAAAAAGGAATTTCTTTTTCCAACTACATAATATGTACAGTTTTTTACTTAATAAGGAACGATCAACATCATCATCATGGTTCCTTACATCTGCAATATATAATTAATCTGGTTGTGTATATGAATGCACCGGATCTGAGTAGTTTTTTTATGAATCCTCTCCATAACAATTCTATAACTAAGAAGTCCTTCAATTGTTCTTCTTATCAGTTGACACTTTTCAAATTTAAAGCAGTTGACTCTAAGACTTCTGATGATTTGATTTGTGTATTCAATCAAAAATTGTGCGTCTTTTTTTATTTATTAATATAATGTCTATACTAATTACTGATTTATAATGTTGGTCAAACGTATTTATCGTATGTATCTAAATAATAATTACTCCTCCCAAATTTAACAGTTGCCAACAAGAAAATGAGTGAAGACTAGCCACTTAGTTACATTTATTTTTTCAAATTTTTGATCTCCCTTTTGAGATCTTCCAGGTTGTGAGGTGGTTGTCAAAAAGCATGTCAAAATGACTTACATAGATAGTTTTTGACTACATATTTGTTTGTTCGAGGTGGCAAACAACTAACAAAATAGGGGTATTATCTCAAGAGATACATCATTTCGTGGAAAAAAAGTCCATTTATAAATTAGGAGGATGTCAAACTTTGACGATTTTGATGACATTTTTTATAGGTGGTAGTTTGTTTTGGGTTAAAGCTGATGAAGTTTTTCTACCTACATAGGCACATGATCTTTTTTCTCTTATTTTTTTTTTTTTTTGAAATTATGGTATTTTCCACATATTGCGATATATATCTAGGTAATGCCAGAGAACTTTACTGACCAAGAGTTCAATAAATAGGTATGTATATGTACATTTATGTTGGTATATATTTAAGAAAACTATTTATCTTACATATTGTTTCCGGTTGTTCTAACGTTTTAATGATCAAATTGACTTTTAAGTTAAGGTATTAGATTTATCTTGAAAGACTATCTGTATTCGTATATTCACAAATTAAATAATGTGTTTGTTTTACCAGCAAATCGAGTTGCTTTCATCAAATTAGATGTTGTGAGAAATAAATAAATAAATACTTACAGTACATTTTTTTGTACAACAATTTAGTTAAGGGGATGATGGATGGGGGTCAACTAAATCACATGATAATTTATTTATTTATTGTTTATTAAATAATCACGATAAAGATCTTGTATTATTTAAAATAAAAAGTCAGAAAAATATATTCCATTCAATTGCACATAGATTTGAATCTCAATATATATTTAGTCCAATGCCTTAGAAAATTAAATAGACCCGCAATGTTTTTTCAGTCTGACTTACCATTGAAGTTCAAGCACTTTCCCCTTGTGTTTATGTCCTTTTAGCCAAAAAAAAAAGAAGAAAGAAAGAAAAAAAAGTAGACTTTAGATTAAATCTAGAATTAAACGCTCAATAGATTATGGTAAAAACTAAAAACTCTTTTGTGATCAGTGTTACATATCTATAAGTTGTTTAATCTAAAACCCATTCATGAATCAATGGTTTTCATTCAGCCATTGAGCTTATGAGGAATACACTTGCATTATTGATTACCTACATATATATATACCTTATTTACATAAATATGTACAATGAAATAGTTGAAACCATCGGCTTCGTACGTATTATTTTAGATGAATGCACTAAACTTTCAAAAGTTATAATTTATGTTCTAGCAAAGTCAAATAAACACTTCGGCAATTGATGTGAAAAATTCCAACATACTGGCGAATATGATAAAGGTAAAATTGGATTTGGAAAATTTCCCAGAAATTTGTAACGGTCTTAAAAATTTAGTAGCCTCAGACTAAGGGGCCTATTTAAAGTATTTTTCGATGTGTGTGTGTGTGTGTCTGTTATCCCCAAGTACAGTTATGAAAGAGGTATTTATCACAGAGCATGAGGACTCATTGTATTCTCCAAGTAAAGCTTACCATCAGATTTAGTTGAAGCCTAGGGCTGCATACAAAACTGCCGCTATGACTCCAGTCGGACTTTTGGAGTGCACAAGGAAATCATTATGATTCAAAATGGGACTCAATCATTACAGCGCTTCATACAGACTCCCTATTCCGGGGTGTATTTGGAGTCTTAAATCACATCATCTGATCTAACCAAACTTGACTTAGTTGTTAAAAAACTATAGCACAATTTCTGTACCCACTGCAACAATAACAAACCAAAAAAACTTTGCTACTCAATACGGAGAAGAAGCTATCATATCTTATTTGACTGTCAATCAAAAAAGATATAGCCCTTTCATTACCTCGAATTTTCAATAACAAACTAAAGATTCAATAGATAAATTTCATATTGTATTCAATAAAATATACAAACATATTTTGTAAATTATTTCAATTTTTTTTCATCCTAAAACAGAAAATCAATTTAGAATTATTTCAAATGAAAATACTAATAAATTTAAGTTTTACCACCTTTATTTGGTAATGTATCAAAAAAACCAGTTGATATATTTGGTTTTCCAGTTGTACTGTCACTGTCCATGCAAGATTTAAATGTGATAATACTAGTATTTTTTTTACTTTTCTTTGGTTCGTCATTGGTGTATGTACATCCCTTATTTTCTCCAAAAATCCCGTATTTCCATTTTGCTGGATTAAATTCATCAATGCAATTTCTGAACGAAGCATTTGGCATTGTAAAAGAGTCCTTATATTGTTTGGAATAAAACGTAGAGCAATCTATGGAAATCCAAGTAAAATATATTACTTGAGGATAAAAAGTTACTGCAAATAATTTTAATATTTAACAAACTCAAAAAATAGAGGCATTAACTATTAAATGTCCTTTTTTGTCAGTTGCATATCCTTATCTAATTATCTTTTACTAAAAGATTTGATAATTTCCTACAATGCTCTTACCATGCCATAGAGTCCAAATCATCTCTAAAATAAAAGAAATTTTAAAATTATTTAACTCTTTCTTACTACCATATCTCGTTAACTATGAGAAAAACAAATCTAAGAATGTAACAGAAAAGTAGATTCTAAATTGATCCTTCTTAGATAACTTTGATGGAGGGATATGAAAAAAAAAAAAAAAAATTATTTTCGTGGAATAACTTCGATTTTGGATCACAGTTCTTGAAGGATTCCCTTTAGCCTTAAATGTAACTAAATCATAGATACTAAGTTACTTTAAAAATAGTGTGCACCAAAATGCAATTAAAAGTTTGAAATTTGGTATCACAGAATATTCTTTATTTTGCATTTATTTTAGGCACCTTAACACGGAAATAAGAATTTAACGTCAAAAAAGAAGGGCAAGATCCTTTATGAGCGCGTTTTGATTTTAATATCTAATAAATATCGAAAAATATGAGTTTATGTTGTTCGTCTCTTAAAATTATGGAGTTGAGTCCTGATAAAAGGGTTTTTATGAAATTAAATATTTCTAGTAGGTAGTTATAAACTCTATCATGCCTATTTATCATTGCGAGCTATATCATTTTGATTGGTAGCATGCTGTAAAGTATTTTTTTTGACAAATAAGAATATACAGCTATTACATATATATGAGTAAAATTGAAATTGGGTAACATTTTCCTATTAATGAATCAAAGAAGCATTATTTATACGTTCCTGCTGGAAAGATTATTGAAACGACTTTTTGTAGTTCAAAATGACAAATAGACATGATTTTGGTACACACCAATGTATGTACATACATACATCGGGACTTGACCGTAATTACTCTTAGAATTATTATTGATTCGATAGTCGGAAAATTCCCTAATGGTGAAACCTTTGAGTTCACGATCACACTTCTTGAAAGGAACACTCTGATCCAGTACCTATACACATTCATATCATATGCATACAAAGTCTGGTTACGCATAAAATCAAAAGAATACTTTTCAAAATTGAATTAGTATCGAGAGACAAGCTGTTTAAGAATCGAAAACCTTCGCCAGGGATTTACTCAAGAAATTAAATGCAGCAAGTTTCCAAATTCAGAAACAATTTTGACTTGAATTTTTCTACGAGACTCAAGCTACTAGGTGTATTTGTAATTTGATGAATTAGTTAGCAAAAATGATTAGTTACACTCATATTGATAAAAATATTGGTTGAACATTTACTTACATTTATAAACGTACATCTCTAATTGTCCTGACAATGCATAGTTCTCATATAGCCTGCATCGATTCAATATATCGAAAACAAATCCAGCACATTTATCGTCCATTTTACAAAGAGCTACACAAACGAAGAATGTAACAGAAAAGTAGGTTCTAAAATTACTTTTTTGAGATAACGACGAAGCATTTCTTCGGTGAAACATGTTTTTCAATGTGAAGCTCTCATGAGGAGAGAATTCCCTTAAATAGGTGGATTTCCCTTTGTGTTTGTATCGTAACTATGAAACAATATCTTTAGCACAAACACTTAAAATATGGGAGAAAATTAAAGGACTGAGTCAGAACTGAATGAAATAAAGAGATAATAACATTATTTTAGAATAATAATTTAAATGAAAGACTCTCTTGACTCAAATCATTCATTCCAGGTTTAAGTTTTGAAACATTTGTACTGTAAAAATTGAAACTTTGTTCACGCTACAACGCTTGATTGTCATCAATTTGTTTTATCTAGCACCAAACTTTACTTTTATATCATTCACATATTTTGGCTGGAGTCATCATCATTTTATATTTGATTGATTTGACAATGTCTATCATTTTTTATTAATAATAGTTATTTATAGTTTGAGTGCTTTTTTAAAAGCAAATGGGTAATTTTTTTTTGTAATGAGTAAAATCATGTCTCATACCTTTTGAGGCGTCATTCTGCATAGACAAATTATACATCTGCCTTGATATTTCCCTAAACGACATCATCAACACCCATGGACATAAATAATATCATTGATTCCTTTGCAGACTCCGACTTTGGGACTTTTGAGGCAATCTTAATTTATATATTGAAATCATAGCATTTTACTCATATATGTACATGATAGTATGGTTATATGTAGTCCCTGCAATAGTTTGGGGCTTCATTGCTTTGGCTAATACTTCAGCAATGGAATGCCTCAGCTCTTTCATCTATAATTTCATCATTTGCTTACTATGGTTATGCTCACTTTTTATTTTTACAAAATACTCAGTCAGTAAAATAAAATTAGCCTAAAGGTTTTAATTACATACAACACCATTCAAGAGACTCATGTGACCTGTACAACCATTTCTGGAAGGTCTTTCTTTCACCCTTAATCAACATGATAGTGGATAATTTAAGGTTTATAACATCACTTTTAATTGTTAGTTAGTTATTATTAAAAATCAACAAACCTTCATAAAATCCTATCCGTGAATAAAATAGAACAGAATTCATAATTGGAAAATTCTTAGAAGAAAAGTTGTTCTAGGAGCAAACAACTGATTCATTTAATTTATTATGATGATGATAAGAAAATTATGGAGGGGTGGAGGTGATCATATTTGGGCTTTAGTGAGATCATTGTTACTCTTACAAAACCGGTATTGGTCGAACCCTAGGTATGAATCATCTGAAAAGGGTGAGGGGCCTCTATTTATGAAATTGAATTGTTAGAGCTTGATTCTATAATTTTATTGACAGCAAATCTCAAAGGGGTGTGTAGATATCAAGGCCAATCAAATGTTTATGCATAGGATTTTTTTTTTAGGGGGGGGGGGAAGTTTATATCCATTGTTTTTTCTTTTTCATTTATAATTTATGAATCTAATTAAAAGTAGATTCAATTTAATGTCATAATGCATAGATAATTCTGTTTAAATAGATGATTATCACACAAAAATGATTGACAACTGCATTGATATGATTGCTTTTCATGTGGCATGGAAATAGTAATGCACCGATACAATAATGAATATGAGGCAAGTCAATTAGCGACTCTATCCATGGGAGGAATTTTACTATTTAAAATATAATTTTATTTTAATAGAGAGTAGTACATCCTATAGGTATTTCTCAATTATTTGATGAATACGAATTTTGAATAGTTGCAATTAGGGCCGTACATTGTAGATACCGAATTGACATCATGTTATACATATTATATGAATTGTGTTCATGTAAAAATTGATAAGAGGGTATTTCCCTTTGAACCTAATTCATTTCCACTATGCACAGTGGTACTTTACTGGATCCCTCTTCAATGACTCTCTCAAACCTTTCCACAAAAAGATAAAGAAAAAAAAGCTTCGAAACGTGATTGGTCACTAATCAAATAAGTAATTTAATACCTAGTACATTGAATATGAATTCAAAAAATCAACGTACAGAGCACTACAAGTAAGTGCTTAGAGTTGAGCAATCGACACCTGACAAACAAAAAAAACTCAGGGATTTCTGTAAGTTTTGGTTTATTTTAACGAAGAACAAAATTTCCTCGTACAATTCTTTGTTGAGTGTTGATCTCTCTAATATATATATATGTGTAAAAATTTAACTGATAATAATTACTTTTGAGTTATTTTTCTCACATAAGGTATACAGATCCACATTATTTTATTTACTGAGCCCTTCAAAACCCCATTTAAGACATGATGTGTGACATCACTTATAAATCTTATCTAACTTACTTCTTTGTTTATGTTCTGAAAAAAATTATAAAGTGTCCAGAGTTGCGATATTTGGCTTTTTTTTTGTATTTGAATATTTTTTACAGGGGTTTTAATAGTTAATTTTTTGTAAATGAACTCATTAATTAGCTATTTGTGTTTTTTTACCTTCTCAAATAAGTATAATTAGTCGGTATTAGCTCTAAAAATCAATTCCTATAAGAAATGCTTTAGAAGATTCCAAATGTGTAGCATGTAGCCGCTCGACCAATAAGTGATGGAAATACTGTGTTGAAGAGCGTTTTTACATGACGTCATCATTATGAAAGTCGGCCATCTTGCAATTTAAGTTTAAACAACTAAATTATTTACTAAGATAATAAAAATCAATGCCACGAGAGTTTATTGGGTGTTGTTTTTCAGATATTGGTCCCTTTTATTTGAAAACTATTTCGATATAATTAACAAGTATGCCGCTAGGTTTGTGTGACGTCAGTCAAAATGGATTATATAATAGCATGATATGTTAATCATTTGTACATAGAATTGTCCAATCATGGATAAAATCTTTGATGACATTTGATAGTCATGAATGTATAAGGAAAATGTTGATTCAATAACTATATATATATATATATGCATAAAAGCACTGATTGCTTTTAAAGATCAATGCTTAAATATTGAAGTTTTTGAAGTTGTACGCAGAAATATTTTTTTATAGATAGTGAGGGAATGAATCAGTGATATTCATAGTCGAATAACTTCATTAAATGTTAAAAATTATGATACATAATATAATGAGAATATTAATAATAATATTTATCTCTTTATTTGTCCATTCCAGACACTAAATATCTATTAAAATATCGTTAAATCATTCAACATTTGCATTTACGTAGGAACCTAGTGTGACCAACCTATTACTTGTTGTAAGGACCAGAAACTGTACAGATATCTGATATTGCACCTTAATCTATACGGAACAAAATTGACTGTACAAATATTGACTTTTCAATTTGCTAAAGTCATCCTTAGACTCAGTTAAAAGATGAAAGATAGTTGACGATATCAATATAAATGACTTATAAACAGGGCGAGACAGTGGACAAATATGAGAAATGATATGGAAATATACAAAAAATAAAAAATAAACAAGATTTTGTATCTTTTTTTTTTTTTTCAATACAAAATATGCGCCGTTTCTTCAAAAGGTTGAAAAGTCTTAAGGCCCATAGTTTAATCATGCCTTGCACCCACGTAGTGTAGTTAAGTGTTCTTTAAAGGAAACAATATAATTCGTTATTGAGTTGTTGCAATATAAATAGGACTTGAATATTGAATTACTTTCAAAATTGATGTTGAGGATACTCCGTGTGTGTATTCCTTGCTTCTCTCAAAATCTTCTTCTAAAAGAAAAAAAAATAGTTAATTACTACAATGAGAAAAAAATACCAGGAAGTTTGAATTTAATTTTTGTAATTCCAATATAGGGATGAATGTTTTTGTTTTTAAATTGGCACTACATACTGTCAGTATATTCATTATTGTTTGAGATACGCGTCCTTTTGTGGCGAATTTGTCGTTTTTTTAAATCTCTGAAAGATAATGACTAAAATGCAATTTAGAGAAATGTTGTTCATCTTTTAAAAAGTTTAAAGGATTCTTCCAGAGTGTATTATTCTTTTAAAACTTTGAGAATTCATGGTTTATTTCTCGAGATATATGACCTTTTACTCAAGAACT
The DNA here is from genome assembly GCA_963680855.1 of Lepeophtheirus nordmannii. NCBI lineage: Eukaryota > Metazoa > Arthropoda > Copepoda > Siphonostomatoida > Caligidae > Lepeophtheirus > Lepeophtheirus nordmannii. Next base: position 18,033,014 of record OY804521.1, read on the forward strand.
GACCATCCGATTTTTAATTTTAATAGTATATCTTAACTCAACAACTATTGCTCTGACATTATTGAATTAATAAAAATTAAAAAAAAAACTTTGGCACCTGTGTATTGCATCAGATAGGGGGGGGGGGGGGAGTAACTTTGGATTAGTTAAGGATTATTCCATTCAAGTCAATATAATAAGCCAATAGCATATCTTCATAAAAGAAAAGATAAAAATTCCTATACATTTATTAAGTTCAATTCTTCAGAACTAGTTATGACGAGTTGGATCGTATCATGGGAATGGTATGGCTACATCAGATGCAGTAGAGAAGTGTGAAAGAAGGCGTTATGTGGGTAAGGTCAAACAATGAAAGGCCAAGATCCATGTTACTGGAGACCAAGTCCTTGGTTAGTCCGGCGAGCACACTCATGCACCAGATATTGGACGATCAGAGACCCTCAAGCCCCTCTATCAAACGTCGTTGACATACCTTTTGGGCCATTGGTCTCATTGCTCACATAATAACTACAATATTCAATTTCAGAATCCTCTTAAATATAAATTTGCTATCGTGCAATGTCATTTTTAAAAAACAAAAAATAAGACATAGAAGACAAAGTAAAAGCAACTATTATTATAATTGCATCAGTTTGAGGAGCTATTACATTGAAGAATAAAGTAATTTAAAAATATTGTATGTGGGGTCCTAGGGGGTGGTTGCCTTGATACCACCATACATGTAGACACCTTAATAGACTTATTGCTAAAGCAAGAGCAACTTTGATTCTATCACATGATGCATGAGTGTTACGTACAGTGTGTGTATGACTTGAAATCTTTGGAATAGACAGGGAGAGAGTTAATAGAAATAAATTGACTTTTAAAATCCGTTTATGACAAAATAACAAAGAAAGAAAACTATTGATCATATGTTTGTACATTTTGTGGATGATTTTTTATTCTAACCTAATCACTGGAATATGCACATTTTTTAATTACACATTCAGTATAATACCTACCCATAAATATGAAATCCTTGGAAGTACATTTTAAGAAGAGCAACTGAGAAAAAAATATCCGCTTAATATCAGTTCCTTGAATCTCATAAAATTTTATAGAGGTATTTTCTCATAAATAATTTTTGTATACATCTATTTTCTGGGATAAAAAAAAGTTAATAAACTTGTTTAATTTCAATACAAAAGATAATTTAACCATTTGCGTTAAAAAAAAAAAAAGAATATAAATCATTGGTTGTATTGTGAAATTACAGAGAGTTTTTTGTTTTTTTATGATTTAAAAAATAATGGGTATTATTAATAGTAATAATAAAAAAACTATTATGCACTTGATTATACTCAAATGCATTTTAGAGGTTCATTATTCTAATTGCAAGGTGATTGATTCATACATAACATAGATGATGCTACAATACTGAAGATTGTTATAAATTATGTTCATAAATATAATCAAATGCTAGGTTACTAAGATATATTATAGTACATGTATCCGTATTCTTCTACAGGCCATTTAAACACATAAAAGGTCATAATGATCTTGACCTCACATATTATTAGTCGATTCAGAGACTGCCTAATTGAATATTTGTCAATAAGTGGTGAGATTTGAGGAATACTATTTTTTCAGTCAATAAAATATCCATGAACTGCCTGCCTGTTGTATAAACTAATTAATTAGGTTAATTGAATAGTCATTTAAACAGGGAATCCAAGAAGATTTCACTCAATATTTACGGATGGTAATTTCAAAGTAGAGTACCGCATGTGTCACGATAATAAAAGTTCAAGTTAAAGACATTGCAATTCATATAACTTGACGGATTTTTCCTTTGCATGCAGATCGTTGCCGTGTTTGAAGCTAAAATTTGGAGAGTCCAAATACAAGTTTTCTTTTTGTAAACGGATTTGAATATTATAGTACTGTATCATCACACCACAAATGAAGGGTTTAAATCAGGGGTGTCTAACTCATTTCACATAGCGGGCTACTTAATATTATAGCATATAGCAATCTTAGCTATAAATAACCAAAATATCATCATGTCTTCCCTTTGTTTTGATTTGAAGAAGAACAAGGGGATTGTTAAATTTCAATAAAAGTTTATTGAACAACATTTTTACAAAACATTTCACAAATTGCACAAACTTACAGTAACTAGAAAATCGAAAATTATACTAATGAACTTTACATGAGATTACAACATGAGACTTATAAAGAAAGACAAACATGCGTACCCCTAGCGGATAGTTCATGAATTACATTAAATATATTGAAAAAATTTAAACCATGTTTTTATACATTTTTTCTACTTTCAAATTACCCTGAGGGACTGATTGAACCTTCTTTCGGGCCGGTTCCGGCCTGCGGGCCGTATGTTTGACATCCCTGGCTTAAATCATTTCTTCATTCCAATTTTCTAATTAAGAAATGTTAGTGATTCATAAAGTCCAAAGTCCATCATTGATTCCATTTTTCTAATTAAAATGTCAGGGATTTCCTTTCAGAACATTAACGATGGAATGGCATTTGTATTTTCCGATAATTGCTTCCCAGAGAGGATTTCTACTTTCAATGATGTATATCCATCTATATCTAAATATGAATATAAAAGAAAGAAGTGCTCTTTATCAAGGTTTTTACATGGTGATGCTTATAGATTATCTCAATCTTTCCTCTATCCAGAGAGAGAGAAAAAAAAGGACATTAAATCAATTCCAAATAGCTCAAATTTTTCTTGTGAGGAATTAATATTCATTTAATATTAGAAAGGAATGGGCTACGGCTGAACAACATCTAAATTGAGCAATCAACGTTGAACACACTTTTAAGGGCAAAAGAAGTAAAAAATCGACATTGCTCATAATAAAATACATAGAAAAAGTTATTTATTTGTATTTTAGGGAAAATCATCTACAGGGTAGATAAAAATAAGGTGGAGTTCGATGCTATCTTCATTGTGTCTAGGAATGTAAATAATATGCAAATCGGGCTTGTAAGAATAAAAAAAAGAGCAAATCAACCTGGCCACTCTGACAATTTGATGAATGTTGAGAGGGAAGCAACTTGAGCTGTCATGACGTTTTACTAAGCTACAAGCTGCTATTCTCCTTTATATATGTATACAAACGAAGACATCAATAATAAATAAATACATTATGTATGTATACCATAGATGTAAGGCAGAAAATTAACAGAAATTAATGTCAGGAAATATTATATTTTTAACTAATGATAATTATACGAGGACTTGAGCCCTTTTTGTTTACATTTTATTTACTTTATTAGCCTTAATGCATGTATTCCTTCATGTGAGATCTTCACTATCAGGTAAATGTTCTCCCATCAGTAGTAATAAAGGAAAAATGATGACTGCTTTGGAAAACAAAAAGTACTGTTGTTCGAAGAGCCAACTCCACAAAATCTTGCACGCAGTATTTTGCATATTATTTACATTCCTAATTGTGTCTCTCTCCAAGAAGAAGGAGAAGAAAAAAAATTCCAAAATGAGTTGGTAGTTAGCCATTCATATCACACTTTCTTCAATTTTTCATGGATTATTCTAACGAAAAATTATTTGGGTTCAGTAGATCCACGTTCAAAAAGTTAATAAGAGACAAATCAATAGCTAACAAAATAAATATTTACCATGTGATAATTATTGGAATTGCAAGAAAGGAGCAATGACATGTGTAATTTTTAAAGTAGGAAAAATGTGTAATTGAAGGCACGTAGACTGCACTTGCACAATTAGTTTGAATATATATATATATATATATATATATATATATATATATATATATATACAATTGATGTGTACAAGTTGGAATTTTTTTTTTTTTTTTGCATGTACAATTTGCAGTTTCTACGTCTCAATGCGCCTTATATAGTTATGACACCAGTCCTTTTAATTACTTTCAACTATAATTCGTAATGAATGCATTCATTTCATTTGGATTTACTAAAACTAAATATAACTACATTTATAATGTATTCACAAGGGATCCATAAAGTCAAAAGTTACACCCCAATAACTTTAGATGATCCAAAGGAATTTTAAATATTGGATTAGAGCCTTCACAATATTAAGGGAGACTGGGGAATAATGCAACACTTTTTTCCGTTTGGCTCAATTGATTTAATGTATTTTTTGCCTACTCTCAATTTTCTTTCTTAAATGTGTTCTGAACGTTAATAAGTTCAGAACTAGAATCTGAGGTTGTGAAGCAGTGAAGGACTCCCTACTCATACTAAATGAAGAATTGGCAAACCTCTAGTTAATTTGGGGACAATTTTTTTTTCTTTTTGGCGGCAATGAAGATTATTACTACGTGTATTGAATACAATACCATACGCTTGCCTTGTTACTATATCCCTGTTCAGGGACCTACCTTCCCTATAATATGTACTACATTGTATAGGCATGAAGCATCAAAAAAAAAATTAAAGATTAAAAAAAATGTACAAAATATTCTAGAAAAATAAACAAAACGGACACAATTGCAGCACTTGCTACATGTTCTGACCCCTTTGTAGCCCGAATAATACAAATTCTTAAATATCTCCTCAAAGATCGTATGCTTTGAATTTTAATAATAATTAATTACAATAACTGAGTGAAAAATAATGAATGTCATTCAATGGATATAAGTTACAAGAGCAGAAACAATGACAAATGTACTCCATTCTTTATAGCCTCAAAGATATTGGTCCTTCCAAAAATACCTTTTATCCAACCCTCAGAATACGTTTGTCTCAAATATCTCAAAGAAAATTATAGAAGAATGTCTTACTTTTAGGGTCAATAATTCTCATTTTATTATATAGATGTGTGGTTTGAATCTCATGGCCCCTCATTATAAATTCTTCATTTAAGGTTATTCATTTTTTGGTTGATACTTGTAGAATCTGCTTGTGACAGAAGTCACAGTCTGTGGCCGAGGCTTATGCACATATAATATCAATAGTTAAAAATGAACATTATTTTTCAATAATGTAGCAAAATGTATGGAATAATTTACTAATATACGTACACATGTTTCATTTTGTATTTGTATTTATGCAAAGTCAACAATTTCAGTCATTTATCGTAGGTATTGTACATACTACATATATTTATATATATATATATATATATATATATATATATATATATATATATATATATATATATATACGTAATTTCAACAGTTTTTGTTTCCAAAGGAATTTAACCTCATTTCCATCAGTTATGTAATACAATTAGTATGTAATTAAATTCAATTTTGACTAATAGTTTGATAGGAGATGTCACAAATAATAAAAAAAAAAACACAACTTGATTGATTGTTTTTTGTAAAAAGTGGTGTTGACATTTGTCATGTTGAATTCATTCTTTAATTGAAACTATATCTATGTTCGTAACTAATGACCTTTTGTAATAGTATAATCAAATCAACAGATACATCCATTCACATAAAAAAAAAAAAATGTTAATATACTAATAAATAAATGACCTTTGAAGAAATGACACTCAATTGTCAAACTATTGTCAAGTCGTTATTATGTGTTTTAACTTTGTTAAACTATTCTATGTACATACTTACTGAGTGGAGCATATACATGTATGTATGTATAATATATTGTGTTCGTTCATAGATCTTTTTTGTCATTAAATAACGTCATACTTTGTAATTCAATGACGTCATCTTCTACGACTCTTGAACTCTTAAGCACTTGTGTAGCAAGAAAGCGTTTGAGTCCCTTGCTACCCTGCAACAAAAAAAACACCCAAAGTATTTGCCACATTCTTCCTAACTCTATAATTACCCCTCAATAATTATGGTCGATCATTGCTCACTCCTCCTTAGCAAAAATTAAGTGTAGTTCAATGAATCAACATTCAGAACATTAATGATATGGGGAAAAATAAAAGTAGAAAAATGGACAACTCATAAAAAACACACAACTTACCAATTTGTATGTAAGTAGATCCAAGTTTTTTACCAAATGATATATATGCAAGTACTGCAATAGATCGTGTGTGATACTTGTTTTTAACAGTGAAAATTCATCTTAAAATAAGGGTATTTAGAGATATGGGTCGTTGAAATGACCAGTGCTCAAAAAAGATATGTTTTAATATTAAAAACATTTGCCGTGGTTTAGTGATGTTATATTGTTTTTTCGGCTTTTTTTTTTTTTAATTATGCATCAAAATTTAATTAAGTAAGACTACTTTCAAATTTTTGTAATTGTTTTATGTCAAAGTATGAGCATTAATTAAAGTTTTCCACCCACCATGGAATTATCCCTAAGAATGAAAAAAGAAACGGAACAAAAATACCTACATATATCTATCCAACCGCTCCTTTCTAATTTCAATTAGATACCAAACATGTCCAAAAGTTATTAAAATCAAAAGTTCACAAATGTTTGAAAACTCAGCAATTTGACATGAATTCACCCAGATGTCAATTTGGCAATTTATTTGATGATATTAGAGCTCTGAAAGTTAATTTATTGAAAACGAATGAAATCTTGTCAAGTAGTATTGGATTTTTTTTCTTAACTTTTTTGTTGGAAAGACTGAGTGATAAATGAAAATTATACACAACATTATACAGCACGACATTATTCGTTGAACGTATAAGGTTGAACGTTTTGGGATAAACCAAAAAAAGTAAATTGTATTCTCCCTTCAGCTTTTTTCATCGTTAAAACGATGAGCTTTTTGGGATAAACAAAAACACACTCTATTCTTCCTTCAGCTGATTTTCATCAGTTGACTTTTCTGATTTTTAAGCAGTTGACTCTATGTGTAATGAGCTCAAAAAAAAAGTATTATTATTATATATGATTTTGATAGATAATAATATATTTAATCAAGGAATGTGGGCCTATTTTTTGAATTTTCGAATATTATACAAGTATTAACGATTGATTTGTGATTGGTAGAATTTATCAATGCATAGTACATCTAAATAATAAACTCTGCCTAATATTAAAAAGTTGGCAACAAGGACAATGCAGAAGGGAGAATACAATTTACTTTTTTTTGTTAATTCTAAAAGTTGTTTTTCAAAAAATTTCCTTTCACTTTTGTGAGTCGAGGTTGCGAGTGGACAAAAAAACTCGTTATGTGACTCCTCTGATTTAAAGCAGCTGACTTATGTATTATAAACTCAAAAAGGGGTACTGATATTTTGTATGATTTTGATTTACATATTAAATTATATATTAAAAATATTATGTAAGTAAAAATTATTGATTTTTAACTCGTAAAATTGATCAATTTATTTTATACTGAAGTGATAACTAGTTGTCAAATGTTGGTTTTTTTTTCAAATTTTCCCTTTCTCTATTGAGACTCGAAGTTGCGAGTGTACCAAAAAGACTATCGTGATCCAACAAACATGAAACTTTTAAAGTATTTATTTCTCAGCTGTCAATTTGTCTAATCTTCTTTATTAATTGAACTCGAATTATCCCTCGCGTAACTATGAACAATTGGAGAGAATGACGTCATTGGCAAAGTTCTTTCTTTATCAAAAGGTTGCGTAGAATAACTTGAATGTTCCGCGGATTTATGTATTCGAAAAATAACTTTTTAGTAAACCTTATAATATGTATTTATATGATGTATAATTAAATATTGGTATGCATGATAATCCATGAAAATAATAAAATATCATTTGAGTGGGCTTATTATAGATAATGCGGATTTAAATTATTTATTTTCTCTTTAGATATAAGTATTATGACTATTTAAATTGTATTCAAATGCTTGATTACAAACTCATTCATATTATATTTAAAAAACTGTAAATGGAATTAGTAACATATTAAAAATAGCATGGATTTACTTTTTAAGAAGCTCTATGCAAAAAATTATTTATTTCTATAAATTAGTTTAGATATACTTACACATGACTATGTGGAGGTGATAGTCAATTGCTATTTTAACAAAGTATTAATATAGTTATTGGCTAAATAAATATGTTTATACATAGAAAGATGATTAACTCCTTAATGACGTCAATCAGTTATATTTTTCAAATTATAGAATGCAAGGACATTTGATAAGCCTTTGAGAGTAGTCTAATAATTAATTTGTTCCATTTGATTATGTTTTTTCACAGAATCACAAAACCTTGATCATAATTAAAAAAGGAACTCTCTTTCTTCAAGGGTATTAATTTCAAAAGCACTTCTCAGTCAAAGTCATTAAACTTTTTAAATATAAATTGTATATTATATTTAAAAAGTTTAATAATTTCTGTAATTTCAGTACATTTTTTGATACTTATCTAGTGTTTCTAATAGTGTGTCAGTGGGTACAAAATAAAGGGATCCTGTATTTGAATGATTTAATTAAGTGCTCTTTGACAGATTTTCAATATATTCAATTGAAACTTGCTTTGCACAACTTTCATTTTTGTTCTTTAAGGGTTTTCATATCTTATTAAATAATTAATTATTATTTTTCCATAATTATCTAGAAAAAGTAATTGACGAGTATCATGGAATGCAAATGAAAAATAGTTGCGGAAAGTCGAAATTAAACTCGAGTAAAGAATATTACATGTATCATGGATTAGTTGCCGATCCTGGAGAATTCCCGTGGATGGCTTTTTTCTTCAAGGACTTCATTTCTTCTTGTTTGGCATTCAATAAATGATTCAGTAGTTGTTTTATATATATTTTATTGGCTATCGATCCTTCATAGCTCTTTTTTTTTTGTACGAGATCATAAATTAGATTTTTATCAAATTGAATGCCAATAGATGAAATAACAATGAGTACGTGCAGTGGTCAAATACTAACGGAAAGGATAGTTATTACAGCGGGTCATTGTGTTTATGGATCTTACAACAAGGCATATGGTAATTACATATATATATTTCAGTGCTTCATTCAACTAACCCAGTACATTGTTGTTCATACGATATTCTCCCTCACCATAGTGATCCCCGGATATCTTAATCGTAAGGAAGTCATTGATCCAGACAGAATCCGTGAAGTGAAAAAAGTATACTTACATCCCCAGTATGAAGAATTTAATTTCTTTGGTTCAAAGGGCTCCCGTAATGATGTGGCTATCCTTAAAACCAAAAATAATATAGATTTATTACGTGAGTAGTTGATGATGGAATAAGCTTCTACCATTTGAATCAAAGATTCATTTTCTACAACTTATAAGCTCATATGTACATAGGTCCAGATGTAGGAACTGCTTGTTTACCCATACGGGATTTTAATACCTCAAAAATTGGGTTTTGTAAGTGCTTTTCATTTATTTATATTTTTTAAGTGATTCCTATGTACAAAGAATGTTTTTATGTAAGATTTATAAAGAAAGAAAGAAAGATTGGACTTAAGTTTAAAAGTTCTAATCAATCTGTATGTAAATGAAAAATTCCATAATTTTTCAAAAATATGTGTGAAATTTCAAATTATTGTGGAACAATAGTATGTGAGGTGTTTTAGAAAAGTAATGAGACTCATTTTGTACAAACTGAAGATTTAGTTTAATTTAAACAAGAATGTTATCCCCTTCAATGTAGTAGTAGTAATTGGTATGGATTTTAACTGGTCAGTCACAGTCTTGTGAATGTTCTTCAGAATTTCAAAAGGATGTCCTTTGTCACATGGGTATTACAAAATCAGTCTTATGACTTTTCCAACGCACCTTGTATAATGGGTAAATTTTAAGAATCTAATTGTTACAAATGGAGTGATTCTCTATTAACAGATTAATTGACAAATATTGACTACTCTGTACGTACATGTACTTATGTCTATTTCTATATATTGAAATTCAGCTGTTGGAGAAGCTAAAATCACCATTTTAGGGTTTGGAGTAACGGAGGAACAAAACAAGCCATGTAAGCTAAACATGTTCTTAAATTATATGATGCATTTATTTAATGTGACATTTATTGAAGCCTGCTGTTTAAGATATGTCAAAAATATTGCAACCATTGAAGTGGAAAGATGCAAAGAATTGATTAAAAGAGGTGGATCTGAGCCTGTGAGTTAAGTTTCAATAAGAATTATTTTAGTTATAATATCGTTGACTAATCATTCTGAAGGCCAAGGCATTAATTGACATCACCATGAATGAAAACTCATTTTGTATCAAGGGAGATGATAAAAAGAAGGTTACAACTTGCTTTGTAAGTTTCTTCAAGGATTTCTATTTATAAAAGAATTATCTACATAATATACTACTACTTCCCTTTATTTTAGGGTGACAGTGGGGGAGGATCTTATTTTAAAACAGGGGACTCAAGATACATCCTTGTGGGGCTCACTTCTTTTGGGAAAATGAATGGAAAAGTTTGTGACCATCGATACCCCACGGCGATTGCTTTCATTAATCCTTATATTGGATGGATATTAAACGTTGTGCTTCAGACAAAGGAAAGTGGGATTGAGATTTTGGAAAGCTCATAAATGTATGAACTTTCGAGTGTAATAATTCATTATTACGATTCGATTGTACCATATACAATGTTTTGAATGACTGTTAATACATTTGTTATATCCCTTAAAATTCCGAAATAGGTTTTCTTAACTTTCATATTTATGAAAATCTTCCTCATTATATATATCTAGGTTAAACATTTAAAAACAGACTCGCTAACCTTGAATCTAGTACACTTCAATTCATTATAACTAATTTCCTGTATTTAACTATAAGCAGCAATCAAACTGGATTAAATACACACTATGGTGTTGTTTAGGTTCATCCGTAAAATAATCAATTTTTAATTGAAGTGTTCAAAATTCAATGTTTTCACTCTACATAACTAATGAGGACTATTAAGGTCATTTGACTGATAGGAGCAAAGAGCTTCACCTTTGTCATTAGCCATTAAAAAAACAATTTTATAAAAAGAGTCGAAAAGAGCAAAAAGTTGCTTATTGTTCCTATGAGAGAAACTGACCTTAACACGTTCACCAGTGCCACGGACGAGTATACGCCCATAAAAATAAGAAAATTAAAGACTTGCGTGTGAAAAAGAAAGAAAAAATAAGACATTTTTTCTTTTGGCAAAACAGGAGGCCGAGAGCCGAGCACACTAGCTATTTCTGCCGGAAATCATCAAGAAAAAGTTGTATATAAAATTTTGTTTTCGGTAAAGTTATGCAGTTTTTTGGGTGCAAGATTTCTGGTTGCTGGCAATTTTTTGTTTTCCAAAGTTGTTATCATTTTTCCTTTATTTCTGAGGGGAGAAAGTCTACCTGAAAATGAGGATCTTGCATGATCTGATTAATACGTGTAATACTCTGCTGAAAAATATAATCAATTATTTCAATACAATGCCTGTTGGAGTGAATTGTCGATAATGAATCTAAAAATGTTTGGAGTTGGGACAGGCATTCCAGTTCTCCGTTTAGCAAAGAGTCTATGGACTACTCCAAATCCCCCGTTTCCTACAATAAGTAGACAATCGCTCTATGAACGAACCCTCAGTCCATCAGAGTTGTCATTGACTCTTTGAGCTTCTCCAAATCTATCGTCCTACGAAGAGTTGGCAAATTCTCTAATAACCAACTTAAACCATAAATACCATTTTGTTTCATAGCTCACTTCTTCGACAATTTTTAATAGGATGACTCAAAACTATAAAAGAAAGCGATGAAGTGCAACATTAGCTCTACTTAGGAGTCGAATTAATGCTTCTGCAAGAGGACTCCTTTCAAGAGCATATAATGAGAGAACGCTGTTCTCGTGGCCTATACAATTTTCTTTTCATTCACATAGTTAACAATAGTTCATATAGTCAACTCATGGAGGTTGCGTAGTTTGCGTAGTAGAGTCAATTATGGCGACCCTAGTTGACCAAAAGTTCGTTTAGTAGCCAGCAAAATATATACGTGGGTGTCGTTTCATTATTTTCTTTTATAGCTTTGAATTGATCTTCATTTTCTTTTGCCCAGATATGCATATAAAATGTCCTGCCTTCACGGTGAGTAAGTAACCATTTATTTATTAATTCTTAAATTGATATCCCAGTGCGACTACTCGTTTTTTACTTTCTTAAACTGAGTAAAGGCTCTAAGGCAACATTTATTGTATCTCGCAACTTTTCTTTTAAAAAGGCCCAAAATCAAGAATAGCCCATTCCTCCCAACTTTTTTTATAGTAGAGAATTGAGCTAACTTATGTTTGGCAAATTAATGTTTCAAAGACGAAATGGGTAATTTTTATGTTTGTGGGGCTTATACTATGCACACAACTATTTTTTATGAAGAGTAAACACTAAATATATAGAACATAATTTTTGTTATTTCTTTATATGTTGTGTAAACATTAAGAAGACAGCTAAATGTTGGATACTTTATTAATAATGATGTACTTACATAGCAAATAAAGTCTTTTCTCTATGGTTTATAAATGATTAAATATTAATAATTAATTAATTATTTATCAAAATATGTAATATAAAAATTCAGTTTTTATACAATGAAATATTAATTTCCCAAAATAATAATATGATTTGTGAATTAATTAATTAATTATTATCATATCAGTCAAAATGTGTATTATAGAAACATGTACGAGAATAAATATGTCTGTTTAAGGTTTATTGAACTTAAAGTATGAGTGTACAACAAGAACTTACACAAGTTGTGGAAGTTTTATACAAATCTTCTTCATAGATTGGTTTTTGTAAAACTTTTCGTATGTTCATAATTGTTATTTCATTAAAATCAAAATTTACAGACTAATAAATAGGTTCAATTAAAATATTGGCTTTGTAGAATTACTGCATTTGTAGAACACATTTCAGTACCTTTATTCAAATTCAAGACATATTTTTGAATAGACTTTGGATAGAATTTTAAGAAAATTTTAAGTTTTTACTTGTTTTGTCTATAGTTTTAGTAGTTATTGTACATAGCCAGCCTTTTTTTACTTCATTCTGTATTTGTTTTATCAGCTGTAAATTTTTAGTAAGATTGCTAAAAATTTACAAAATGTATGTATGTATGTATGGAGTCTTACTTTTATGCTTTGATTTTAAGCTATATAATGTTTATTTAGATATGTGTGAAATTTGGGTTAAAAAATTATTAAGAGTCGGAATTAATATTTTAATATATATTTTATCATTTTTGTTTCGTGAGGAATCATATGATATAATAATAGTTATGCTCTATAATTTTAAGAATCCTGCATATTATTACTTTCAAAATAGGGATCATCTCCTGTATTAATCAGAGTAAGGGCATAATATATATCTCTTATGTGTACAATTATTTTCACTTGCTGAGTAATGTTCAAATCATGACTCTTCAATTTGTTTTTAAGGATAAAAATTACATTTTGATGTGAACGAGGTCCTTGAGAATAGAGAATATATTAACTGAAATAATCCGTCACATCGACTACTTTATCCTTTATCTAGGTATTGTCAGATTATTTGATTCCTCTATTTCAGGCTCTATCTACAGTCATTTGCAAAAATTTAATGTTCTTCCAAACATGAATAAAACTTGCTCAAAACTTATTAAGTACTGATTACGTTCCATTGGCTCTGAGTAGAATATTTGATTCATCGAATAAGCAAGATACACTCAATTAACTCTCACAAAAGCTATGAAGCAAAGTGGGGAAATGACACACGTGATCATTTTTTCTCCAAATTTTTGTGTCTACAAGATGACTTTTTTGTCCATCAGGGAGTGCTGAAGGTGCCATGGATTTCAAACTACTTACATAAGTTCTATATATATATATATGTACTTCAAAAGTAATTTCTTTCGGACAAAGAGTTGACTTTAAATCAGGGAAACTTATTCAAGTTAATAAGCTAGTCTCATGGAAGGAAACATCTAATTTTGAACAAAATATCATTTGATCAAATAATTACTCCACTAATAATTAATTTGATGTTCTTATATTTCAATTGTTCATTGGTTTTAACAAAATACTTCTCCATATAAAAGTTCAATTTAGTACACTCACTATCTGCAATGTTGTTTAAGAAAGTTTACTGTCCCTCTCTTTTTACCGCGGAGTAGTAAAAGACTTATAAACGGCGTATGATATGTCATTATAAATAAATTACTCGTCACTTAGCCAAAACAAGAGTAAAAGTAAGTCGTTACTTTTAAATGTAATAGCTCTGTTACTTTAATAAGTGTTATAATATTATGACTCAATAAAACACAAAGTCAAACAAAGAAATGAATTTGAATCCTTCGTATCTTTCTATTGATTTAAATTTAAAGTTCTAGCATTCACAGTGCATATCATGGGTGTGAGACTAGTATAATCTTATAAATTTAAGGGTTTTTTAGATACATTATGGCATTATATTGGAAGGGAATGATATAATCAAATACATCACTGTTACTGAAAAAAGCAAGGGTGTTACTTCTCTCATCTCTGCTTCTAATAATATAATACACCACAGAATTTAAATATTTTTAATGTCAAAACTTATAAAATTTCGATAATGCTCAGCAAACAAATAAACATGCATGCAATTGGTATCCATGGAAAACAGTATGGACGTCGTTTCAAAAGGATCTTCACTACCAATAAGTTTGATTTTATTCAAATACATAGAGTTATTTTTCTTTGGTATCAAATCTAAAAACTATGCAACAACATATTTTTTTAATAAATTATCTTTTTAACACAAGTTGTTTTTTTGGATTCAGGAAAGATGATACAACTAACAAAAGGATACAGAAGCACCGGACACAATAAGGTGTAACATTTTAAAAAGTAAGGGGCGAGGGGGAAAAACATAAAAAATGGCACTTTCAGAAGACAAAAGGCGCAGTTTCTAATGAAAGAAAAACTTTATTTCTTACAATTTTTTTCTTACATCTTGTTTTGTTCAGGCAAAAAAAAAATTCAATTTGCCGTTTCCTAAAACATACCAACCCTTGGACTCGTGGACCCTCTGCTATGATTACTTCTTTGTTAATATAGTTAATGATGAAGATATCATTGTTTTTTGTTACTACTGAATATGATTTAAATATAGAATGAAAGGAGGATACAAGTCCCAGAGAGTATTTGAAGCATTTCATATTAATTCAATTTTATGAGTAAAGGTTATGGGTACTCTATAAGTCAACTACTAATTATAATATGCCTGAAATGAGCGGATAATTGGGAATATACTGCATAGATAATATAAAGGAAATGAATGACAATAAATCATCATGATGCTATTTGCAGCAATTATTTACTAACTCAGAGAATACTCATAGCTGAGTAAATCCTTTCATGTTTTCAAATAACAATATAGCTTGAATTACCGAGCATCAAACTTATTTCTAGAACTACAAAAAGGGATTCCCAAATACTTAAGCCTATTTTATTTTTATACTTGTATACTTCAAGGGAAAATACCTTTATTCCACATACTATGTACATAGATATACAACAGGTGAATATACATAATATATAGGTACATAAGTATATACACATTCATGCATACTTACATGATGTCCTCATATGATAAAGCAGGCCAGCAAGTTACCTTCTGCTGCTCCTTATGCATTAAAACATACCTTGAGTCAACTGCGTACACCTATTGATGTTCTTGTAATCAGTTACAGCTTTTTTTAAATGAGATAAATATATGTACAATTCAGTGAAGTCAAGATCCATTGGAGGGATCCTAAAGATTTGACTAAGGATAGAAAATAAATAGAAATATTCATCATAAGTAAGATTAATATATATATATATGTAGTATCTGGTCAAAGTAGCATTGTCTCTTGTCAAAGTTAAGCATACATATTTCGCAAAAAAAAATAATAATTTTTTGACTTCAAAAGAGGGTTTATTAGCCTCAATTAAAGGGACAGATACCCTCTCCAGACCCCCCTAACCCGACTTCCCAAATTATTTCCATTGAGGAAAATATCAAAAGTTTATCGCTAAGAAATTAAAATTTTCAAACATATTTAAGAGTGTAAAGAAATATAAGAGGAATTTATCAATATTGAATATATGTAAAAGATAAGTATTTGTTTACATTCATCTCCTTAAATACTTGCACTGAAAGTCTTATCATCAATTCAGCCTTTTTATTAGTATTTTTAATTGACGAAGTCAGCACACCTCTAGATTTTACTTCTTCTAATTCTTGCAGATTGATATAGAAAACATATTCATCGTCCCAAAGTCTTCGTGAGCGGATTAATAAAGAAGAATTAGTAATGCCTCAAGAGGAAATTCCCTACTACTTGGACTACAAAGTAGGAAACAAATTCTACAAATTATAGCATACTATATGTCAGTACCTTAATCAGACCCCTATCTGAGATTTTCTGTACTACAACTCTGCTGTTTTAACAGAATCCATTTTCTTTTTTTACGTGTACTTATATATCTATTTGAGATGGGGAAAATTAACTTTACATATTGATATTACACATATTGAAGGGTATTAAGAGCATTTTACTCGGAAATGGCTCTTACAAGGGGAAAAGCTGCCATTAACTTGACCATAAACGTAACAATATCATTCTTAAAACAATATTTGTTGACTTTATGAACATGGTAATGGTACAAAGTCAGTCAGAACAAATTTAGAAATTTTATGTAGACAAAGTATTCTAATATATATTATATAATTATGCTGTTTAACTTAATGAAAAGTCATTTTGATTCAATAATAAAATAACTTTGGGGGATAGATAAGAAAATTATATCTTTTATCAAAAGGATTTGAGTTATTGTGTGAATTGATTGACTCAATAACTCAAATCCTTTTGATTAAATATTCTACAACGCTCCCAATGGATCAATCAGGGCTAGGTGTAGCATATTTTAAAACAAAAGATTTCCTCAATTTATTTAAGGGGCTTTAGGACCAGAAATTCCCACCCTTAAATTTATTTAAGGCCTTATCAATCCTGAAAGGTGAACGGAGGGGCTCTAAACTATGATTTTTTTGTTTGATTTTTTTTGAGGACGAGACTTTCAAGATATACAAGATTTATATCAAATACATCAAAGCATTTTTTTTAAATAAACGCTTTGTTTCTATTGTTTAGGCCAACACAATACGAGGTTTGCTCACATCTGGATGCGTTCTTCTAATTTGCTTCCTTGTGAAAATGGGGAAAAAGGTATACAAATACAGACAAGGAAACCGACACCCAGAGAATAATGTTCAACCAGTTAGCTACAATCATGGTAATGTAGTGATTCATGGCTATAATGGATCAAATGTTGATAATGGTTTTGATAATCAAGCTGTAGTCATGGAAGATGAGGATAAGAAAAAATAATAATGATGAGCCAAAAATAATAATAATAATATTTTATTTGTAAATTAATACTCCTATTGTACGTAGTTCATTTTGTAATTAAAGATATACATTAATAAAGTCTTATAATAATATGTAATTAACTTATTAATAATAAAAAATTACTTATATTTAAACACGTAAGTTTTAAATGTTAAGTTTCCACGCAACCTATACATGTACATATAAATATATGTATATCATTCAAGTGCATTTGTCTTAGTTATACGAGTCTTAAAACAGAAGTCTAAGACAAACTCTTTTTATGACCCCCACCCCCTATATAAACAATTTTTTTGAAACTTTTGACTTGATAGTCAATCTCAAATTCGGCATTTAAGGCCTTCATATCGTAGTTTTTTCTCAAAATCAGCCTCCAACGACCTCGAGTAAACTCGGAGGCCAATGCAAGGATTTATTCAATGATGTATAGTCATTCTGAAGCAGTTTTTTTTTTCAGTCAGTCATGAAAATATAGTTTTAATAATTTGCTTTGAAATTTCCAGGAATTAGGGTTCAATTTTTAATCCGACTTGTATTACTCGGAAGGAATGCGTTCTTTTTGCATATATTTTGCATCTTCTTATCTTCTAAATTGTTTACATTTTAAAGGTCTACAATTGATTAAATTACGAACACAAACTGATGACACAAGGCAACAAAAAGTTACTTGAACTTATTTGTTCGTTTTTGGTTTTTTTAACGACTGAACGAGAGCCTTTAGCTTCATAAACTCATTTGTAATTTAAGAAGCATTTATTCATTTTCCTTTCATTTCAGAACAAATACACAATTTAGGCATAACTAATCTCTATACAAGGTCCTTTAAAAAGGTGATTGTTTGACATTTACATACATTGCTAATTCCACTTGAATTAATTATAAATCTACATGTGGTATCAAATTTAAACATTGAAAAAAAAAAGTATTTGGTAAGGGCAAAGCTAGGATCAGGGTCGCTGGAACCAATTCAATGGTGGGGGGGGGGGGAGATTGTTTCAGAAAAATGATGTTACTTATTAATGTCACGATAACACTAGTCAACACAATCTCCCCATGGAACAAGGAATCTACCCTTAAATCAATTTGGATCAAAAAATCTAGAAAACATTATTTATTATTAAAAAATCTCTCATTTGAAGCTTATTGGCGTATATTTATAAAAGTCCATATCTACCAGATGTTCATGGTAATGGGACATCATTAATATACAAAACTTAATTTTTAATTTTTTTTTTTTTTTTTAGTTTAAAGAATTCAAAAATCTCTTTGTTATTTCTATATCTCAATCTGAATTCGATAAAATATCAATAAAATGTCCGAAAATCAAGAAATGAGAGCTTTTTTTTACACCATTTTTCTAATAAAAATAGCACATATTATGATAGTTGAGAGTGGAGGTTAGACATGGAGCTTTCGTAATACTAAAGTGATTTTTCTATAAATGTTTATTTTTTAGGATATAGTAAATTTAGTGGAAGGTGAAATAGGCACATATATTAACATAAAGTCATCGAGGTTTGGTGATCATAAATTCGTATTTAACGATGAATACACTAATATAGTAAATGTTGGTTAGTAAATACTAGATACAATTTCGTTAAGAGTGTTTTTGACAGAGAATATAGTCAAAAGGTATCCTATATCATTCATCTTGACTTGATGTCTCTATAGGCTTCAAAAACTGGTATTTTTTGTTATAAATATTGGTTTTCTTGGTTTTTGAATTAGAACTAATCTAATGGTACTCTCAATGTTACATTATGGAATTGGAATTTTGTCGACTCGTGTAATCACGCAACTTATAATTATGATTGTTTTTCAATAAGTTTTCCAGTGCCCATGTGTAGCATACAGGCCATTTAATCAAAAAATGGTGTTCTAAGGGAACACATTTGTCTTCACTTTTTTCATTATATGAACTAAAGAAGAACAAGTCCTTGACTCATTACCCCAGGATGGTCCAGGCTTATCCCTCAAGGGCCTGCCACCCTAAAGCTTCCCCTTGACACCTAGTCTGTTCCTAGTTTATCTGGTTTCAAGTTGAAAACAAGTTCGAGTTGACAAAAGGATATGATTTATCGCAACCTTTCCTCCCAAAAGAAAGAAAGAAAGAAAGAAAGAAAATGACTCAACATCAGTTGATAGGTAGCCAACTCTTCCCAACTTAAGTACTGCTCTTCATTTAATAGTAGAGCTTAATAAAAGCTCATTTGTGTCTAACTAATCAACGTTTTGAGCCAAGAAGGGAAATAAATCTAGAAAAATTGACAGTTGATAAGAAAATACATAATAAATTTATTTTTGTGGGATATGTTTTATCGATATTTGTTCCTCAGTCATTGATGTTAATGGACCACGTTTGGGAAAGGATACTCTCACGGTACCATACGAAGAAGTGTAGAAAATAAACGATAATAATTTAAATGAAAATTATGACCCTTCGACGAGAAGAAGACGTGTCACTCCATTACCCAAACCGAATAAAGCTTTAACGAACAATCGAGGGGAGGAATTTGTGGGAACTTGAATGAAGTTAAATATTTGTGATTTTGTCTAATTTTTTTTTTTTACTGCATTGTTGTAAATTCATTTTTACTCGATTTATTAAAATTATTGCATGCATTATATGCGGGCCTCTAGAGGTTGTTGGAGAGGTTCTGTGATATAAATGAGAATGCTTTTGTATCAAACTTGCGAAACGAAAACATACTATTACATATCAGAGTATAAAGTGTGAGCAAAAGATATATAAGTGAAACGTGTTTTCTTAAAATCTAAACAAATTTTGATATTAATGTAGAACCCAAATGCCTTGCGATAATTATTTTATGTGTGGGTGTGTGTTTTTATAGGTACACCGGAAGCATGTCAATGAAGCAGAGGGATGAAAAAGCCTTCTTTTCTAAAGGCATGAAACTTCAAAAACAAATGAAGCTTCCTACTCTAGGTAGATAAGGTATGGGCCTTATCTAATCAGGGATAAATAAAAGAAAGTGACTTTATTTATGGTTTCCGTATCTTCCGGGGTCAATCCGTGTCAAAAAGAAAAAAAAAGAAAGTTTTATTTCCTACTATGACCTAGATAAATATATATTATATATTTTTGTATTAAGTAACTATCTTTGTTTTCTTTGAAGAACGAAAATAGAAGAGAAATTGTGTATTTTTCTTGGTTTAAGGTTATCTTTTATGACGATAATAATGATGGTAATTAACACAGATGGAGGTCGGTTAATATAGAGAAAACCTTTTGGAATGCAATATTAAATTATAAATATTATGCAGAACAATAGAGCCGTGACGTGACGGTAGTTGGCACTGCGTTATAAATATGATTGTAATTTGTATATTTGAATATTTAGTAGTATATTTGGTATCTTTTATTAATTATTGAATTTATCGATGATGCGTATTAATCAAAAACTAAAAGAACAGAAATGAACAACATATCGCTATAATAATTTAAGAAAAGCCGATTAAAATCGAGCTTGGAAAGAATCAAACTCTTGTCTTCTTCCTCCACTGCCTTCTTCTCCTCTTGATGGTGCGGCTCGTGTAGGAGAAGGAGATCTTCTTTGGCCTGTGGGACGCCGTCTATGTGCAGGTCTTTGTCGACGAGAAGGAACTGGAGGAGTGGGTTCCTCCTCTTCAATTGGAGTAGCAGGCTCAACTGGGGATAATGGATTGGTAGGAGTCTGAAGAATTGTAAGTCTTGAGTTTCCACCCCCATTGTTGAACCCATGATTTCGACGAAATTGTTGAATGGAGTCTTGATCATTTAAAGCAAATGCAGGAGGTCCTTCAGGTACTTCTTGTTCAAATTCTGGTGCCTGTTGATGAATTGGCCGGGCAGCAGGTCTACGTTGACGAACTCGGGAACGAGTTCTGGCAGGACGACTTTCAATGGGAGCAGATTGAGGAGATAGAGGAGGAGCTCCTCCTGATTCTGAACGGGAATCTTGGAAAGATGGAGGTTGGGATCCAGGTCCTGCTACAGCTGATTGAATGGCGTTTGGATTTTTACGAATAATTTTGACTCTTTTACGATTCTTTAGCGTTGCGGTGGGTATGACATTGTGGGTTCGCTTTTGTTTTAAACCTTCCAAGAAAGTTGAATTATACCAGGTCTTGCACTCACCTTCAACTTTCTCTGGCCTTTCGCACGAAAGGGATTTCTTATCAAAAACAAGACCATCTGTGCATCCATTTCGTCTTGGACTCACTCCATTGATGCAAATGTAAAAGAACTGACAATCTATCCATAGGGCAAGATTAAGTAAAAAATTAGCCTTGAAAAAGTTATGGAGGGGGAAAAATCTCTCTTTTCTGCCACAAAATTTTCTCGACTTTTTTTTTGATTTTTTCAAATAGGTACAAGTATGATGAAGTATGATGGATGGTTATAGCTAATCCCTAATTAAAACTTACCACTAGGATCAGGAAATCTTGGATGTTCATGTTCATATTCCCCTCCAGAAGGGCATTCAAATTGAAATACTTCTTGGCCAGAGCAACCTTTTCTTTCAACTTGATCACTATAGGCACATTGACCCTTAGGTAGTAAAAAGCATGAACATGAATAAAATGGATGCTTAGAAAGTACGAACGTAACTTACTTTTGTTGGATCAAAAATTAAACTTGCTGGACACGATATGGGATTAGCAACTCCATCCACGCAGAAATAAAACTTATCACAGACCTAGATACAACATATTTTTTACTAAATATTAATCAAGGAAGAGTAATGCAAAAAAAAAAAAAAAATCATTGCGAATCAGAGTTTTAAAAAATGTCTCTTTCCCTGACCTTGAATCAATCACTTTTAGTGGGCTTTTTGATTTTAATTCCGGTTTTAGAGACTTGATTTCAAAATTGTATGAAATACAATTACCTTAGGATCCTCATGAGAAAAATAACCATTTAATCTAGGACAGAGATCAGATCCTTGAGCTGGTTGTAGCTCTGGACGATCCTTACAATCCACAGAGAATTGGAAACTACATTTAGCAAATTGAATGCTGGCCTCATCAAAGACTAAACCATCGGGGCATAGTTTATCGTAGATCTAAACATATGTAAATAAAAAGTTAGTTGTCTGAAAATATTCAGGGGAGTCGAGTAACACACTTGTCCATCTCTACATTCGTAGTAACGATCACACTGAACGGAATCAGCATAGTACCCGTTTTCGTCGGGACATTCCTGGGCTACTTCTTGAGCTTGAGGTGTATTCAGAGCCAGGAGTCCGAGTATCATGAAAGCAAAGCTTCCTCTCATGATGATTTTATTGTAAGTTTGTATCACTCCAAAGACAAATTGGTATCCAATAAGTAATTGGAAGGAGATCTGGTCCAAACCCTTCCAAGAAATAAACTAAATGATATGTTTCGTAAGACAAGAGAAATAAATGTTGATTGGGGTAAGATTCTTTGAGGGCTCATTGGAGGGAGCGCGTAATTCATCACACAAAGTGAACCAACTTTATAAGATAAATAATATAGACGTGCATACATGTACAGAGAAATACAAATGTTTTTGAATCAACAAATTTGGCATCCAACGTGGGAATCCTCGACAAATTTGTTCATAGACTCTTTTTTTTTCTTTACTTTTTTTGAACAGGCCTTTCATAGAGTAAAATATGCATGTTTGTATGTACGTACATCTTTTGGTATTTTCACAAGGACGCAATGTATTTTGATAGTTTGTTATGTAGTTTACATCACCTTTAGAAAAAATTTGTTGTGTATGCATTAAAAAAAGTGGGTTTATACAAGGCTATTAATTTAAGAATCCATCCTCATTTATATGTTTATTGTACATATTATGTATGTAAACCAAGTTTAATGAAAGTGAACAAATTTACTTAAATAATCAAAGAGTTAGTCATGAGTTCAATGGAACAATAGCAAGTATGAAAAGGAGATTCATCCCTTAGGAATAAGATTATGAACAAAGTCATCATCATTAAGAGCACGAAAGTCACAACCCGAACTTGTCCAGTGGAGAGCATTCACAATGATTATGTACAAGAATAACTGTTACATTTGGAACCAAGGATCAACTACATACATGATGTATATATCTACACATCAGTAAGGGCGTGTTCAATTTGAATGAAAGAAAGAAAGAACGAGTTGTTTCCAGATATGCTACATATGAGTGTAGATATTTACCTATGTATATATATATATATACAATATGCACATCATAGATGCACCTATTTTAATATTTCGAGAATGAGTTAACTCATATGGAGCCAGCTTCTGACCCCTGATGAAGACGCCCGTTCATGGCCTTGAGACTCGTGTCTTACTTCAACTAAGTTCTTTGATCCTTTTTCAGACCACCACCTCTAATTATTATCATTATTATTATTATTGATATCAATTAATGTAAGTACAATATATGTACAACTCTAGGTATGACTTTGACATTGTATGCTTCTTCAAAAAGCATTGGATGCTAATGTAAACCTTGAAAATCCTCATCCTATTTTTCATTATTGACATCCTACGTATCACATTTCTCTTTATTGTACATATATTTAATGGGTTCACAATCACACACACACACATATACAGATGCAATATTATATATGTCCTTTCAAGAACTGAATAATGCATGGGATAAGAATAAGGCTCGATCCTGGTAGTAGTGTGAATGTATATATATATATATATATATGCTACATATAAAGTCTAATCAATTTTTTGATAAAGTGTTGCTGTCAAAGTGAAAGAAACAAATTGTTATAGGATTGTCACTCGTAACCAATAAATGAATACGCATCTTTAAATAAAAATAGTATCATGTACGTGACATTGGAGTTCCCCTTTAGAGAGAGTCGTCGGAAAAAAGAGGTCAATAAATAATCATAATGATATGCTTTTTTTTTCAGGTCAAAAGTTAAATTTGTATGTTATTGTACAATTGTACATAATGGTATGCTTCTTCATCAATACAATATAATATATTACTTTAATATTTCACATGAACCTACCGTCTCTCGTCCCTTATTTTCCTTCAATCAAAAGGAAGATAGGCACTGCAAAGCTATTTACAATTCATCTTTATTTATTTACGATTTCGAATCATTCTCGAGACTTTGATCACAAGTCCAAGTTGAGTCGTGAGTCTTTTCTCTTCGAGTCTAAAATGGTATTTAGTTTAACTATATATATGTATATATATATATTTAAGTGTGACTATAGCCTTGCTGCTTATTTTTAACTCCTCTGGGTCAAACCTCGATTTAAAGTTTTTAACTTCGATTCTGAGTTGAATCTACAATTGTAACTAATTCAATGAGTCTTAAAAATGATTAGATTCCGAGCAGTGAATCCCCCACTCTGTCATGACGTGGATTTAATCCCTTCAGAGTCAATGAATACATTTCATATTATTCTTTTAGTAAAAATATATATTTAGATGAGAATATTCAGAATTATCAGTTATTTGAAATCTTGATAAAGAAGTTTTTGTTTTGTTTTTTGTTAAAAAAACCTGTGAATGAATATTATTTTGTGTCCTCAAAGTTTGATTTTTTCTGTTTGAGATGCTATATGTACATACATATGTCATCTATCGAAGGAACAAACAAGAATAAATAGACTCTATCTACATGGATAAAATCAACGACAACTCCCTGGTTTACGTGCCAACCACACCCTGTGCACTCGATTCCTAATGTGTTCAAAATTATTCTGTAAATAATAATTAATTAATCTATTTACTCCTCCTATGTCCTATTATTATAAACAACTTATAAAAGGCTATATTTTTAGAATAAAAGTTATCTTAACTTTCTCAGTTAAAACAATTTAAATTTTGATTAAATTGTAGAGATCAAAAACTATTTGTTTATATTATTGGATATTATTTGAAACTATAGACACTAGCATATTCCTCTTCAGATACAACAATTCAATTAAATTATTTAGAGATTGAATAAGCAATCTATACCGTGAAGTGTTGCAACATGCCCTCTTTCTTAAAGATCACAAGGGCTATAGCCCTTAAATACATGATATTGTATAATACAATGAGAAGGATTATTGACCCTTAAAATCAGATATTTTTGTTATCGTTTCAATGAGATATTTGATAAAAACTGATTTTGAAAGATGGTAGTAAAAGTTATTTTAAGGAGCAATATCTTATTTCATATGAATTATTTATTATTTTTCTATCTGGTCACTCATTGAGAATATATTTGGGAAAGTGCATCCTATGGTACAAGGGTTTTCTACGTATCACATAATTAGACATAGGCAAACTGTTGAGATAAATTTGAGCTTAAGGAAGAAGATACAAATATTAGTTGGCACCACTGCCTTGACTCATCAATTTGAATTCAGTCTTCTTAGTATCATTGAGAATAAAATTTGCAGTAATTGTAAGTAGCAATTAAGTATTATTTAATATCGTCAAATAGCAATCAGCAAATAAAATGTAGAGGTACCAGATAGTAATCGTGGGGAATGCTTTCTCACTTCAACAAAATGTCCTTCCCTAATCATGACTCATGTTGCACAATCAGGACCTGAATGCAGATCTCACTGATATATAGTGTTAATTTATTGAATTTATAATACTGATTCGTGATTATTAGGTAGTAAAATTTTTTACAATATCTTAATCTTAAAGGATTAAATATTAATTTAATCAATTAACTCAATATTTTGAAAAGTTGAGCTATTCATTACTAACAAAATAGAATAATTCTTCGAATTTGACATTTTAAGATTGTTGCATCGGTCTTCGGCTACGGAAACCGTTGCAACATTAGACAAATTGTAATCAAATGCAATTTGTGAAAAAAAATACCGACTAATAGAGTCTATAAATAAATTCAATCAATAAACGACATAGGTGAGTATGTTATGTTAAATTTTGGTGTATCCAACTTAAACCTGCTTCCAGTAATTGAGACAAATAGTTGCTGATGTACCCTTTATACCCTACAACAGTACTGTTAAGGTTGCGTGAAATATATATGGAAAGTTCTTCCGTTTATTAAATGAATAACTGTTTAATTAATTATAGACAGACATAGTGAAGATACATTTACTACCTCATAATATCTAAATACATTTTACTGTGTATGACAAGATTTGTAGTAAATCACAGCTATTTGTTGTAACAAACAAAAATGATAATTTCATGAAGGAATGGATAAAAATGATACACTTTTGTCCTTCTTCAAAAAAAAAAAAAATTGATTAATTAATAAATTCTAAAAATTAATTTAAAAGAATAGGATCGATCCCTTCATTTGTTTCAGTTTCATGATGAGTATTTAGGATAATAGTTTTGATACTGGTTGTAATTCCTTTGGTTATAGTTATTTTTTTTATGCCTACGTAGAGCAGTGTATATTGTATTTGTTAAATCATTGATGAATTCTTTGGTTCCATAAAAGTCATTGCGATCTGATAATGAAATAAGTAAAAAAACAAAAAAAAACTAATTAGTAGCATATGTGGTATAGCAACTCACTTTGGGCAAAGCCTCCAAAAATCCCTCCGGGAAATGCATTTGTTGCAAAATACAGAATGTAAAATAGGATAATAATGACGGCAACTCCGAAAATTTGATCCCCAGTGATCCCAGGGATTTGAATATTAGGAAATGTTCCAAAGGGATCAAACGGCGTTGCAACAACTTGATTAGAAATAAAGGGGGTGAAGGCAGGAGGGGAGACAAACGAAGATACAATGGGAACTGCTAAGACTGGTTCTATCACACATAAAAATAAAGGAACACAATATATGAATAAATATGTAGATATATGATACTAAAGAGCGAATACTCACTTGCTCCAAATCCCAAGATATTAAAATCATTGAGATTGAGAACGACCTGAGTCAATCTTTGTAGGGTTCTATGGAAAAATATCATCCTTTTTCGTCGAGGAGACACTAAAGTAATGACATGTTCAGTCTTTCTGTTTGTTATTTTCGTTTACAAATAAATATAAAGCCTTACTTAATACAACGTCTGAGCTATCATCATTCTCATCTTTCATCGTACTATCTGAATTTTGAGTTCCCAAATTTTGGTTTGAATCTGTATTGGAAGTTTGAGCATTAGTGTCTGAGTCTGAAGTCTCCAATTTCGACGTATCTTTGTCTTTGTCAGTGTCCTTTTCGACAATGGCAAATACACAGCCATTTGTTAAAAAATCTTCTAATTCACTTCTGCTATAAATCTCTTCATCGTCCTCAACTAATTTGCACATATAGACAATTAAAATATTAAAAAGAAGATAAATGTTAATAAGGTAAAAAAATTTCATATAAAATCCTCACATGAGTCAAGCAGTTATAATGTAAATTGAAACTTACCTGCTTGATTCAATTCAACAATCTCTACAGCCTGAACACTATCTAGGGAAGTAAGTAAGGAACAAGGGCTGGAGGATGCGTAGATAATTGGATTTCCGTGTTTAAAGAGTTCTTTTGTGGATCGAAGATGACATCCAAGCTTCATTGAGTCATTGGAGAAGATTTTGATATCTAGTTTTAAGTCGAAATTGTCATCATTTTTGAGATCGATACTGTATGTCTCAAGGACTGATACAACCTGAAAGGAGGAGTTACATTCAATTAAAATATTTTAATTATATTGATGAATATAATTAGTGTGAATATAATATACATATATTTCTTCATAATTGGCTTGGATTGTAGGTATATCAAATGAATAAGGAGAGTCAATTAATTATAATTATTACATAGAGTAGATATATTTGTATCATACGTCATAAATAAATTAAATATTCCTTTCATCATCATAAAAACGTTTAAAAAATAATAAAAATGAAGACCATCAAGGTTAATTCACTCTTATTCAAACATGATAACATGATTTTAAGAAAAGATTTTGTAGATTCATTATTTTGTTCTATTATAAACACCTAGGCATGTTTTTATTAAGCGTATTCTAATATGACTCATCTGAAAAAATGAATATGTTCATCTTAAGTAAGTGTTTATTTATTTATTTTCTTACACCAGCTCATGTTTGTGGGAGGTTTTTTTTAGTTACATACCTACATATACATATTTATATTGGTAATGGAAGTAACATTGGAATATTTTTTTTTTCTTGGGCATTTGAAAGACTTTTTTCAAAAGCAATGAAGCCTCTTGTACATAGATTAAATGTTCTTTTATATATAAATTAAATCCTTTGATCAGTCCTTTGTGGCTCACTGTAATTCTTATAATATTTTCATAATTTTTTTTGGTGTGATAAAGTATACAAAATGTATATAAAATGAACTTATTTTCTAGATCTATCTCCTAAGGTCTTGTTTCTAGCTATTTTTGACTTTTCTAGTGAAATTTGAAGGAATACAATTACACATACATATTTCAAGTACAAAATCCTTTCTTTAAGAAAATAAAAGCTCTGAACAATTTTCTAATATTCTTGACGAAACGTCCTACAGTCAACTATCGATCAACTGATTTTTTTTTTTTTTTTGTTTTGTAGGAGGATAGGTTAAGAGATAAAGATAACATCGTGAAAGCACATGTTGAAAAACATATCGACCGTCCTCAACTTTAAAATTTGTAAGTAATTTTAAAAAGAGAGAATATTGTATTAAAGTTTAAGGACCGTAATGAGCAAAGTCTCCGATGTAATTCATTTCAAAATCAGATTGATTTGCCTATTTTGTACCAACGTACGTATACATATGCGTAAATATAAAAACCATCATTTAGAGCCATTCACTGAGGAAGAGGAGTTCTTTATAACTTATTTTGCTCTATGATGAATGTTTCATGTATCCAATGACCTCTGTATGTGAGTGCATGATGTTTATTTTCTCATTGTGTGAGTCGAGAGAAGGATATTAAATGTAATTAAATAACATTTACATTCATACATGATATACATACATACTTAACAACGATAATGAATAAAAGGAACACTATGATTAAGAGGCTACTATTATAGTATGTAGGTAGATATGGTATATGGATATTTAAAACTTTCCCTTTTGTGTGTAGCATGCTTGTGAGAGGGAATGAGCTCCTCTTGGACACATGAAATACTGGAGGAAGTCTTCCGCATGTGCGTATATATGTATAAGCATAGATATATGTATGTATGTATACCTAGATAGATAAGTATTGTGCTCTTGAAAATGTTTGTTTTGTTACGACACATTACATACATACATTTGTTTGTATGTCTTAAAGAAAAATGAAAAGTAATTTTGAATAATCTTCATGATCCCCCTTGAGGGGATAGTTCACTTTACTTACAGAGACTTACTTACTTTCAAAATCATACATGCATATACATACAAAATCTACACTACAAAATGAATTATAATAATAATAATATATATGTATACATAATTATATCAAGGTTAGGAACATACCACTTGCTTGATCACATGGCATGGTCATCTCGCATATGATGAAGAAATTTCTGCTATGGGTAGTAGGTACTGTTAAAAGCAACCATTTGGAAAGATTTATAATAATTAGTTAAATGTAGATGCAATTTTGTATATTTATCCTAATTGAAATATTTTTTGGGAGCCTTGTGTAAGATGAAGTAACTCCTTTGCCAATCATCCTTGTCTATACATAATGTATAGATACATACATATTCAATTCCGCCTAATAACTATGGCTATGGTGTTCATGTTCTACGTTATTTCTGCTATCGTTGAGCCATTTGATTGGTTAAAAAGATGAAACGATACAAGTATATATCTCCCAACCCTTCCTTTCAAAAAGAGAAAGAAAAAATGCCCAAAATTGGCATATAATTGGTTTTAGCCAATCACTTTGAACCTTACAAATGCAGGTTCATAACACTAATAAGGGGCAAAAGCAGAGTGATCAACAGTTGACAAATATTGGCATTAAATATTTGATGTTTTGAGAATATACACGTCGAGCTTTTTTGTCCACTCGCAACCTCGACTGACAAAAGGAAAAGGAAACATTTGGAAAAACATATGGTAGTTACCCTTCTGTATTTTCCTTGTTGCCAACTTGTTAATATTGGGCAGAATTTATTATTTAGATATACTACATATTTATAAATTCTACCAATCACAAACCAATCGTTACTACTCCTAATATATTCAAAATTCAAAAAAAGGGGGCGCAATCTTTGATTTAATATGTTTTTTATGCATCAAAATCATAAATAATAAGAATACCCTTTTTGAGTTCATAATACGTAGAATCAGCTGCTTTAAATCAAAAGAGTCAAGTGATGAAAATCAGCTGAAAGGAGAATACAGTGTGTTTTTGTTTATCCCAAAAAGCTCGTCGTGATACATTATTAGAGGTTTATTTTCCTCCTTTGTGCTGTTTTTAATTTTGGAACATTTGATTGGTCAAAAATATGATGGAACTACAGAAATATGTTAATTGCATCTCAAAGAAATAGAATCTGACATTATATCTACGTACAATAGTTAAAGAATGATGTCATTTTCTCAAATTGTAGGCCTCCTATTCTCTATTTCCATAATAATTGCAATATATTCACTCTTTAACAAGATTTGATTCAATTTTAGTAGATCAATTATAAGCAAAGTACTAATAAGATCAAAGAAATCCACAGTTTAGAAAAAAATACTACAAAAGAATTATTGATGTTGTGGGGATATCATTGTACGTGACCACTGATCATGGTCTTTATTTTTGAATGTATTTAACAATCCAAATAAATTGTACAAACTATAGGGCAGCTATTAAAAAGGAAAACACATAGAAAATTATTTATATAGAAAAAGAAATTGAATTGGCTATTTTTATTATCATTATTTTAACTAGTTGCTTTGAACTCTTGGACTTTGAGGAGTTGAAACCTACCTAATGACAAAACCAAGGTAGATTTCAATAACTCCATCAATAAAACTAACTGCAGATTACGCTACATAATATTAATTTATTTCATTATTGTAGCTCAAATCTTTTATTAAAAGTAAAATTTTGTTAACTGATGTAATCTCATATTTTCATCCAATGGAATTATTTATTATATGTATAATAATCACTTTTATATACAATGCCTCTCCTACTAATACATAATAATAATAGTAATAAAATCAAAAAAAAAATTCTTTTATCCAAAGGTTAACTTCGTATCTAATTTCAAAAGATCATTTCGTAGAGTGTAACTTTAAATCACTTTATACCTAAAAACAACACGAGTACTTTACGACTACACACATAATAAAGGAATATCCATTCAGACTGTACAATCTCTATGACTATGAAAAAGAATTCACTCTTTCATTGGAAAATATCAAAACACTGAAACATTACCCGCCTATGTATGAGTCATATGTATTGATCCAATTAAGATCGTTTGAGGCCCATATAAGGAGATGCAGGCTCTCAAATTCCCTCTAAAGAAAAATGAATTATCAAAAAATATATGTCGGTATGTAAAATCCAATTTCACTTTCAATTAACGACATAATAGTAGTCAATTCATTAAAAACATTAAATATCTGATGTAGTAAAGACGAAATAAATATATTGGAGAGTTTCCCTTCTAGCAAAAATTATATTAGGTGCTCCTTCATCATAAAATAATAGTGCAAACTATATGAAAAGGATATATTCAAGCAAGTCCCATACTTTTAAACGTCTTTTTAAATATATATTTATGGCTTTTATCTTCTTAATGGGTGATTTGAAATATCAACACAAATATATATTTTTTGATCGCAGGGAATTACATCTTTCACACGACGAGCTTTTTGGGATAAACAAAAACATGACTACGTATTCTCCCTTCAGCTGATTTTCATCATTTGACTCTTTTGATTTAAAGCAGCTGATCCTACGTATTATGAACTCAAAAAGGGTATTCCTACTATTTATGATTTTGGTGCATAAAAAATATGTTAAATCAAGGATTGCGCGCCCTTTTTTTGAATTTTGAATATATTACAAGAAGTAACGCTTGGTATTTGAGTGGTAAAATTAATAAATATATAGTATATTTAAATAATAGATTCTGCATAATATTAGCAAGTTGGCAACAAGGAAAATACAGAAGGGTAGTAGTTACCAGTTGTTTTCCAAATTTTTCCTTTCCCTTTTGTCCATCGAGGTTGCGAGTGTACAAAAAAGCTCGACGTGTTCACTAAAGAGAGATTGGATTCGTTTCTCAAATGGGTGATAATGTCAAATCCCTTATAGCGTTTCAATGGAGGAAGCCCCTGTAATAGCAAGAACCTTTCTTACTCTAGACACGGAAAACGAGAAATAAACAAGACTAAGACTTTGATAACGACTTCACTTTATATTCATAATTATATTATGTACTATATATATATATATATACAAAATAAGAATTAAAACTTCACTTCGGGGGCTGGCTAATTATTTGAAAATATGTGTATATTTAAGCTGCTCTAAACGGTCAATATCATGAGTTAATTTAGTGTTAACACCTTTAATTAAAGCTTCTTCTAAAAATATACTCTGACAAAATATATTTGCAGAGATTGACGTTTTTTTTTTTTTAATAAAAAAGGATGGGCCACAGATTTCACTTCTAGTGGTGAGACTCTTGAAGTTGACCTTTAGAAGGAATCTCTTTGCTCATAAGGGGATTCTTTGAAGCACCTACTTAGTACATACATATAGAGAATATATTTTTATTTTCATGGCATTAAAACTATTTTTTACCATAATGTTTCAAGTGAAAGTGATTGACAAATCAGTATTCGCCACTTCATGAGTAAGGATTGGTATTTGAGTGACCTCTAATTTATAGATTACCACTCTCACTTAGAGTCCTTAAAGAAGCAGTTAAAGAAATGGAGAAAAATCGTTAAAAAATATTCTGATTTAATGATTAGATAATTTTTTTTTTTTGAGTAAAATTCAAATACAAACGGAATTTGGCGATTATCCAATGTAATATTTTGAAGATAAAAGAGTTTCAACTGTTTCACATTATGTATTTAAGGGAAGAAATTACTTCATACCATATGAAGCCAAAGAGTTGAAGTATCCATTTACTTTCTTCACAGCATGAATCAATTTTAAATCAATTGTTAAAATACATAGTTTATAATAATAGTATTAATCATTTCTAGGCACATTACTTAGTGATCCAAAATTGAATTAAACACATGAATAATTATGGTCACGTGTTATAAATCCTTCAATGTACAAATGTAATTCCAGATTTCCTAACCTAATAATTGCGGAATTTAAATGATTATTTTTATGCAAGCACTTGAGGCTTTTCCTAACCTTTTTCAAAGTTACAAATCATCATGGACGTATAAATATCCTTTGTCCACTTAAACTATTCGGTGAAAAAAAAATAATTAGGTGCTTACTATATGTAAGTAAAGTTTTCATGAGTCTTGTTTCCTTGATTTGATTTTTAATACCTACTTAATATGTATTTGTAATTATTCATTAACCATAGGGGGTAAAAAATGACTTCATTTTTTTGCTTTATTCTTCCTAAAAATTAATTGAAGGAATGGAAAATAAACTCCCTTTTTGCAGAACTTCAAAGGAGTAAAAAAATGTTGTTTCATCGTTACATATATGTACTTAATTTAATTATATAGAACATGTCCGAATAAAGTCGAGCACATACAAGGAAATCATAAGTCAAAAGTCAAATGTTCCAGGGTTTTTACTTCATTAAGCATAAACAACAGAGCAGGGTACTCGTACATGCAACTCTCAGACTCGAATCCCTCTTTGTTTTGCTATTCCAAGAATAGGCCTTTTGAAAAATTATAGGGTACCACTAAAAGTTGTGTGATTATGATGTCATGTTTTATATGTGTTGTCATTTGTATAAACTTATCCCCCTTCTCCCTCATAAGTTGGTTTACAAGTTGGTTTGAGCGCCCTTGGTCTCATTAAACTGTGACTTTAGGCTCGAATCGAACTTGAGTTCAAACATTTGACTTCAGATTCGACTCGGACTTGTACAAAAAGTCTTTTGATAAGTCCTGATAATGGGTGGGTGCATGTGGATTTTTAATGAATACATTTCCATTCATTTTCTTTACTCACGCCAGTGGCGTTGCAGTTGGGATAGGGCCAAGAGCCCCTTAGCCTTCCACATGATCATCATATCATTTTTTATATCAGACTATATGATGTGAAACATTCGAAAAAGCTTAGAATTCTTCCATAAAGGACTACTTTACAGCAACTAATGAGGTTGAAAATGTCAACGTGAGTCAAGGTGAATTCCTTTCAAAAAAAAAGTACCATTAGAGTTCAAATGTAAAGGAAACATTCAAATAATTCTTTCTGAAGGAATGATAAAAGTAAGTGCCCAGATGAGAGAACCTCCTCTAGTGATTAATGGCGGTTCTTTATTCTCTCATTATGATGATCATTATTTAAACATAATATGTAATAAGTTGTATACAGGTATTTTTAGAGCAGGGCAGCAGTTTTGGGGCAATCATTCCTTCGTTGATGGAGCGTTCTCTCTGCGTTTCAGTGCCTATCAAACTTTTGAGAAGGACATTTTAAAGATACCCATACTAACACCGTTTTGAAAATGAAATCCTTTATCAGATGTACAAATAAGCACTTATGGCTACTTGAAGGATCGGTATTTCACTCGAATAATCACAGCTGATTATATAGTAACAATACCAATCAATGAATTAAAGTCAATCCATAAAACAATCAAGAATTTCATTAATGAACTTCATATTTCGACACAATAATTAATTATAAGAATGGATTGTCTACATGCAAAGTTGAAATTTGTACTAACAGCTATCAATATAACAATTTTATTAATTACTAATGTTGATCCCATAATGCTTTGTGATCATAAATTTTGTTTTAAATGCTATGAGGATACGAAATAAATATTCATTTGTGTAGCATAGTAATATTTACAATTGAATGAATCAATAGATAGAAAATTAGTTTATACTTTGTATGGTCTGAGAGAACAATGATTTCAAAGTTCTTTATTTATTCATCTTCTAGACACTGACCATGACTATTGAAGGAACAAAAAAATACAATTCCTTCAAAAAATAATTACGCATACCTAGAAAAAGTGTTTTGATACACTTAATATTTGTAAGTAATGAAAGTTTCTTGCAAGTAATATCCAATAAACAATATTTTTTCATGGAAAAGAAGAAAAAAAATACGTTTAATAGTAATCCTTTAAATGAGTTTGGATTTTTCGCACTTCTGGCAAATTATATTCAAGGTGAAAAATCAGTGGAAAATAAATGATACGAATAAATAGTAATTTACCATTTATCTACTACGTTGTTAGAGTAAAAACTACGGTATAATATTGCGCTTTGTCAACAATGTGGGCAAGAAATGAGTATGGATTGTACGTCGAGCTTTTTTTTTTCACTCGCAACCTCGACTCACAAAAGGGAAAGGAAATTTTTTTCAAAAACAACTGGTAGCTACTCTCCTGTAATTTCCTTGTTGCCAACTTTTTAACTTTGGGCAGAGTTATAATTTAGATATACTAAGCATTTATAAATTCTATTAACATAAAAATCAATCGTTGTTAATACTTGTATATCAAAAATTCAAAAAAGGGCGCGCAATTTAATATATATTTTGTATATCAAAATCATAAATAATAATACCCTTTACCTTTACGTATTTTCACTAACTTTTGAACTCATCAAAAGTTTATAAATGATAACATATTTAAATTTATCATTTGGCTCATTATAAAAAAAAGGTTTCTACTCTGGTTTTTCTTCATATTCAATCCCAAAAGAGTTAATATACATTTATTAGTAAAACAATAGGGCGTTTTATATAATTTCTGAAGGAAAAAATGGGTTTTTCTATTACTTTGCTCATGATTGATTCTTGTTCATGCGCAGCATGTACACATGTAAATTTTAATACATTCATGACCTGTTTTTATTAAATATGTATAAAATCTACAAAATACCTCTACATATATTTTGTTTGTGAACATGATGAAAAAAAAATGCCAAAAACATATAATTATATTTTAACCTTAGGTCTACCTATGTATCTATATACCTGTAACCTTCATGACTACATTGCTTGGGTTTTTTTTTTTTTTTGTATCCATACTCTGAAACGTAGTCATTTCACTATGTAGTACATCTTATAAATTTGTAAGTGTGAAGCTTTATTTATCAATAGTACTAATTTAGAGTAATAAATCATACAATTATTTTGTGAAAAGGATATTTGATTATTTAAAAATCAAGTTATAATTACTCTAATAATATTATTTTGATAAATACATTCATTCATAGCCTATAAGTCATGGAGCAAAAAACCTTTAAATTTCGAAATCAAAATAATAGTGCTACAGATATTATTTAAATGATCTTTTTTAATAAAATGTTATATTTTAATCTTACATGTTTGGGAGACCATATTGCTTTTAGAAAATATATCAATACATTATCTGCAAATGTTCATATGGTTCAAACATTTTTGTATATTTTTATTTTTTTAGAAATTTGCATGCGTAAAAATACGTTTAGTCTCTTGATGAAGGATTTCCACATCCCTATTCATAATGAGAAATAATAATAATTATAATTATTTAAGAGACTCTCTTTCCTTTTTAAACAAATTACTAGAATATTTGTACATACTCTTTTCTCTGTCTGTGGATTTTTATTCATTTTTTGAATCCAAAAAACATTACCACAGAACGTAAGCCATCTGTTTAATATTTCTTCATTCACTTACATACATTATCTTTGAATGAGGACACTATTTATTACGGTTGTATATATCGTTATTCAAACATTATTTGGAAATGAAACAAACTTCTCAAGGGATCAATTTTGATCCATTTGGATTCATTATTCTCCTTGTTGAAATAATAATGAATCACTTTAATTTTTTGAAGAAATACAAAGACCAACTCTCATTGCATCTCTCAATCCTTTTTCCAAAGAAAAGACCCGAAATTATCTGGTAGCTGCTATCCAATTACCTCATTATTAATTACTAATTGACTATTTTTAATTTAATAGTGGTGTTATATCCATCTTCTCAAAATATAATATAACATAAGGTTAACAAAGTTAACGTTCAGAGCACTATTAATAAGAAACAAGAGCAGAGAGATCAATTGGTCATTAAAACATTGTGACTCAAAAATGATTTCCATAAGTAGAGTCCTCACCATTTCAAGCTAAGGCAACTTTGTCGTAAAAAGAATAAAGAGCTATCTTTGCACTTTATTCTTTTTACGACAAAGTTAAGGCAACTTTGTCGTAAAAAGAATAAAGTGCAAAGATAGCTCTTTTGTCCTCCCTTGTAAATTTCTCAGATACAAACTTGACAAAAAGCCTGAGGATAGGATTTCAAAAGGCTCAGATCACAATCAAAAATTAGCTGATTAAAAACACTATTTAGATATGAAATCAAACGTAAATTTTTCAAAAAAAAAAGTTTGCAAATGGGTTCAAAAGTCATTTTCAATAGGAGAACGATGGCCATTGCTGCTGACAAGTAGTCTTTTTGATGAACTGGATACATATAAACAACAAAAGTGAAAACGTGATGGTTGGATATTTTTGTTTATGCATAAAACTTTCCAAGCTATAAATTATGCTTTAATTAATTAAATGTGTTCATCTCTTGTATCACATTTTACAAAATAGTAAGTTAAAAAAAAAAAAGAAGTCAGGATTTATTAAATCTCATTAAACATTCACTTTGATGTTTCTTTTAATACATACATAGCCGAATTTGAAATCATATTTTATTCTGTAAGGAATTATTTAGCCATTCACAACCATTGCTTAAAAAGGTAAAAGGATTTGTGAATTAAATTGAAATGTTAACCTATTTGCTCAATTTATTGAATTTAATTTGATTTCCTAATATCACTGCGAATTGGTTTTTAGTTTTTGTTACACTTTCAATTTGATTTATTTTTCGGATATTCTATAGTTCAGGATATTGCTACCTGCCTATTTATTTGAAACGTACGTAATATTTACCTACAGTATATAAAAATTGAATTAACTTACGGTCGCTGGTGTCGTTTCCTCTTCCTTCTCCTCATTGGGTTTATTCATGTTATCCTGAGACTCATTTGTCATTGTGTCAACCTTGTCCACTACATCCTTGTCTTTATCTCCGCTCATCTCCGAGTCCCCTTTTGTCATTTCCTCAGTATCTACAGTTTTATCTGATGTTGTTGAGTCTGTAGAGTCCTTGTCGTTTGTAGAATCTTTGTCTTTTGTAGAATCCTTGTCGTTTGTAGAATCCTTGTCGTTTGTAGAATCCTTGTCTTTTGTAGAATCCTTGTTTTTTGTAGAGACTTTGTCTTTAATTGTTTCCTCAGAGTTTGTATCTGTAGCTTCATTGGAGCTCGTTTCAGAAGAAGACGACAAAGCATCACTACTCTCCTCATCACCTCCATTTCCTCCTAAGCCAGCACGAACAATCGTATAAAATGGAACTTCGTTCTCGATTCCATTGTTTCCAAATTCATTTTGATTAGTGAATCCCATGAGTTCCTGCTCGGATTGATTTGCAATGGCTTTTCGAAATAGATCTGCAAAGCCCGGGGAAATGATGGTTGGAGATAGTCCTTGACTTTGGGATTGGCCTATAGCAATAAGTAATAGGAGGCATAGTATCACACTAGTATTTCTGAAAAACAAATCCTTCATAATGGATGGATTTTTTTTTAAATAAACGAAGGCTCCAACACCAAAGTTACAACTGGCATTTGAAAACGAAAAAAAAAATATTTTGAGGATGAGGAGAGGGAATTATTATTTTATTATTTTTATATTTACATACATAGTACACATTCAAACACAGATTCGACGGGTAAAAGATACTCGAGGATAATGTTACCTAAACGGCATCCTGCGTAGAGGGAGTGCGTACGAGTGCTTCAGAAGATACTTTCACCGGGTTTCCATGTTCAGAATCATTTTAAATTCATCGTAGAATGAATATGATGATAAGCCTGTATAGAAATATTTATATTTCCAACTTTACAAAATATTACTTTTTTTTTTCTTGAAAGACACTGAAATTGCAGATTAAAGAAGCCAGAATGAGATTTTATGCTTCTATTGAGAATGTTATTACACAAAGACATACCGTTTGTCATATTTTGCACAAGCCTATGTACATCATCAATTAACATGATCATGAATTATGAAAGCATTTCATGACTTAACCAATCAGAGAACTTTAAATAAATGTTAGCGAAAAAACAATATCAAAGAGCTAACTTACTTTAACCTAAGTCTGAACAGAGCCATGTATCATTTTACTTCAAGAACTTGAAGAGTATACTTTAATTTCGATCAATTCAATTCAAAATCGATTATTTCCAGCAGACCTTACCTACTTATAAAACAGCAAAGTACTAGGCCAAGGTAGTAGATTGTACTCAAGGCAAACATTGGAAATGATGTGACTTCAAATTAAATGCCCTTCTTTGAAATTCCCGTCATATACCCGTCAACAAATACATAACTATTCAATTACAATAACTTTACCAGTCCAAAATGTTCACACTCACTCCATTTATGAAATAAAAGAAATTATATAAATTGCATACCTTGAATCCCTTTTAATGCTTTGAGGCATTTCTTTGTATTTTTTATGAATTGACCTTTTATTCAATTTCGTATGTATAACATATATATATATATATATATATATTGTGAAAATCCTTTTAAACTTTTATAGGTAGACGCTATAAAAATTCTTTTTTCAATATTTTAAAAAAAATATTGCAAATTCCTCTTCTTTAGTGATTTTATTTTGGACATAACTAACTTTCATTTATCAACAAGGCCAAAAACTCGTTTTTTCAAGAAAATATTTGTTGTATGTGTAATGACTATAATTTTTTTAATATAAACTATACATATACGTAGGTAATTAAAAAAAACCACTATTTTATCATATACCAAATTATCTTGGAAAGATTTTTGTACATAAAAAAAAAATATATATATACATATATATATATATATAATCTAAGTCTATGTAGGGCCAATAGTCAATGACACTTTTATTCAAGTAAAAGTAAATTTGAGTATTTTTTTTTGTTTTTGTTTTTTTGGAAGTGAGAATTTCCTAAATACTTTTTATAGAGCAATTGTTTCACTTTCAGAGTTGACCTTCAGGTAAGGGAGTAGACATATGTGTATATACATATACATATATCTGCCTCCTTAAGTGCCTATGCTAAAAATACCTATATTTTTAGTATATTTTCTTTATTTGTAAGGAAATCTTTATGTTTATTGTGTATATGAACATAAATATGGTGTCTATTAAGTTACATATCTATGTAGGTAATTATGTCTTTCTGTGTTTCCTTTGTTAGTATCTTTCATCATACTTCAAAGATGACAAGCTCAATTACAAAATGTACTTAATTATATAGTATTTTTTAGGAAGAAGAAGAAAAAAAGAAAAGTATTGGTATATTTAGGTTCCTGGATAATTTATTGGATATTTCTCAACAGACTAAAGATTAGTTTTGAAATGAAGAGTCTTTTTTTTAAATTAAGAGATGAGCATGATTTAATTTGAACTTCAAGATCAACGTTCAGACCATGCAAGTGGAAAGAATACACTAGGAAAAAGAAAAAGGTGAGAGAATATTTGGAAGCAGGATATCACTAACAATAATTGGCGTACGTCAAAACAAAAGCAATCATGAACAAATAACAGGTTATTTATTTTTTTTTACTTTACAAATATTAACATTTTATTGTCATATTTCGGTCCATTACATAGATGCGCAACATCCAAACTTTGGGATGGGTTGCTTGAATATCATGTTACACTAACTACATACACTGTTTTCCTTCTAAAGCGTGTCCTTTCAACGTTCATGTCGGCCTTCATTTATCTTACTACATAACTTGATCAGTATGCAATCAATAATCTGTAAATAAAATTATTTTACAAACTAGTTTTTTAAAATGAATGTTATGAAAATATACAAATTTGGAACATTTTTCAAGGACTGATAAAAGGGACGGAACGGGTTTTACGTCCTAAATTGAGGACAGATACAACCCTCTTTACTTCTGTAATAGTATTACTTTACCTACAAAATAATGAGTAGAGGACTGATAAAATTTTTATATGTGACCTGTAATTTATTGCGACAAGACTTGTTTGATGGTGAACATTCTTTTCCCCACCTCCCTCGTAGAATTGCCACTGAATTGTACACCAGGACGTATTAAATCTTTAGTAGCCACAACACGACGAGCTTTTTGGGATAAACAAAAACACACTGTATTTTCCCTTCAGCTGATTTTCATCATTTGACTCTTTTGATTTTAAGCAGCTGACTCTTCGTGTTATAAACTCAAAAAGGGTATTCCTACTATTTATGATTTTGATGTATATAAAATATATCAAATCTAGGATTGCGCGCCCGTTTTTTGAATTTTCGATATACAAGTATTAACGATTGATTTGTATATTGATGGAATCTATAAATGTTTAGTATATGAAAATTGTAACTCTGCCCAATATTAACAAGTTGGCAACAAGGAAAATGCAGCAAAAGAGTAACTACTAGTTGTTTTTCCAAACTTTTCCTTTCCCTTTTGTCAGTCAAGGTTGCGAGTGGACAAAAAAGCTCGACGTGACAAGTGTTGAAATGACTTGATATTGAATCTCTGCATTTATAGCAGACGTTCCAATTTTGTCGAAAACAACAGCTGTTCTTTTCGGTTAATTCATGCTCTCAAAATCTTATAATACATTTAGTAATTTATTTTGATTCACCATCTCAAGTTTTTTTTAATCCCATATAATGTGTAAATTAGTTAAGGTCAGATATACAAGTTTTGTAATATCATTTGTTTAAATTCTGGTGATCATAAGAACCAATCTTGTTATAAAAAGTATGGAGAGACCATATCTGTTACAAAAATCAATAACATTAGAATCATCAAAAACAGGAAAGAATAAAGAAAAACAATTTACAAGTTGCCAACAGATATGTCATATGATAAATTTATACTCACCGGGATTCCAGGAATTTTCACATTTTCAAATATCATCAAGAGCATTTAAATTTTTCACCAATTTTAATTAGATAGCAGAATATAATCATCCCAAAGAAACATCAAGAGCTCCTACATAAATATTTATATTTTTTGTCAACTATTGATTTTTTTTTTCTAACTCGATCTTAGTGTTTTTAATGTGAATTGGTTACACTCGAATTAGCTCTTGTCAAGCTGTAAACAACTATTTATGTACAATTACTAAGTTAAAAATCGTTCATTCAAATTTCGGGACTTTTCTTCTTGGAGGGTAAGTTTAGAGATACGATGAAGATTGCTATGTGATTGAAGGAGCCCTTGTAATTGATCCCTCGATAATAAAATATTATTTTTATAAATAATAATAATAAGATTATTACCGTAAATACCCGCATGTAGGACGCAGTGGATATTTGATCCTAAAAACGATGTAAAAACTTATAATAAAAGTATCCATGGATAAGACGCACCTGGGTTTTTAGGTCAACTTCTTGTGAAAAAATGTATTCTATACGCAGGTATTTACGGTAAATAAATTTTAATACTTTTTGTACACGTTGATAGGACCAAGGACAACTTTTGGGGGATAGAAATAAAGGGAAAAAACAGTTTTTGAGTACTTGGAACACCTTAA
This sequence comes from Lepeophtheirus nordmannii, assembly GCA_963680855.1. Lineage (NCBI taxonomy): Eukaryota > Metazoa > Arthropoda > Copepoda > Siphonostomatoida > Caligidae > Lepeophtheirus > Lepeophtheirus nordmannii. The sequence goes on from OY804521.1 coordinate 18,075,962, forward strand.
AAATATTTTTTTATTATTACAAAGGATTGTAATTATGCATAATGTATAGTTTAAACCCCCTATAATCCACATATACCATGATAAATTAACAAAATACTCCCTGATTTGTTGTGAGACTTTAAGTCACCGTGATTTTTTTACCTCTGGTTAGAGCAATAATAATTGTAATTAGGGTTTGAAAGTTGATTACATTTTTATGTCTAATAAAAAAATTACATTTTTTTATGACATTATGAAACAAGGAATTATGAAATGAAATTGATTAATCCAGATCAAAATGAAAATACAAAACAATTACTCCATTTATTAAACAATTATAACTCTATTTAAAAATGTGCATAATTAGTAAATTTGACAAATTGCAATAGTATATTTAATTATTATTATTTTTTTTTTGTATTTTAAGTATTAAATACTTTTGTCATTTTTTAAAATTATTTTATGCATTTCATAGTGATTGCATAAAGCCTACTGATTAGGAGGACTTCTGAAGTTTTGCATACTGATATATAAAAAATATATAGAACGTCAACACAAAATGTATATCTAGGATAATTTTCCTCAAAAATGAATCTGGATTACATTCATATTCTTCAACCACTTACCTATAACTAATTATCTCCCATTTCTTTTAAAGATGCTACAAATTACTCTAATAAGTTGCAAAAATGCATTGTATTATTTAAGGTTATGAAAGATTATATTTGAAAGGCTATATTGAAGTTAAATAAAGTCACATATGTCTCAAAATGAAGACTCTAAACTAGGAGTTCACAAGAGGCAGCTCGTAGAGTATTATCTTTGGTTAACAAAAATTTTTTTGTATTAAATCAATAGTTGAGATTGAAATATTTTTGAATATCAAAAACTCTTGCTATTTAGTCTCAATCAGATAACGGAATGACGGAGTAACATATATAATTAATTAATTACCTTTTTCTTCTGTTAAGCAAAAAAAGAACCGTAGTCCTGTTACTAAGAAAAACTTTCATTGTAGTAATAATTACATATATCGGTCTTATATCTTAATTACCACGTGTGTCATAGATTCAATATCATACTTTGATCTTTGAATACTGAAACCTTTCATTCAATTAGAAAGGTTCAAATTCAAATATATTTGTTTTTCTACTTTACAAATTGTTAATTATATTGAGTAAAAAATAATATAACATTTATTAAAGTAATGAGCCGCCTTTGCCTATGTAGCAAGTGATATTATTTTTTCTTAATAAAATGTACAGCATTGGTCTTGAAAAAGGTGAGTCAGCATAGTTCTGGGATGCACTGATGCACTGAACCATATTTGTCCATGGTCATTTATATTGCTTTTCAAGCCAAGCAAAATAAAGTATTTCATTTAGAGATGAATTAACTTCGGTAAATAATTTTTTTTTTTTTTTAATTTGCCTCTTCAAAAAACCTTTTGGTAAGTATGTATTTGAATTTCAAACACATATTTCGAAACCAATTATGTAACCCCTTTGATATTCTAAAAATTCAATATTTAATAGGTCAGTTAACAAAAAAATATGTGTACTATTCAGGAAATGTTTCATGTTGTAAAGAGAATGCTCTAAATGGAGAGTATGAGGCAGATATAAATTTAAAGCATGAGTTTATAGATTTTTTTTCTTGCAATTTCTCAGTTTGAAATATTTCACCTTACACATAAATCACTAATCCAAGAAAATGATCATGAAGTAATATAAAGTAAAGTAAATATCATTACTTTTGCCTCCAAGTAATAGAAAGATTGTTTAGAGTCGCAGTACGTTACTAGGGATGGGTATTTTGTGGAGATAAAAAACATGCCTGTAATTACTATCTGATGCCTCTTTATTTTATCTGCTGATAGTTATTTGACAATATTAAATAATATACATACACAATAGCTCCTTATAGTTGTAGTAAGTTCTCACACCTAACCGATAAGACTGAGAAGACTGAATTCTAATGATGATACAGGTACTGGACCCAACTGATATTTTCCTTTCCTCCCTTAGACTTAACTCAACTCTTTCTCAGCATTTGCCCATGCCTATTCATTACATATGGCCTTATTTTCAGTCTAGGGATCGACTCCAAGTCCCTTTGATACTCAGTAAGAGACCTAAATGACGTTATAATATAAATTCACGATCCTTCACAAGGATAAACGACAACCGGTTTAGCTTCATCCCCTTTTGCTTTTTTGCTTTATTTTTTTAAATGGTTGCAATCCTTTAAGTTTCAATTTACCAGTTATAAAACTCAAAACCATTCATAGTAACGAGATAAAAAGAGAAACTATGACGTGGTTGCAAAATTGTAAAACGTATTCATTTTTTATTTCAGAGTCCATCATTGGATTTATAAATAACTATTTTATATAATCAAAAAATATTTATTTTAAGTAAAAAAGTTATGTGGACATAATTCGATTTGACATTAATAGAAATGGATCATTTCATAAAAAATATCAAATATGACGCATTGTACTTTTGCTAGAGATTTTACTTGAGTTAAAATACTAAGTCTATCGACTCGACTACAACTCATATAAAAAGTTATAAAACTTGACTTGAGACTCAATATATAATTTTCCCAAGGACTCGAAAACTTCTCTGATCTACACAGTTATTAAATTAACCTATGGAGTCCATGTCTTTGGTTTTATATAAAATATTTGTGTTTTTTTAGGAGGGAGGAGAATTCTAGAAGATATAAATTTATTTTCAAGTTTCAAGAAATTTGTTCAAGTATGCATAGGCCTAATTCATCATTGTATGTAGATGTACCTTTATCTGTATTTATATAAAAAAGTTACTGATTATACATATTTTTACTGAATGAAGATGGATGACCCCATAAACGATGTTGCTCATTAGTGATGAAAAAATAATAATAGGTAAATACCCATTGGCATGACTTGCTTAAAAGATATGAGTATGATCTATGTATCTTACTGGGTACAAGAAACAAAAAAGGGGGCTTTAAATAGGAATATATATACTAATAATAGTCATCACTCTGGCTACAACTTTATTTAAACAATACGTAAAGTAAACTTAAATATGTATAATATAGTGTCAAACCATTTATCATTGTAGAGCTGTGTCATAGAGTAGAGATTATTAAAAAAAATAAGAACACTGTAAATGCTTTTGACTTTTCAAAGATGAAGTTGTTCTCAACTTTAAAAGTCAAACTGATTTGTGGAAAAAATGAGAAAAGGATAAAAAATTGACTTTATTTTTTTTCTAGCACTAAGAAGTATTATTATTATTAATAATAATAATATAATATAATATGAAGACTGAATGTCCGCCTCCACCAAAAAGAATTAGGAGTCCAAATGATACATTGAATCCTTACTCAAGGAATTTAACTCAAGAATGATGTGAGAGTTAAACTCCAACAATGAGTGAGTAAGTGTCTAGAAAATATTCAGGGACAGTAAATTTTTAGCCTAAATATAATTTACCGAGCTACAGCTTTTTCATTGCAAATCATTTTTGCAATTTTGGCTTCAAAGTTTGTCGTTTATACATCTAATATCTATTTGTATTTTTTGTGCCTAAGTTAATGTTAATTAATTTTTTTTTTACAATAAATTAATATTAGATAATGTTAAATGATATATGAATAATTTCCTCTCAATATTGTTAAAAAATCTACATTTCTTAAAATATACTTCCTATGTCAGTTGCGGAAATGTTCACATACATAATATGTAAATAATAGGTGTAGTACAAAGAAATCCATTATTTTTGAATGAAATGAAGGATTAATTTTGCTTAGTAAGAATGATCTGATTTTGATAAAATATCCAATGTTTTGTTTGATAGCTTGTGTTTCCATTTTAAAGGTAATTGCATTATGCCTTTTTCATAGAAGCCCTTCTCCTTATTGGCAACAAAATGAGACAGTCGATTTTTACAAGCTTTTATCAAGGCGAATTTTTTTGCCAGAAAAAGTATTCACCATAGACAGGAACAGGTGTTAATCACTTGGTGTCAGGTCTGGACTATAAGATGGATACATGAGAACCTCCCAACCGAACTTCTTGAGCTTCTGGCAAGTCAGTATTAATGTGTGTGGCTTGGTATTGTCCTGATGGAACACAATTTATCTCTTATTGGCCAAAGCTGACCGCTTCAAGGCAATTGATTCCTTCAAACGGTGCTATTGTTGACTGAACATGACCGAATTAAGAGTTTTGGCCGTTGAGTAACCGCTCATAGTGGATGAAAAGTTTGCCTCACTAAAAGGTTGTAAAAATCGACTTTATCGGGAAGGACTCCCAACTTTGTCAGTTCAAAATAACAATTTGCTAGAGGAGGACTCTGATTGGTAGGAATGTAAACAATATGCAAAATGCAAAATGCTGCGTGCGAGACTTTGTGGAGTTGGCTCTTCGAACAGTACTTTTTGTTTTCCAAAGCTGTTATCATTTATCCGTTATTACTACTGAAGGGAGAACATCTACCTGTTAGTAAAGATATCACATGAAGGAAGAATACATGGATTAAGGTTAATAAAGCAAATAAAATGTAAACAAAAAGGGCTCAAGTCCTCGTATGATTATCATTAGTTAAAAATATATAATTTCCTGACATTAATTTCAGTTAATTTACTGCCTCTCATCCATAGATTGTATACATAATGTTATTATTTATTATTGATGTCTTCGTTTGTATACATATATAAAGGAGAATAGCAGCTTGTAGCTCAGTAAAACTTCATGACAGCTCAAGCTGCTTCCCTCTCAACATTCATCAAATTGTCAAAGTTACCAGGTTGATTTTCTCTTTCTTTTTATTTTACACACCCCATTTGCATATTATTTACATTCCTACTAATGATACACTTATGACTAGAATCTGACGTCATCATCATATGCTTTATTAAGTTTAACTATCCATTTAACTGTTTATATTTTGAAACCGGTTAACCTAGGAACACTGATGTGTATTTAAGCCTATTGTACCATATAAATTTACTAATTCATCATTTTCCTTCATTTTTAAGAATTACTGGGGGTTTTATTTTCATAAAATTTGATTGCTTATGATTAATTTAAGATGGCAGACTTTCACAATGATTCGTCATGGGAAAATGCTCTCTACAAGAGGTAAAGTGAAACTAATATTGGATTCATTAAAAATTGCATCTTAAGGGTTGAATATTTATTTCATCAGTCCAGGAGGTATATTTTGAACAGTTGAATGACGTCATCATCAGTCAAGTCTCCCTAGTTTGTTCAAGGAATGATCATCATTGACCATGTTGAAGACTTTATGAAAATTATCATAATTATCACTATACATCTTCATCTTAAAACTTGAAACAGTTTTCATTTGATAAACAGGAAGCATTTTTGGTCACGAAACCTCCTGGTTTTGAATTAGGAAAATTGCTGTTTATATGTTTTAAAGATCAACATACTCAGAGTGTTCTTACAAAATTAAGTCCCTAGAATTACTAACTGCACCAAATAATTAATATCAACTTTATGATCTCAAACTAGGATTTTGAATGTTGATCCATCCACTCTGGGTTCGAATTACGTGTAGATCTATGGGATAAAGCAGAGTCAAACTGCTGGGAAAAAAATGGAAGGTAATTGACAGAGCTCCTTGGAATCAATCCATCATTTTATAGACTTAGACTCCTAGCATGTGAAGTCGCACATGACGTCATTTGTTATATCGCATTTTGACAATTAATAAAGGACACAAAATGTATTTGAAGGTGAAATGTGTCTGCCTATTCATGGGATTTCTAGCCAACACAAAGAAAAATCCACGAGTTTTAATCTTTTGTAAAGAAATTATCAAAGTCCTACCACAACAGAGCCAATTGTTCTCTTAGACTCAAGGTTGTTTTTTTGGACAGTTTATGGGAAATTGAGAAGGACAATGTGACAATCCTATGAAAACATGGGACATGGGAAACTGAGAAGTATGTAAATCAGGGTAGAATGACTAACTAATCTCACGATTCAACATATACTTACATTTACAGATTGATAATTTATGGAGGAAAAATACATGGGATTTCATGGGCAGCCCATTCTCTTCAGTTTTTGAATTTTCAAGAGCACCTTGAATTTATTACTTTTCTTAATAAAATTATAAGACATTTATAATGGACTAAAGATTATAATTACTCAATTTGCAGAATAAAATTCAGAGCTGTAGTAATACTCGAGATTCAGACTTCAACTCGAGTGGTTTCTTTCCTTCTTTTTCTTTCTTTTTTTTTTCTGGTCGCGAACTCAAATGATAATTATTGTAAGTTTTTTATCTCTCTTTTTGAAGGTAAGGTAGAGAGATGGAATAATGATCTATATGTACTCTGGTATCACGACGAGCTTTTTGGGATAAACAAAAATACACTGTATTCTCCCTTCAGCTGATTTTCATCATTTGATTCTTTTGATTTAAAGCAGCTGACTCTACGTAATATGAGCTCAAAAAGGGTATTATTATTATTTATGATTTTGATGCATAAAAAATATATTAAATCAAGGATTGCGCGCCCTTTTTTTGAATTTTGAACATATTAGGAGTAGTAACGATTGGTTTGTGATTGGTAGAATTTATAAATATATATTGTATACCTAAATAATAAATTCTGCCAAATATTAACAAGTTGGCAACAAGGAAAATACAGAAGGGTAGCAGCTACCAATTGTTTTTCCAAATTTTTTCTTTCCCTTTTGTCAGTCGAGGTTACGAGTGAACAAAAAAACTCGACGTGTATATGTATATAAATTGGTCAAATCAAGTACATAAAACGGTTTTATAACCATTTACCCAGACAAATCAGTCTTGAGGAGTTCATAAAGTGATAGATATATACCCTCAGTATACAATTTAGTTTTTAACAGCTCCGCATAAATATTTGTATGGGTAAAAACAATTACAGCAATGAATTTAACAAATTATATTTTAATATTTAAAGATATTCAAATAAAAAGGTTGGTTTTTTTTATTATTATTATTATTTAAATGGAAGTTAGGTTAACCAAACTTTCACTTTTCTGTACATATTTAAGCATGTATATGATATACAAGTTTATATACCATTAATTATAGTTTGTTTTGAATCCATGTGAGTTCTTCAATTTTCTAGGGTAACAACAACATGGGAAAAAAACTGTCATGCACAAAGAGTAAAAAACAAGAGCCAATTCATGGTTTTTAACTCTCGTTATTCCCCTCTTTGTGTCCTTTAAATTCATTTTCTTGTCCTCATTTTTGAGCTGAGACTAGTTCTAATAAATCAGGGGCTCTCAAGGAGTATCCTCCACTGAGTCCTTTTCCCACCTACTCTTTCAGCCAAGCAAACGTAAAGTATTTCACTTAGAGATCCATGGACTTTGAGTCGGCCCTAATTTTTACAAGATATGTATGTACATTTAACCGTCACATCTCTTGTAGTTCCAAATTAATTTTGGCTGATTTTAAAGAGGGAATTTTTTCAATAATAATAATTAACTATTGTACTAATTATCTCTCTTCTATCGAGGTTGATATGTTATTGAGCACTTCATTATTGGTCATACACATGAAAAAAATGAAAAGCAAATATTATTTTCATGCTTCATCATCACTCCAGGACATACCAGTTGAGAAACACTGTAATAAATAGTCATAACTTATATTTGGAATGCCACATGAGTGAATAAAGGATGTCCTTATTGGAAGGCGAGATGTTATACGTCATAGATATATTGTACATATATAAATTTCCTTTCAATCCACATATATAAATAGATAAGTTTAAAGAGCCCTTTGAAGAAGATTTTCTGTGTCAATCATATTAAAGTTTACACAAAATTTCGCTCAAAAAATTCCTCAAATAATAATAATAATTCTCGAAACAAAATAGGTAGGTATGAAATTACTCATATTTCAATGGGTACCCATCAAATACTTATTTTCCTTTATGTGGTGCTCTTGCAAAATGTATGTAGACATAAACTTTTACCCTCAAAATATGATGTATGTGTACATTTTGAGTCTCCCGTTTCTAAATATGAAGATAGATACAGAGTGACGTGTAAACGTCATTAAAAAAAATTAAAAAAACTCTGAAATTTTTTTGAAAAGGAATATACAAATATTTTCACTCTTGTGGTTTCCTTCGGAATTTTTTTTATTTTATTGGAATGTCATATTCAGTGTGTGTATAGGAGGAGGAATCCATGTTCACCTTGAACCTATGACAATCAAGGGTACATGGGAGATTCATTTGTCAAATAGTTTCATATCCACATATCTAATTTGAGTGTGCAGTTATATCATTTTGAAAAAAGGGTTTTGTTGTTATATTATACATACACTAAGACATCAGAAATATGTTTACATCTTACATCAATTACTATATAGTCGTTGTTCCAAAGACTTATAATTTGATACTTAATGGCAAACTATGAGAGATAATCATTGGTTGAAGCCTTGTGTTATTACTTTTGTATTCATGTTAATAAATCATTTTCAATATTATCTCAAAATAGACTGATTATGTCAAAGTGCTTGGAGTATATGATAAATATTTTATGGTTAATATGTTTTCCATGGGTTATTTTTTGATTAACTGGAGTGAACTCATTTCAGAAACCTATTTTTGCATTTATATAGTACATATATTGATAGACTTAATTACAAAAAAATATGAATAGGAGTAGTCAACGGAACGGATTTTACGTCTTAAATTGAGGAACGATACAATCCTATTTACTACTGCTTTATTAGTACTTTACCTACAAAATAATGAGTAGAGAATTGATATTACTTTACTCAAAATTGTTTTTTATTTTATTTTGAAAAAAAAGATGAAGAATTGTGTGTCAAATCGAATAAAAATATGTCAAATTTGTTTCTGCAATTTTTTCATTCCTTATAGTTTCAAAATCCAGGGCATTAAAAGTAATATCATTAGTTGTGCTTCTAAATAACGAATAGTTTGTATAAGAGTATATTATTTTTCAATTGAGTAATATGTAATAAGTAACTTAATACTCTACTCAGAAATATATTCCCTAATACTATTCACAAACATCAATGAGGGAATGAAATATATTCAATTATGATGTAAATGTGAAATTCAAGATGATTTTGTGAAGTTCAAAATCCTCAATAGTTTCAAAATGTTCTATTCTTGACAATGCCTTGTGTAACCCATGTGAATAAATAATAACTATTAATTTCGGATCTAGTTTATATCTATATATGTACATTGGGTAGCAATAAAAAAGCCTGACTTGAGCAAACTGCACTTTTCAGGGGCATTACTTGCATGGTTGTAACAAGAATTTTGTGCCAAATTTAAAGGTTATTTCAGACTCATCTTCCTTGCTCTATATTGATCGACTTTTTGGTGAAATAAAATAATATAATCTAAATATAGTGCCCATATCTCATGAATAGCTTATTTTAGCAAACTAAATTTCCTTAGACATTTCCTTCTTGTTAGTAAGGGTTTCAGCACCAAAAATCATCAAACTTTGGGGAAAATCTAGTTTTTTTTATTATGTATGCATTTAAATTTTAGAACTTCAATACAAAATGCCGTAGACTAAACCTTGATTTGGAATTAATTAATTTCAAATTTGACATGGAGTTTTAACTGTGTAAAAGGAGCAATGCCTGAAGGGTGCAAGCCTTTAGCAAAATCCTTCTTTGTTTGAGCTCAAATATAAACAAGTACATAAGCAGCTCTCATTACGCAGATGTTTATTTTTTCTTTGCTTTTCATTCATTATAATTAATTATTTACTGTCATTATTGAAACAACTTTAAAGTTATTATATATTTTTGAATATTATCACATTGTACATATAATAATTACTATCATATATTGTATTGTATAAAGACATTAGAGGGCTAATTATGAAGATAAATGACCCTGAAAATAAGTTTCAAAACGCAACGTCATTCAATTTCCTATATATATGTACATACATAAATTACTTATATAGTATGTAATATTCAATACATAATAATAATAACATTCCTTGAAATAATATCATAATTAAAAAGTTTCCTTTAAAGAACAAAAAAAAATACATCAATTCAGAATGAGAAACATCAAAGTGACAATAAAAAAACACATTGAGAATTATAATTATATTAAATAGGAGAAACATAAAACTGCCCAAAATTGTAGCAGTACTTAATATGGGACACATCAAAACCCATCCCATTCCTATTTGGTCCTTTTTGAAAAAAAAATTCCGAATTTTTCAAGAGCTCTCTATGTACAAAGTATTATTTTACATAAATTTGCCTAAAATCTATGTACATTGGTTTACGAATTGAATTCGTTTCATAAAACTTTAAGCATCCTTCATGAACTAAAAAAATGATCTCTGTGATGAGACCATTTAGCAAAAAACATTCGGTTAGATAGCATTTGCATTCGATTTGAACGCTTCATAACCTTTTATGACGGGACATCAAAATTTTGGGACCGTTTCATTCTTTCTAAACACCTTAATTTTCACCCTAATCTTGCAAGATATTAAAATTGTCTCAAATGATAATCCATTTTTAAATTCAGAATGTTTAGGTAGATATATTCTATAGGTAAGGAATAAACATAAATGTAATTTCAATTGATTTAAGGGTTATGAAACCATGAACAAAGATTACTTTATCTTCAGATTTAGGATTGCAAAATTCCAGGAATTTTCTAAGGTAAGAATGTATCATGATAATTTTTGGGAATTAAGAGAGTCTCTAATTGTGTTTTTTTTTTAAATCACCAACAAACGTTTTTTGGTTATTTCTCTACACAGTACAAATATATAATTACACAATGTTTGTTTTTTTTTGCATAAAATTGATCGATAAAGAACAAATAATGATTCATATATTAATTATGTAGTGGCTCAAAATGATTTTGAATATGAGAGTTAAATATGTAAAAAAAAAAAGAAAAAAGTCACTTTGTTTATTTCTAGCTATTTATTTTTTTTCTAGACATTTTTGACTTAAAATAATATAAATAGAGATCAAAAATTCCATATACAGAACAAAAACTTTTTTATAGCATTTAATTTCATTTTTTTTCAATAATTGGTTCTTTAAAATTTGCGAAATGTTTGATTCAAAGTCATAACACCCTTGCTTCAGTGGAAATGAAATGATGAGAAGAAACATAATAATATAATGCGTGCACCCTTTATGCAAATAACTTTTTAGTTATTCCACAGCTGTTGGAGCACTGCAAATGAAGAGTCATCAGGATTTGTTGCTATATTGTTTACTTTAGATAAGGAAATATACATATGTTAAAATTCACAAATTTGATCACTTTTATGCAAAAAATGTAATATAATAAAGTGTGCAACATGTAATTTTCTTTTAACCCTTAAAAAATCTTAATTTTCAAAAATATGCTCCCAATGTCAAGATCATGTTGAGCCACAGCATTTGAATTCTTTTTCATTTAATCTAGGGGCCCCTTTTTCCTCTCAGAAGTAATAAATAAACAGTTAACGGTGATTATATTTGTAATTATTTTGTCTGATTTGAGTCTCCCTCTAGGACGAAGAACATACTTAGAAATGTAAATAATATGCAAATCGGTCTTGTAAGAATCAAAGAAAGAGAAAATCAACAACCTGGTAACTTTGACAATTTGATGAATGTTGAGAGGGAAGCAGCTTGAGCTGTCATGACGTTTTATAGCTCTACAAGCTGCTATTCTCCATTATATATGTATACAAATGAAGACATCAATAATAAATAATAACATTATGTATACAATCTATGGATGAGAGGCAGTAAATTAACTGAAATTAATGTCAGGAAATTATATATTTTTAACTAATAATAATAATTATACGAGGACTTGAGCCCTTTTTTGTTTACATTTTATTTGCTTTATTAGCCTTAATGCATGTATTCCTTCATGTGATATCTTTACTATCAGGTAAATGTTCTCCCCTCAGTAGTAATAAAGGAAAAATGATAACAGCTTTGGAAAACAAAAAGTATTGTTCGAAGAGCCAACTCCACAAAGTCTCGCACGGGGCATTTTGCATATTATTTACATTCCTAAACATACTCCAGTTTGAAAACAGCAGCAATAGACGAAGTCACCTCTTTTTTAACTCATTTTTTTTTTTTTTGTAAAATGCATGGCTACAAGAACCGATCTATAAGGGGATGGCATGGGTAACAGAACAAGAGGGCCATTGGGTCATTAATTTTTGAAAAACAATAACAATGAAAAGTTGATTGCTTATGTATTGTGTCATTAATTTGTAGCATCATTTTTGTAAATTTGTCTCCACCACACACACACACTTAAAAATGGATTAAAGTATCCCTGGCGCTGAAGGGGCAGTTTCACAAAAATAGCATTGCATATTAATGACTCTATAATTGTGCAACATTTCATTGTTTTTGGTGTTTTCAAAAAGTGGAAGTGAGAAGGGGAATAGTCCCCCCTCAGAGTCCATGGTATTCTGATTAAGTTTGTTCTAGCAATTCTACATATATTGATTTATTCATAAATTCTATGTATTTTTCCCTTAAATTCAAATGAATTCTGGTAACTTCGAGGTAACTAAAGTTACCTTTGAAAGTTTCAAAAAATGTATCTGGAATTTCTACACCTTTGCATTCCTATTATATATTAGATAGTGAATTAAATTAGTAAATTAGAAGTTCAAAATATTGAATAGACGCATATTCTTGTTTTACCAATTGCATTGTATATAATTCCATCATAATGACGTTCAAAAAAATCAAAGAACTATTTTAAAAATGTATTTGTCTTCATTTTAATTATTATAATAATTTTGTTTCTTTTAATGATTCACTTAATTTACATTATGTAATATTCCTTTAGAGCAATATCCCGCATTTTCTTCATAGTTTACTTTTAATAATGTTTTTATTTATTTTTTTAATAATTGCATTTTCATCACATTTTCATATTATTCTATCATTTATAGGCCATGCGAAAAAAAAATACTGAATACATTTCATATAATATTATGAAATGTTTTGCAGTTAATTATATTTTTAACAGCAAATAAAAAACACAATAGATTGATTTGTTTATTTTTCAAACCTCTTTGTTTGAAGGACTGCAAATGGTTTTGCATGGCCGAAATTGAATTATTTACTTTCTAACAAATGTATCTAAATATAAATCGCTCATATTTAGATATGAATTTATATAGAATTCGAAACTAAAACTTTAGTTTTGAGTCTAAAAAAGAATTAATTAAGAGTAAAAAAAAAAAAAAAAAAAAGTATATGAACTTAGTTCCTTGAATCTAGGCTATCTTTTTAGGAGAATTGTATCCGTATATCATCAACTCTAAAAGGGTGGATTTATTAAATTTTATGCATTTTTTTGTTGACTCCTTTTTTTTGTGTGTGTGTGGGTTATTTTATTTCCATTCAAGGGTTAAAAATTTTTGGCTCCTTAAAAAACCATATATTTTCATATTAGTTTATTTTCATCAATTTAAAATGTGGAATGAATAACCATTAACAAATAACATTAAAAGGTTTTTTTTTTTTTTTTTTTAATTTTCTTTACAATCAATTTCATGATTTTACCTTCAAATATAGATTTTGTAATGTTCCATTATCTTTTTTTTTTAATTAAAAAAAAATAACTACATATTTATGTTGGTATAGTCATAATATCTATAGAAACCTTCAAGTAGTTTAATTAGAAATATGAACAGTTAATAATAATTCAAACTCTATGACATTGTCAAATAAAACAAACGTTGTTAAAATTTGAAAATAAGTACAGCTACTTCACCTTTGAGAATTAAATTATTGTAAAAATATTAACTTAAAATATGGGAGAGTCAAAATGAATATTACAAAAATTTCAAATTAAATGAATGAATGAATGACAATTAGTAAATAGTAAATAGATCCTAATTAGGAAATAATAAATCAAAGGAGTATTTAAAATGGGTTTTTTGGGACCCTATATATTTATATTTTTATTTATTTTTGTAGAGACACTTTGAGGGAACAAGTTTCAACAAATTTGAGGGAATGGGTGACAAAATAATTGAGCATTTCGGCGTTTGATGCACAATATTGCATATATTCCTATAGGTCTTAAGTTGGATATCACCACCCTAGACTATACTTAGTTTATGGCTTTGTGTATTTCAACCAATCCCTGATATTTGACGGTAAAGCCCAATATTGACCAAACTAGTCAGTCCCATAAATATTGGGATATTTATGAAGTAAAATAAATACCTTGGGAATTTCTTTTATTGCTTTTGTATTGAGGCTGCAACAGATACATTATAGAATTTTAGTTGCGTGGGAGTGGAAAAAAAAATTTCTAAGATAAGGATGAATGAATGAATGGTCAATCACTGTTAGACCATGCCCTACAATAAATTAAACATTAATTCCTTGTATCCAATATTTAGCATGCACAATACATTTTGTAATCAAGAGCAACTCAAGTAATAATATCTACAAAGAGTGTAAGTATTTGGGCTCATTTTTAAGGCGTTTAATATTTTTGAAGAATCCTTGTTCCTCTCTCATCATCCCATCATCCTTTTTCTGATCAAAAATATCTCCACAAGGTAATATACCAAGGAGGAAAACCCTCCAAACAGAGTATATAAAATATGGATTTCAGCTGTTGGAGGTCAAGTGGAATGAGGGATGACTC